>OY757544.1:27396993-27409493 GCA_963584105.1 Alviniconcha strummeri | reverse complement strand
GTCCGGTCGAGTGTTCCTTTGTCTGTTTTGGCGTCTGTAACGTGTGTGTCAAACTGACGAAAGTTGCACGTTTCAAAATGGCGACACGCAGAGTGAACATGCGTTACTCGGCGAGGGAAAATGTTGAATTAGTACTGAATGAGGGCTTGTATCTAGAAGATTTTTCGGACAGTGGTTCTGAAGAGAACATTGTTGATTCTGGTGTGGAGTTTGTGCCAGTAGATCTCGAGGCAGACTCAAGAGACAGCGATAATAACATCTTCATTTTCATCATTGGGATCCGTGCAACCAGTAGGATAAAACCTCTTTTTTTTTACTGTGTTTGGACAGTTCCCGCTTTGCTGTTGGGACAGAGAAAGGTATACGATATGAGGCTATGGATTATTAATCTGACAAGTACACATTCCAAGCTTTCTAAAAATGTATATGTTTATTGTATTATTCCTAGTTGTTTATTTACTACGATTGTTTTTAAACGGGCAAAAGCAGTGCATCTACAGAAGCCAAGTGTGCCATTTTCTGGCGTCTTGAATGAGTTAAGTGTCATTTTGTAGCTTGATAAAGGGGATTACCCTGAAAATTTGCATGCTGCATTTTGTCCTAATAAATAGCATTAATTTCAATCCTTTATGTGTTTGGGTCTTGTTTTAGAATGGATCTCATTTTAGAATGCTAACAGTCATTCTTGTTTCAGATCCTTGCATAGCATAAGAACAAGAACCTTGAAATGACCTTTGTGTTTGGTGAGCAAGCATTAACTGTAAAGCAACACACCAGTCATTTCGGTTCATCTGACCGTGAATCCCAGTTAATAGCCACTCTGTTTACTTCCCAATCCCTGTAAGTTCTCAGCATTTAAGGATCAGAACTTTCGCCCATGGTGTTGATTATGAGCTTGTGTTAACCAGGATGAGGACCTGAGCACAAACAAAAGTCCATCCATTGCAGACCTGGTGTTGATTATGACCATGTGTTAACCAGGATGAGGATCTGAGCGCAAAAAAAGGGCCGTCCATTGCTGACCTGGTGTTGATTATGACCATGTGTTAACCAGGATGAGGATCTGAGTGCAAAGAAAGGGCCGTCCATTGCTGACCTGGTGTTGATTATGACCATGTGTTAACCAGGATGAGGATCTGAGCGCAAAGAAAGGGCCATCCATTGCTGACCTGGTGAAGACGGAGGCCGTGGACATGCTGGGCTACATCGGCTGGACGCAGGAGGAAGAGGAGGAGGTGAGGAGATAGGTTTAGTCAAAACAGATTCTATGTGTTGTTGTCTCTGCGCACGAACAGAAGTAGAGACGAGTGAATGATTTTGGCTGAAGCATGGGGTCCACCCATTATTGCCTCTTGCCTCTTGGATGTGAACTGACAAAGAGGTGTCCAGGGAATGAGTGAACAACTGCTGGTGAAGTTGACAAAATAGAACAGATCTAGGGACATGTTCTCACCTATACAACGAAACACAAGGAACAAGAAAACACAAGCGCTTTTGACAGAAAGTCTTCGTCAGGTAGATAGATAATAAAAAAATATTATTATCTATCTCACACCTGATCAAAACTTTCTGTCGAAAGAGCTTGTGTTTTATTGTTCCTTGTGTTTTGTCGTATAGCTGAGTACATTTCCCCAGATCTGTTCTATTTTGTCAAAGAGATGAGTAGATGTGCTCAGCTGAAGTACATGGTCTGTACATCATCGCCTCCTGCTTCTTGGATGTAACAATGTTTTTTGTTGTTGTTGGTGGTGGTGCTGGTGTTGTTGTGTTGTTAGACAAATAAATACTTAACAGCTTGTGATGGTGATTCTGTAGTTGTTGTGTTGCTGGACAAACACCACCTAACGGCTTGTGATGATGATGATGTTGCTGTTGTTGTGTTGCTGGACAAACACCACCTAACGGCTTGTGGTGATGTTGTTGCTGTTGTTGTGTTGCTGGACAAACACCACCTAACGGCTTGTGATGATGATGTTGTTGCTGTTGTTGTGTTGCTGGACAAACACCACCTAATGGCTTGTGATGATGATGTTGTTGCTGTTGTTGTGTTGCTGGACAAACACCACCTAATGGCTTGTGATGATGATGTTGTTGCTGTTGTTGTGTTGCTGGACAAACACCACCTAACAGCCTGTGATGATGTTGTTGTTGCTGTTGTTGTTGTTGTTGTGTTGCTGGACAAACACCACCTAACAGCTTGTGATGATGTTGTTGCTGTTGTTGTTGTTGTGTTGCTGGACAAACACCACCTAACAGCTTGTGATGATGTTGTTGTTGCTGTTGTTGTTGCTGTTGTTGTTGTTTTGCTGGACAAACACCACCTAACAGCCTGTGATGATGATGTTGTTGTTGTTGTTGCTGTTGTTGTTGTTGTGTTGCTGGACAAACAGCACCTAACAGCCTGTGATGATGATGTTGTTGTTGCTGTTGTTGTGTTGCTGGACAAACACCACTTAACAGCCTGTGATGATGTTGTTGTTGCTGTTGTTGTTGTTGTTGTGTTGCTGGACAAACACCACTTAACAGCTTATGATGATGATGTTGTTGTTGTTGTTGTTGTGTTGCTGGACAAACACCACCTAACAGCTTGTGATGATGATGTTGTTGCTGTTGTTGTTGTTGTTGCTGTTGTTGTGTTGCTGGACAAACACTACCTAACAGCTTGTGATGATGATTGTTGTTGTTGTTGTTGCTGTTGCTGTTGTTGTTGTTGTGTTGCTGGACAAACACTGCCTAAGAGCTTGTGATGATCACTCTCCTCCTCTCTGCAGCCAGAGGAAGCCAAAGTCAGCATTTTCCTGAAGATGTTCACTGGCAGGATTGTGACCTTGACCTCTGAACTGAGCCGCACGGTGGCTGACCTGAAGCGTCAGATTGAGGACAAGGAGGGCATCCTCCAGGATCAGCAGATGATGATATTTGCGGGGAGGCAGCTGGAGGACAACAGGCTTTTGTCTGACTGCAACATTTCTAATCTGAGCACTATTCATCTGATGCGGAGACTGAGAGGTACGTAGTTCACCTGGCGTTATTATAAGAGAGAGAAAGAGAGGGGGAGAGAGAGAGAGAGATGTGCATCTGGTGCTTCGACTGAGAGGTATGTAGTTCACCTGGCATTATTATAAGAGAGAGAGAGGGAGAGAGAGAGAGAGATGTGCATCTGATGCTCCGACTGAGAGGTACGTAGTTCACCTGGCGTTAGAGAGAGAGGGAGAGAGAGAGAGAGATGTGCATCTGATGCTCACCTGGCATTATTATAAGAGAGTGAGAGAGCACTGTTCATCTGGTGCTCCAACTGAAAGGTACGTAGTTCACCTGGCATTATTATGGGGGGGGGGGGGGGGGGGGGGGAGGGGGAGAGACCACTGTTCATCTGGTGCTCCAACTAAGAGGTACATAGTTCACCTGGCATTATTATAAGGGGAGAGGGAGAGAGAGAGAGCACTGTGCATCTGGTGCTCTGAGTGAGATGTACATAGCTCACCTAGCATTATTGTAAGGGAGAGAGAGAGAACTCGCTAACTTTATTTGTCACGGATTGTAGTTTAGCTCAAAAACCTGTCTAACAACTAGCCCTTGCTAAGCTACTGATGAGTAAATATCAAATTGCAGGCATAATTTATATACATGTAGACATGAGTGAGAGAGTGAACATTTCTACATGAAATTTTCCACACAAAACGTAGCATGTTTATAGTGCCAGACGCACACTAGCATACACATTTATATGAGCATTACATTTATATTATTTATATGAGTTTACAGTTATACATTATGAGCATACAACCAGCAAATAACTTAATAAGGCAGTAAAACATCTGATCAGTTCATATGACTAGTACTGGAAAAAAGAAAGAAAAAAGTCACTCTCACAAGTAGTTGGAGGGACTGGGCAGAGTTCTGTGGGTGTATAAAGTAGGTCTCAAATGACCAGTCATTGCAATGAAGTGAGAGAGAGAGAGTACTGTGCATCTGGTACTGAGACTGAACTGAGTTATATAGGTCATCTGTCATTATTATAAGAGAGAGTACTGTGCATCTGGTACTGAGACTGAACTGAGTTATGTAGCTCATCTGTCATTATTATAAGAGAGAGAGAGAGAGAGAGAGAGAAGACTGTGCATCTGGTACTGAGACTGAAAGGTACGTAGTTCACCTGGCATTATTATTTATTTATTTATTTACATGAACACTTGTTGAACTCCTCATCTTGAGATGAGCTCTGTGTGCTTCACAGTGGCAACTGTAATGCTATTCTCTGCTTCTGAGCAGACCCACAGAGAGAGGGTGAGTGAGTGAGTTAGAGATAAAATATTAATAGTCAATGCAGTCAGTGTCAGTGAAGGCCTATACTGTCTCTTGCTTATTTTTGTTTCGTTTATTTGCTCGGGACTGTAATTCAGATTTCCTGTGTTGGCAGAGGATGAACAAATATTTTTGAGTGTTGGTTATTATTTTTGATCACCTTCTTTTTTTTAACCCCTTCACTGCCCCTACCTGTAACATTTCTGGGCTGAAAAGTGCACACATACATGCCTGCAAACAGTATAGTTGATCGCCCTGTAACAAAACTACTTTCAGTATTGTGTATTTGATAGAAATCCTTTAACGTGCCCATGTGAAGGGGGAAGGGCCTTAATGGTTTCAAATTTGGCACTTCTATTGGTTATTTTCCAAGTGATGGTGCAGCAAGCATGGCAGTGAAAGGGTTAAAGGCACTACTCTCCACCCACAAGCCGACTCCCTGCACTTCCCATGATGTTTTTTGGGTTTGCGTATGCTGGGATATTGGAGTGTTTCCATAAGCTATTGAACTCTGACATGTATCATTGCCACAAGTATCATTTTTGTCGCGACAATGGTTTTGTCGAGATGTGTTTGTCATGACAAAAGTTCTGTCATGACAAGCATACTTCTATCACCACAAAAGACGTAAGCTTGTTTTGACAAAACTTTTGTTGCGACAAAAATGTGTTTGTTGCAACAGAAATGTGTTTGTTGCGACAAAAATATGTTTGTTGCAGCAAAAGTTTTGTTGTGACAAGCATACTTTTGTCATGTTGTGACAAACACGTGTTTTGTCACGACAAAAGTATGCGTGTCATGATAAAAAGGACACTTGTGGCAGCTCCCACGGGTGATAGACGTGGACTACAGGGCCTTTAATTTGCAGCTATGCCTTTGTTTGGATACAGCAAAATACAGCACACACTGGGCCAACCCTTGAAAACAGAATGTGGCTGCCCATGTGGAAGGGAAACTTTAAATTAAAATGGTTGCATACGCAGTTCATTTCCCACCAAAATGGGGAAGTACAACGATATAACTGTTTAAAATCTTGTTTTTAAGGAGACAAATTGCATATGACTGTGGAATGCAATATTGATTTACCTGTATTTTACCTGTACAGTTTGTTTGCTTATGAACCATATACCTTTTTTTCTCTCTTTTTTCCCCCTTTTTTGGGGGGGGAGACAAATTGCATATGTGACTGTGGAATGCAATATTTATTTACCTGTATTTTACCTGTGCAGTTTGTTTGTTTGTTTGTTTGTTGTCTGTCCTCTTTCTCCTGGGTTAATTTTCATGTGAAAACAATGGAATGTTCATCCACCAGTTACCTGTACATATCATTTTGCCTGTTTGTTTTCTTCTCTCTTTTGGGTTTGTTTCATTATGTGTACTTGTGTGTGTGTGTGTGTGTGTGTGTGTGTGTGTGTGTGTGTGTGTGTGTGTGTGTGTGTGTGTGTGCAGATTTATTATAATTTTATTTATTTGGGCAATTTCAGGCGGTCCAAGTTTAAATATGTTGACAGAACTTAGGAAGCGTGCAATGCAAGAAGATCAGCGTAAGTCCTCTTCAATTGATTTTGTACATTTTGAACTAACCAACACAGCATAACTATAGCCATTGTATTCAGCATTGTCAGTGTGAAGCACAAGACAACGAAACAGCCAACTGTGCTGTCTTCATTTCCACATGCAGAGCCAGTTTTTGTGAGCCATCTCTTCAGATCCCATGCGTTGTTGCTCATGCTCTTCCACAGGGGGACTGCAGTCTCTCCACAAGCAGCTGGCTATGAAGGCTGCTGGCAAGAGTGCCCCGGTTCCTGCTCTGCCGACAGCCGTTTACCGTGACAGCATGTGTTTGGGTGATGAGGACGACGAGGGTGATGATAACGAAGAGGGTGATGAAGACTCTGTGTCTGAAGCGGAAGATGCGAGCAGTTTTGACGAAATGCATAGTGAATTAGATGATGAGATTTATGAAGCATGTGAAGAGGAGAAACGGGGAGCTGCATGCCTTTTGGCGGACAGCTGGGAGTCAAGCGATGATGATGACGATACAGTGCCCCCTGTCAAGAGTAAACCACTGTCACTCGTGGGTGAGGCTTTGAATTGTGTCTCTCTTTCTCTTTTGGTCCTTTTCTGTTTTTGTTATATATTTGTTTGTAACGCAGCCCAGAAACAGGCCCAGTAAACATGGATTATATACAATCATGTAAAAAAAAGACCTTGCAGGCAAAGGTAACTGTGCTACAGCTGGGTAAATATTTTTTTGTCTACTGTCAGAATTTGTTTTCAATTTTTGGGAATACTTTTCTTGACTGTCAAAGTCGGTCAGAGTATGTCATGTTCATTCAACTGTGTCATACTCAAAATGCTCTCTGATGGCCTGACACCCCAGTTAAGGTCATCGGTAGGATACTGGCTTATGTTCAACAGGTATAGTGCTAAATACCTAGCATCTCCAAATGTTTTGTTCTTTTAATGACAAGACTGTGTTCTGATGTTAACTCCTGGTGCAACCTTTTTGTGTGTGTTTGCATTACTTATGGCACACTGAATGGCTGTCTGCACAGTCTTGTTCTCTTCTCGCTCCCCCTCTGTCTGTCTCTCCCCCTCTCTCTGTCTGTCTCTCTCCCCCCCTCTGTCTGTCTGTCTGCCTGTCTGTCTCTCCTGCTGTCTGTCTGTCTCCTGCTGCCTGTCTGTCTCTCTCCCCCTCTGTCTGTCTGTCTGTCTCCCCCCCTCTGTCTGTCTGTCTGCCTGTCTGTCTCTCTTGCTGTCTGTCTGTCTCCTGCTGCATGTCTGTCTGTCTCTTCCCCTCTGTCTCTCCCCCTCTGTCTCTCCCCCTCTGTCTCCCTGCTGTCTGTCTATCCTACTGTCTGTCTGTCCCTCTGTCTGTCTCTCTGTCTCTGTCTCTCCCTCTCTGTCTGTCTCGCATTCTGTCTGTCTTTCTGTCTGTCTCTCCCCCTCTGTCTCTCCTGCTGTCTGTCTGTCTCTGTATGTCTCTCTCTCACTCCCTCTGTCTGTCTGTCTGTCTGGTTCTCTCCCTCTGTCTGTCTGTCTGTCTCTCCCTCTGTCTGTTTGTCTCTCTCTTTTTCCCTCTCTCTCATCCCTTTTGTGTCTTTTTTCTCTCTTTCTTTTCTTAATTTTCTTCTTTGTTATCCAGAGGTGACCCTGTTCAGTTGACAGCATCTTAAAGTCCAAGCTGACTGATTCTTCATCTTTCCTATTTTGTCATCATGATGGTTTAATTGTACCCTCCCCCACTGTCCCCCCCCCCCCCCCACCACACACACACACACACACCTGCACCCATGTGTGTCTGTTGTTAATGATCGACTCTGTTAACAAAAGAAGAAAATGTCCCATGATTCCAGGGCAAGCTGATGCCGATGGAGAGGAAGAAGATGAAGAAGAAGAAGAAGGGATGGGCTTTGATCTGTTTGGTGAAGGTTGGTGTTTTATTGTAATTTGTTGTACAGTCGTTAGATTGGGAATTTTGTGTTAGTTGAAATATTAGTAAACTAAGTCACGTAAGAAATAATAGTGGATAATACGTGTGTGTGTGTGCATGTGCGTGTGTGTGTGTGCGTGTGTGTGTGTGTGTGTGTGTGTGTGTGTGTGTGTGTGTGTGTGTGTGTGTGTGTTTGGAAGTGCATGTAATATTTGAAAAACTTTATGATCAGATCTCTACAATGCCAGAAACACAAGACAGCTCGGGCACCTGGAGTCAAAGTCCATAAAACTGTCATGAGTGTGATATGATTTAATTAACTTGCAATACTTGTGTTACTCACACTGAATGGCTAGTTTGGTATTGTTGAATAGAATAGCTCTGTGACATCTTTTCTCTCTCTCTCTCTCTCTCTTACGCGAGTGTGAGCTCTCTCTGTCTCTCTTTTTGTCTCTCTCTCTCTGTCTCTTTCTCTGTCTCTCATATGCACGCTCTCTCTCGCTCTCTCTCGTTCTCTCTCTCTCTCTCTCCTTTTTTTTTCTTCTTCTTCATTTTCTTCTTTGTTATCCAGAGGTGACCCTGTTTAGTTTACAGCATCTTAAAATCCAAGCTATTTGATTCTTCATCTTTCCTATTTTGTCATCATGATTGTTTAATTGTAACCCTCGTCCAGGGTTGTTCATGACCAGCTCTGTTAACAAAGGAAGGAAATGTCCCATGATTGCAGAAGAAGGTGGCAAGAGTAAAAAGAAGGAGGAAGAAGAGGAAGAGATGAGCTTCGATCTGTTTGAAGGTTTGTTAAGTGTTGTATTGTAATTTGTTGTACAGTCATTAGATGGGAACTTTGTATTAGTGAAAATATTAGTAAACTAAGTCACATAAGAAATAATAATGGATAATGCGTGTGTGTGTGTGTGTGTGTGTGAGTGTGTGTGTGTGTGTGTGTGTGTGTGTGTGTGTGTGTGTGTGTGTGTGTGTGTGTGTGTGTGTGTGTGTTTGGAAGCGCATGTAATATTGAAAAAACTTTATGATCAGATCATGCGTGCTGTCTCTGTGTGTGTGTCTCGCTCTGTGTGTCTCTCTGTGTCTCTGTCTGTCTGCCCCCCCCCCCCCCCCCCCCCACCCCCTTTTGTTTCTTGTTTTTTTCCCCTTCTTCATTTTCTTCATTGTTATCCAGAGGTGACCCTGTTTTGTTTACAGCATCTTAAAATCCAAGCTATTTGATTCTTCATCTTTGCTATTTTGTCATCATGATGGTTTAATTGTAACCCCCCTCCACCCCCACCCCCACCCCTACACACACACACACACACACACACACACACACCTATGTGTGTCTGTAGTTCATGACCAGCTCTGTTAACAAAAGAAGGAAATGTCCCATGATTGCAGAAGAAGGTGACATAGAGGAAGAGATGAGCTTCGGTCTGTTTGAAGGTTTGTTAAGTGTTGCATGGTAATTTGTTGTACAGTCATTAGATGGGAACTTTGTGTTAGTTAAAATATTAGGAAACCAAGTTACGTAAGAAATATTTGGAACACAGCCCACCTCCTCTGCTTCAAGTTGCTTGCTGGAACAACACAGCAGTAGAATAATAACAGTAATAACAACACAGCCCACCTCCTCTGCTTCAAGTCGCTTGCTGGAACAACACAGCAGTAGAATAATAACAGTAATAACAACACAGCCCACCTGCCCTGCTTCAGAGAGCACAGATCGTTTTGCAAAACAGAAACTTAGTGTGCTAGCACACACCGTTCATGCACATAAGATAGACACGTAAATATACACATAAGCTGGGTTTTGAACTCAGAGCGGGGAGCTTTCACTGAACTCAGACAGAGCGGGGAGCTTTCACAGACCTCAGACAGAGCGGGGAGCTTTCACAGAACTCAGACAGAGCGGGGAGCTTTCACAGAACTCAGACAGAACCAGGAGCTTTCACAGAACTCAGACAGAACCAGGAGCTTTCACGGACCTCAGAGCGGGGAGCTTTCACAGAACTCAGACAGAGCGGGGAGCTTTCACAAAACTCAGACAGAGCGGGGAGCTTTCACAGACCTCAGACAGAGCGGGGAGCTTTCACAGAACTCAGACAGAGCAGGGCAGGGAGCTTTCACAGACCTCAGACAGAGCAGGGAGCTTTCACAGACCTCAGACAGAGCGGGGAGCTTTCACAGACCTCAGACAGAGCGGGGAGCTTTCACGGAACTCAGAGTGGGGAGCTTTCAAAGACCTCAGACAGAGCGGGGAACTTTCACAGAACTCAAACAGAGCAGGGAGCTTTCACAGACTTTCACAGAACTCAGACAGAGCTGGGAGCTTTCACAGACTTTCACAGACGTCAGACAGAGCGGGGAGCTTTCACAGACGTCAGACAGAGCGGGGAGCTTTCACAGACGTCAGACAGAGCGGGGAGCTTTCACAGACCTCAGACAGAGCGGGGAGCTTTCACAGACCTCAGACAGAGCGGGGAGCTTTCACAGACGTCAGACAGAGCGGGGAGCTTTCACAGACGTCAGACAGAGCGGGGAGCTTTCACATAGACAGAGCGGGGAGCTTTCACACACTGGCAGGCAGTGAATTCCAGACAAATGGAACAATGAAACTGAGCAGTTGCTAACCAAGTGAGGGATTTCAAAATTATGTTATCCTTGGCGGCATGATTTTATTGATCTGTGCAGAGTGAAGCTGAAAGGTAAGAGGGAGTGTGCTGTCAAAGTGACAGTATGCAAAAGCTGTCATCTTGCATTCATAGCATTCCTGAATGTAATTTAAAATCTTTCGGTCAGCGCTGTTTCAGTTTCTTTGCTCCATCTGTCTGGAAATCACTGCCTGCCTCTGCAGTGCCAGTCTGTGAAATCTCCCCCACTCTCTGAATGCCAAACCTGGCTTGAGACTTTCCTCTTTAGACAGGCCATTTCACAAACCTGGCTTGAGACTTCCCTCTTTAGACAGGCCATTTCACAAACCTGGCTTGAGACTTCCCTCTTTAGACAGGCCATTTCACAAACCTGGCTTGAGACTTCCCTCTTTAGACAGGCCATTTCACAAACCTGAGCAGACCATTCCTGTGAGTGTAGGTTGTGTGTACATCTGCGTGTTTATGTGCCTGAATGGTGTGGGACAGCACATTATGAAGTAAAAGTATTCAGTACATTGTATGAGAAGGGATATAGTTTATGATGTAAAGTATTTAATACATTGTATCATGTCTAGGGGTATCAGGATTGTTGGGTACCATCTCACTGTGGTCTTTATTGGAATGAAATATTTGATAAATTAGCCAAACAAGGGGCAATGAAAAACGTGCCTGAAATATCGTGCAATAACATACTGTTGTCTCAAGAGATTACTTCAATACTTGAGAAGCCTGTGAATAAAGAACTTTAAAAAAGAAGAAATCTGCAGTACCTTCTTGTTCAAGTTACTTAGCAAGAGTAATGTACAAGTTCCATCTAAATTCATGGAACACAGAATGTTCACAGAGTGTGACATGCGTTTGTAAGAATGTCCTATCTGTTAACTACATACTGCTTGAGTGTCCTATTACCACAGTTATTTCAGAAAAATGAGTATGACTTTAATGCTTGCAACAGTGTAAAAAATAGTTTATGTAATACTGATGTTGTAAATTTATTGATAAATTGATTGTTCATAGTTGTGTGGGTAAGTTAATGAAATCTTACCAAATACCAGTATATAATTTTTTCTTTTTTTTCTTCTTGATTTTTTGGTGTGTGTGTGTGTGTGTGTGTGTGTGTGTGTGTGTGTGTGTGTGTGTGTGTGTGTGTGTGTTTGTGTGTGTGTACTGTCACCTTGCTGTGAACAGACATAAAACATTGAAGGGCAACACTCACTCTCCGTTGAAACAGAAAGGATTGGAAAGGGATATACACACTCTCGCTTGAAAGGATAGGAAAAGGGCAACACTCTGTCTCCCTTGAAAGGATAGGAAAAGGGATATACATGATCTCGCTGGAAAGGATAGGAAAGGGGATATATACACAATCTCCCTTGAAAGGATAGGAACGGGGGATATACATGCTTTCCCTGGAAAGGATAGGAAAAGACATATACACGATTTCCCAGGAAAGGATAGGAAAAAGGAAACGCTGTTTCAGAGGCAGTGCTGGGGGAACATGGGATGGAGTACAGACAGGCTTACCAAATCGCATGGATATATACTGAACAGAAATGGGCGCAGATACACCCTGCTGTATGGACGCAGTCCCCAGCATGTAAGGATAATCCTTAGCATGTGTAGATGTGAAGAGGAGTACTTTCCTCCAACACACGGTCGTCAGTGTCTCACAGCTTCCGTGTCACTTTTAGTCCTTTATGGACCTCGTTTCCAAGCAAAATGATGAATATGTCTGACAGATCATGGTCTTGTGTTTTGTTCTTGTCTTTTAGCAGATATGGCATTGGCAGCACCACCACCACTGCCACAGCGACCACGCCTTAGGATGAAAAAAGCTAAAGGTAATTGATAAACCAGATGGTGTGTAAGAACACTCCCATGGTGTTAGGGTACTCTCCAGTGTGCTAGGATAGACCAGATTTGTGTTACGGTACTCCCCTGGGTGTAGGACTACTTTCTTTACACTGTCTTGGGATGACCCAGGTAGTGTTTAGGTAAGTCCCTGGATGTAAAGGTAATCTCCAGTGTGTTAGGATAAACCAGATATTGCTTAAAAAATACTGTAGATAGTGTGTAAGAATACTCCCCAAGGTGTTAGGATAGACCAGATAGTG
>OY757544.1:27374493-27389493 GCA_963584105.1 Alviniconcha strummeri | reverse complement strand
GAGCGGGAACGTATGGCTGTCCCCATGAGCTCCACGCTGCTGCAAGATCTGGGGATGTCAGGCGGTGGCCTTGCCTCCTTCGGCAGTAGTGACGCGCCAGAGATGGGCATTTCCTTTGGCTCAGCTGGTCAGTTTGGAGGGGCGCCTCCCCCCACCATGGGTTCAGCCGACTTGGCTTTGGGCGGCTCTGCTGAGCAAAAGCTCCCTTCAGTAGCCGCATTTCCCCCTTGTGCATCAGGCTTTAGTTTTGGCTCTGCGCCACCGCAGCAGCCTCCACCACTACAACGACAAAGCCCTGTTTTTGGAGGAGCACCTGTCCCTGTTGGTGGTTCAGCAGGCTTTGGTCTGTTTGGCTCTGCTCAACCCCAGCAACAAAGGCTTGGTTTTGGAGGAGCACCTGTCCCTGTTGGTGGTTCAGCAGGCTTTGGTCTGTTTGGCTCTGCTCAACCCCAGCAGCAAAGCCTTGGTTTTGGAGCAGTGCCTGCCCCCCGGTCTGCCCCACCACGAGAAGAAAGCCATTCTGTAGCAGCAAGGCTTTCCTGTGCCATACACTCCACCAACGCTATCTTTGCTCCAGTTTATAAAAAGGCGGAGTTATCGGGGCCGCCTTCTCCACCACCAGTAGGGGCGGTGACTGGCGCACCACCACCAGCCTTTCGTGCTGCTCGGGCAGCTCGGGCAGCTGCAGAGGGTGGAGGTGGGTTGAATCGTCGCGCTGCTTTGCTTGGGCAGATTGCGAGTGGAGTTGCTCTGAAGACAGTTTCGGTCACAGGTGACTCGCACGGCCCTGCCTTCCCACCTCAGCCTGTTACAGCAGCTCTCAAAGCACAGCCGAGAAGTTCAGCTCCAGAAGAGTTGTCACTGTCGGCAACTTCTCTGGCGCCGCCCCCAAAGCAGCCACCACCACCACCTTCACCACCTCAACCACGAACACGACATCCACGTACAGTTCTACTGCAGCCCCGATGTCGAGAGCGAAGAATATACTCAATGGCAGCTCCACCACCACCTTCACCACCACAGAAATCTATACTGCCGAAAGCAGAAGCACCACCAGCGACTGTTTCACCCATGTCGTCACCTGCCGATAGTTTCCAAGGGGGAGGTGGTGCCAAGGGCACCACGCCGTCAGCTGTTCCCCGGCGGATAGACGCAACAGCAACATCTGCAGATCGCGGGCAGGTGTCATGGAGAGCAGCGGGTCCACTCTTCATGGCAAACTCCTTACAGCTTGCAAGTGAAGTACCCATGGCACGGCAGAGAGCTGAGACTGACTCCATCAAAACCGTCAACAGACACTTCCCACCGGATTCCACCATAAAAGCGATGCTGACCGTGGAAGAAGAGGAGCCTCTCATGGGATATCGAGCTGTTAGCCGAAAGACATACGGACTGAGTTTGGACAGATCAGGAGGAAGGCCGTCACGCTGGGAGGAGGAATCAAAGTTCTTGAGGAGGAAGAAGGTGATGGCGGAGTTTGGGGAGCCGGTGGAACGGGGGAAGCTGGACTCTGCCCGAGATGTTGGGGTCCAGGGGTCCAGCTGCCGCACGGTGTCTGAGCTGGACGAGTGGAAGGCTCTGGTGGAGCACAACCTGGAGGCCCTGCTGCTGCTTGTGAAGGTAAACACCTGGAGATTAAGGAATTGGGGTTTGACCTGAGCAACAGGGAGCTCCTAAACTCTCTGTCCTTGCTTCAATCTGCAGTCAGCTTCACTTTCCTAACGCTTCAGTCCTGACTTGGCGTCACTTTCCTAACGCTTTAGTCTGGACTTGGTTTCACTTTCCTAACGCTAACGCTTTAGTCTGGACTTGGTTTCACTTTCCTAACGCTTCAGTCTGGACTTGGTTTCACTTTCCTAATGCTTCAGTCTGGACTTGGTTTCACTTTCCTAACGCTTTAGTCTGGACTTGGCTTTACTTTCCTAACGGTTTAGTCTGGATTTGGCTTCACTTTCCTAACGGTTTAGTCTGGACTTGGCTTCACTTTCCTAATGCTTTGGTCCTGACTTGGCTTCACTTTCCTAACGCTTTAGTCTGGACTTGGCTTCACTTTCCTAATGGTTCAGTCCGGACTTGCTTCATTTTCCTCAGTCCAATTTCCATTTCTCTTCATTTTTTTATTTTAATTTTAATTTTAGTGTAGCTTCATGTCATTTTACTGCCCTTGGATCAGTCTCCGTTTCTTTTCATTTTCCTTGGTTCTGTTTTCATTTTTCCTCTCTCTTTCTCTCTGTCTAGTTGTTAGACAGGTTTTTTGACTGAACCTAAACTACAATCCTTGCAAAATAAAGTTTTCGAGTTCTCTCTCTCTCTCTCTCTCTCTCTCTCTCTCTCTCTCTCTCTCTCTCTCTCTCTCTCTCTCTCTCTCTCTCTCTCTCTCATTCCTGTCTCCACTTCATTTTCCTTCCTTGGTTCTGTTTTCATTTTTCTTCTCTCTTTCTCTCTGTCTAGTTGTTAGACAGGTTTTTTGACTGAACCTAAACTACAATCCTTGCAAAATAAAGTTTTCGAGTTCTCTCTCTCTCTCTCTCTCTCTCTCTCTCTCTCTCTCTCTCTCTCTCTCTCTCTCTCTCTCTCTCTCTCTCTCTCTCTCATTCCTGTCTCCACTTCATTTTCCTTACTTCAGATTCTGTTTCATTTTTATTTTCCGTGCTCCATTCCCTGCTTAACTTTAACTGTCCTTCCCCAGTCTCCATTTCATTTTAACTCTTTGCTTCAGTCTTCATATCACTTTTGCTGGCCTTGCTTCATTCTTTATTTTACTTTAAGTGTCCTTGGTTCATTCTTTATTTCACTTGAGTTTTTCTTGCTTCATTCTTTATTTCACTTTAAGTGTCCTTGGTTCGGTCTTTATTTCACTTTTTCTGTCCTTGGTTTAGTCTTTATTTCACTTTAAGTGTCCTTGGTTCAGTCTTTATTTCATTTTAAGTGTCCTTGGTTCAGTCTTTGTTTCACTTTAAATGTCCTTAGTTCAGTCTTTATGTCAGTTTCACTGCCCTTGGTTCAGTCTTTATTTTACTTCACTTTCCATGGTTCAGTGTATATTTTTCTTCACTCTCCTTGTTTCAATCTCCATTTCATCATACATTCCTTGGTTTTGTCTCCATTTCACCTGTTTTTCTTTGAATCCTGTGTCGATGTTGCTTCTGTGAAATAACTTTTTGAGTCTCTCCAGTTTTGTCATTTTGGGGTTTCCATCTTCTGTTTCCATCATATAATTATGGAAAAAAACAGCATTAAACTGTTTTGCGCCATCTCTGTCGTTTACTGCATGAGACTTCCTGATTTCTGCACATTTTGTTGCATATTTGGAAATAAGGATTTTTTGTTTGTTTGTTTGTGAGCTGATCAGCTGCTGTTACACAGAACCAAGGGTTTTCTTGTGTGTTTTTTCCCAACAAAAGTTAACTAACTATTAACCCCTTCACTTCCCAAGCGTGTATAATTTCTGGGCTGAAAAGTGCATGCACACGCCTGCAAACAGTATATTTTCCAGGTCCTGTAATAAATCTACTTTCAGTTGTGTGCGTTTTGATACAAACATTTTCACAGGTAGAGCATAAAAGAAAACAAAAGTGCTTCAGGATTTGAAATTTTGCTCTTTTATTGGTCATTTTCAAGTAACAGCATGGCAGTGAAAGGGTTAAGTATTAATTTTTTTTAAAGAAGGAAAAATAAAAATAAAAGGGCTACATTGATGATTCACACTACGTTAAAGTATTAAAAATGTTTGGTTATGCTTTTCTTTAGTTTCTGTCTTTTGTTGTTTCCACCTAAAGTACTGTGTAGTGTGATGTTGAAACAAGCACTGTTGTTGCCACCTAAAGTACTGTGTAGTGTGATGTTGAAACAAGCACTGTTGTTGCCACCTAAAGTACTGTGTAGTGTGATGTTGAAACAAGCACTGTTGTTGCCACCTAAAGTACTGTGTAGTGTGATGTTGAAACAAGCACTGTTGTTGCCACCTAAAGTGCCATGTAGTGTGATGTTGAAATGTGCAGTGTTGTTTTGCCTGTTCAGCAGAGGGGCTACTGTGATCTGGACAAAACGGTGCAGCAACTGCTGAGTGTTGACGTGGAGAAATGTAAGAAGCTGATGATCTCCAGCGGTCTGAACTCCTTTGGTAAGCCAGATTTGTGTAAAAACCATCTATAACAACACAAACACACTTAACTGTACACACATGCACGCATGTACACATGCATGAACACACACACACACACACACACACACACACACACACACACACACACACACACACACACACACACACACATGCAAGTGCAAATAAACGACCCCCCCTACACACACACAACACGTGCATGCATGCATGCACGCATGCGCACACAACACACAACACGCACACACACACGCACACACAACCCCCCCCCCCACACACACACAACACAACACATATGACACACATACCCCCCTCCCCCCCACACACATACATACACAAGTACACACACACACACACACACACACACACACACACACACACACACACACACACACACACATACACACACAAACACTGTAAGTAATGGCTACTGAATGCTGTTACTTCACCCTTTCCCTGTGCTGTTGAAGGGAATTCACAGTCCATTTGTTCTCGGATTTTAAAGCAGTCTGCAGACATTGCATGGGATGCACAACATAATGAGACACAACAGCAGTGACCTGGAACACCTACAGTAACTGTCCCCTGGCACGCGAGGAAACACAGGGGTACAGAAAATCCCCCAAAGTCGTGTCCTTAAAGAGCAAAAGAAGGTTTAGGTAACATAATAATAATATGTAACATTTATATGGCGCATAATCCAACTAGACTGGCTCAAATCGCTTGACAGTTATTCAAAAGATGAATGAACAGACGATCCGACGCCAACAGCAAAGCGCAGGCAAACATGCACGCATCCCAGATGTGATGTGAGAGTTTGAGTAACAGCCGCCCTACCCCCACCCCTAGCGTGCATTAATTTCCTTCTGCACTTCAGGTCTGACAGCAGCCACGGAGCTGCAGCAGCTGGTCGCGACGCTCCTCGTCCTGCTGGCCTTCCTGCTCGTCCGGATCAACAGAGGCCGCGGCATCCAGGCCAAGGAAGGCAGCAGCAGCAGCAGCGGCGGCGACGTGACGCTGCTCTTGAAGGAACTGCTGATGGGAAGAGCTCCTGCGTCCAGCATCGTCTCCTCACCCACGGCATGCGTTGCTGTGGAGCCTGCCCTCCAGTGGTGCAGAGCCACGGACAGGAAGCACACCCTGGCCTGCTCTTCCCTGGAGTTAGCTTCCGACTGGCCGTCTTTCTGTGCCAAGCTGCTAGGTTTGGCGTGAGGGATAGGTGGTTTGGGGTTTATTATTATTGCCTTCGATCCAGTTTTGTTGCTTTTGTTTCTTTGTTTGATTTTTTTAAGGCGTGGGGGGGGGGGGGGGGGGGGGTGTTTACAGGCTTACAGAATGACGATTATTGTGGAAGAATGTTAATGGTTGTAATCTAATTGTCTAAAGAAAAAGTTTGAAAGTCGTAATCTGCTCGATTGATTTTTGACATGTTTAAAACAGTTGAATTGTTTTGATTTGTGTTAACATTTGTTTTGGGATATTACATTGGTGATAAAAATAAATAATAAATTAATAGGTGAGGCTGAGGTTACAAACATGATTTTTCCATATTGCACATGTTTGTAAATTATAGCAAACTGCAACACTAATCCACGAGACTAAACCGAGGTCTCCTGTGTGTACGTGCATGCAGAAAGATCACATACACACGTTAAAGATCTTGCACTCCATGTCAGAGTTTGGTGGACTATGGAAACAACAAACAACCCAACATGCACTTAAAGTGTCAGATTATTCAGCATGCACCGAAAGTGTCAGTTTTCAACATGCACTAAGAGTGACAGAGTTTTCATCATACTGAAGTTGGATGCTATAAGAAAAAAGAAGACACGTGAGGTGCTTCATATTTGGGTTGATTGAGTCAGAGAGAAACAGTGTTTATCCAGAAGCTCCAAACGGAAAAATCGTATGTAACCAAATCCTTGTTTAATATGGTGGCAATACTTTGGATTGACACCCAGTGTAACCAAACCCTTGTTTAATATGGTGGCAATACTTTCGATTGACACCCAGTGTAACCAAACCCTTGTTTGATATGGTGGCAGTTCTTTGGATTGACACCCAGTGTAATCAAACCCTTGTTTGATATGGTGGCAATACCAAAATATCACAGCTAGTTGGTCACTGTGAAGAGTGTTGTTTGCTTTTAGGCACATGCCATACATTCCTGCTTACTTGTATTGCTGTGATTTGTTAATATATATCTATTGCTCGTTCTAGATATGTTAATGTAAGTATACAGTTTTCATTATTTCTGTTTCATTATTATGTTTGGATTTCAAGTTGTGCTGCTTGTAATGTAAAAGATTATTTATATTTATCAAGCGCGTACATTTTACATCAGCCCAAAGGGCGTAATGCAAGATAATGGGGTTGGCAGAAGTGTACACAACAGGCCGTTTACCAGAGTGCTATTTTTTAAAGCATTTGGAGTTACTTCCCCTGGCTTCGGGCAAGCCGCCCATGCCCGAGACAGCAAACAGTGTTGGGACATGCAATGTTTTTGTTTTTGTTTTTTGTTTTTGAACCTGGACTGTGATGGCCTTAAGCGATATCACTGAGAATGAGGAGTTAGTGCGACAGGACTGAAGAAGCAACGTGTAGTTAGGTTGGCTACCTATGTGAAAGATATTTCAACTGACCTCGGGGCAGTCAGACAGGAAAAGGACTGAAGAAACCAAAGACAAAAGAGAAGGAAATAATGGTCGGAAAGAAGGGGATAGTAGAACAAGTCCGCGAGGGAGGAATGCAGAAGCAAATGAGCTGAATGGCTGGATATTCTGGAAGTTTCCACCCATGCCGAACAAATCAAAACTTCAAAGAAAAATATGCAAATACCTGCTTAGTCAGGCCTGAAAATATTGCCTGAAGCCAGTGCCACCAAACTAAATGACTGCAAGAGGTCACTGAGAAATAAACGAATAATTCAAGACCATACAGAAGTAAAAATGACAGGTATTTTCTGAACAATTCAAATGGGACTACCAGCGACAAACAATGTTAACCCAGAGATAGCCAACATAAAGACTTGGGCACTGTTACTTAATATACTGGCCAATGGGGTAGTTGTGATGAATCATGGACGAAGAAAGAAAAAGATGGAAAAGAAAGAAAGTAGCCGTGATTACATCAGACAAAGATACATGGATGCAGCCAGACCCCCTGCCCGGGGATTGATTTCTCACCGAGGTATCACACACACACACACACACACACACACACACACACACACACACACACACACACACACACACACACACACACACACACACACACACACGAACAGTTTATCTCTTAAGTTTGAGATCAGACTGAAGTTGACCATGATGACATGTTGCTTGGTTATGAAGGAAACGGTCAACCGTTTGTTATTAATCATATAATAGTAATATTAGTAGCAGAAATATGTTTGGGTCTGTTTAAATAGTGCATCCCATTAGAATTATGTAGAAACTGAATTTCTTTTTCATCATGAAGTTAATTTAAGAACATTAAAATCAAAGCAGAGAAATCCATTAATGATTGTGGACAGCAATGCATGAAGAAAGCAGTGCACTCATGCATTACTATTTTGTATATACATGTCAAGAGCCTTATTTATATCTATTTTTTTTTTACAGTTTACTGTTTATGTTGCTGTTTGTCAATAACAAAACATACACACACGCATGCACTCACGGATGCGCGCATGCACATCCACACACACACGCACGCACGCACGCACGCACGCACGCACGCACGCACGCACGCACACACACACACACACACACACACACACACACACACACACACACACACACACACACACACACAGGGCCATTTTCAAGAATTGTCTGCAAATCAAGGTGTAAACTGTTAACATTTATTTGGTCAAGACAAAAGATTTTTAGTTAAACGTATTTTATAATCATTTGTGTGTTTCTAAAGCATAGATATGTATTCAGTGGCTGCCTCCCGCTACAACACACACATTTTGAACATAAATTGATTTAAGTGGAGAAATTTGTCAATGCTGTTACCAAATGCATTCTACAGGGTGAGAGGATTGTAGGTGTACCCTTTTTATGGCCCCATCGCATGGGGAGCCACACACCGTCTTCTGAGGATATATCTCCGTTTTGGGAGAGTTGATACTGTTATGCAAAATTATCTCCGTTCCTCAAAGAGCTGATACTGTTATGCAAGAAGTGTATTGTGACAGACATCAATGTGTTGTGACACAGCCCAAGCCTTGGTGTTAATGCTGGTGTCACTGTGTTGTGACACAGCCCAAGCCTTGGTGTTAATGCTGGTGTCACTGTGTTGTGACACAGCCCAAGCCTTGGTGTTAATGCTGGTGTCACTGTGTTGTGACACAGCCCAAGCCTTGGTGTTAATGCTGGTCCCAACGTGTTGTGACACAGCCCAAGCCTTGGTGTTCTTGTTGGTGTCACTGTGTTGTGAAACGTACACCCCAGGCCAATGCCGGATAGGTTTATTAAGGAAGAGGGAAGTGAGTGTAACATTGCAGCTGTCGAGTGTGTGTTACCCTTTTATTACATGTTTATAACTGAGAGTTTGTTTGCCTTTTGTCACATTTTTATAAAGCTGTATATCTATCACAGTTTCAGTGCTATTTTGATGTTTGGTTTCCTTTTAGTGGTGATTATTTTAAAAAGTAAAAAGATATATAAAAACCCAAACAGTTCTATCACTAGTTTTGTTACACGACTGTTTCTATTATTTCAGAATTTGCTGTGTACATCTCTCTCTCTCTCAGAAGAAGAAGAAGAAGAATGGCCAACTGAAGACATAGACATTTGATGTTTGAATCCCTTTGGCCAACTGAAGACATAAATATTTGAAGTCTGAATCACTTTGGCCAACTGAAGACATATATATTTGATGTCTGAATCCCTTTGTCCAACTGAAGACAGAGGTATTTGATGTCTGAATCCCTTTGGCCAACTGAAGACATAGGTATTTGATGTCTGGCTGGGTTCAAGACCGATATCTGAACGTGACACCTACTAGCTGCCTGAAGACTGAGGTTTCAAACGTGAATCTCACTGGAAGACTTCAGATGGTAACGATTCCTTACCTAAGGCCACTTCGTGGAATCACTACGATGTAATAATAATAATAGACATTTGCAAAGCGCTGAACAAGCATAATAATAACACACAGAATGTACATTGAGATAGAGTCTGTTATCCGCAATTTAACAAAAAGCTAACATACGTGTAGACATCAACAAGGGTTCAAGCATAACTATGTAAAAGATGCACACACACACACACACACACACACACACACACACACACACACACACACACACACACACACACACACATGCACGCACGCACGCACGCACAACCACACACGCACGCATGCACGCACGCGCACGCACGCACAACCTCACACACACCACACACACACACACACACACACACACACACACACACACACACACACACACACACACTGTACAGACTGTAACGGTGTGCAGAGTCCAGACAACGGTAGTCTCAATTCACTATAAAAATTGGACATTTGGATACTTAGTTTGATTTGAAGTCTAGACGTTATGAGCACTCGCAGGAACGGAAATCGGACTTTTGTACTCGTAGTTTTAAGGCGGGCTAGTTTATATCATTGGCGGGAGGTGCCGCAAGTATCATTTTTGTCGCAACGAAAGTTTTCTCGAGACAAACGCGTGTCGTACTTTTGTCGCGACAAATGTTTTGTCACGTCAAGCTTACTGTTGTCACGACAAACAAGTGACTTCAGACATAATTTTTGTAAGAACAAAAGGTTTTGTCGCGGTAAGCATACTTTTTTCGCGACAAAAGACCATTTTTGTGTTTGTCGCGACAGAAATGATACTCGTGGCAGCTCCCGCCAATGATAAATGACAAGTTTGTGCACACTTCAACAAACAGACGTGTGTCTGATATAGACGGCAATGGTTCATCTTCGTTGTGCTGGTCCCAGACCTTTCTCTGCTCACAGAACAGGTGCCACAGTGGCTCCAACACTTCCATGCCGGTTGTCTAAGGTGTTCCTCTTGTCTCACAGAACTGGGGCTATGGTCCCGATGCGAAGCTCTTGAGAAGCTGAAAACAGTAGTACATGTTCCAAGCTTTTCTCCTTTTCCTCTCTCTCTCTCTCTCTCTCTCTCTCTCTCTCTCTCTCTCTCTTTCTTTCGCGCGCGCGCGCGCGTGTGTGTGCGTGCGTGCGTGTCGTTCGTTGGGCTCACGAATGGAACAGCCACTGAACAGCCACTCCGACACTCATGCACTCACCCAGTATAACCCGACGTTGGCAGCCTTGGTGAAGGCCAAGCCCTGACTAGACATGTAGTCAGTAACATCAACAATTATCATCATCATCATCATCATCACCACACCACCACCATCGTCATTCATCATCGTCGCTGGGCTCACGAATGGAACAGCCGGTGAACAGACACTCCGACACTCATGCACTCACCCAAACTCCAAGCACTGGTTTACGACATCCTTCCTTTGGAGGAAGGTGCCGGAAAGCAACGCTCGGATTGTGGCACTCACCCGCAGTCCGAGCATCGCTTTCCGGCACCTTCCTCCAAACTCTGCCAGATTTAGTTGCGCCACTGAAGGGGCACTCTTTCTCCGTGCAGCTGTCCACCGACGCGGTCAGCGCCCTCCGAAAGGTTGGGTACTGTGTGGAAGCAACCTAGCGCCCAAGCACGCACGTAAACATGAAGCGCATCCACCCCGGGTAAAAATAGTTCCGTCTCGACTCAAACGATTTTAGTTTTATCTGAGCTGGCGTAAGCAACATGGTCAGTTATAAAACAAACGTCTAATATAATCTGAGTTGTTTGTAACAAACTTACTACTGTTGGAACACCGACCAAAAACTGCTCGTTAACTGACAGTTTTCTGGACGCTACGGCGTAACCAAATACGGCAGTGGTTGAAGGAAGGACGTCGTAAACCGGTGCCTGCACTCACCCAGTATCAACCCGACGTTGGCAGCCATGGCGAAGGCCAAGCCCTCCCCGGTGTACACCTTGATGGAGAAGAGCGGGATGGCGCCGGACTGGGCCACAGTCATGAGGAAGAGCACGCCGTTGGTCAGCCAGCCCAGCGACAGCCACGCCATCGAGCTGCAGAAGCGCGAGCAGTAGCGAGGGGACGGGCTCCAGCTCGGCCGAAGCTTACTGGCTATGGCGCCCCACGTGAGCACCGCGACGGGCAGGTACACGGCCAGAAGGATGGGAAGCTGCAGCAGGTGTAGCGCCGGGGACACGCTGACCTGAAAAGCGCGAGTATAATTATAGCCAGACGTGTGAGCCGGTTTGGCCTAGCGGTAAGGCGTTCCTAAATTTTCATTCCTATGCTTTGTATATTGATCAAGAATAAAGATTTATTTGATTTGATTTTCACCGCCTCTCACCTTTCCTTTGCTCTGGAGGGCGACGATGAGTTGTTCGAAGTTGTTGAAGACCATGAACTTGAGGCTCTCCATGTAGTCTGTGAGGTACTGCCTGGCGACGATGTCCACAAGGTTACAGCGGCCGGCCTCGTCGTCGTAGAGCAGTTCCCTGGCAACGATCGTGTCCGTGGCGCCCTTTTCCAGACGTTTGCTGCAGAGAGACAGACATCAGGCTCCGCACACGCTGACAGTGTTATGCTGTCAATAGCGTTTCTGAACAGATCAATCTGTTCAAACGTCAGAGCAGTGTGTGTGTGTGTGTGTGTGTGTGTGTGTGTGTGTGTGTGTGTGTGTGTGTGTGTGTGTGTGTGTGTGTGTGTGAGAGAGAGAGAGAGAGAGAGAGAGAGAGAGAGAGAGAGAGAGAGAGAGAGAGAGAGAGAGAGAGTGTGTGTGTGTGAATGGATGTATGTGTGTGTGTGTGAATGTATGCGTGTGTGCGTGCGTGAGTACGTGCGTGTGTGTGTGCGTGAGCGCGCGCGAGCGTGTGTGTGTGTGTGCGTGCGTGCGTGCGCGTATGCGCTTAGAATAGTCTCTACGGACAAGTGTTTGTTTTCACGGGGCTTAACGTCCACAGATTTGTTGTCATGACGCTTTACGTCCACAGAAACTTGAACGGTTTATTGGGGACAGGATGGCAATGGGGCGGGGGGGGGGGGGGGGGGGGGGGGCGCGTGGCTATACAGATCAAGCCACGCGCTTAGTGCACCGTCTGGT
This sequence comes from Alviniconcha strummeri, assembly GCA_963584105.1. Classification (NCBI taxonomy): domain Eukaryota; kingdom Metazoa; phylum Mollusca; class Gastropoda; family Provannidae; genus Alviniconcha; species Alviniconcha strummeri. The sequence goes on along the minus strand of OY757544.1, from coordinate 27,377,198 downwards.
AAGTAAGTAAGTAAACATGGTGCTTAACGTCCACAGAAACCATAAGGCTTATTAGGGAAAGGGAAAAGGGGGGGGGGGGGGGGAAGGGCGGTATGGAGGTGGGGGGAGAGGGAAATTATATACCTATCGCTACGCTGTCACCATAAGGCTTAGTAGGGACGGGGAGAAGGGGACGTGAGCCGAAGCAGATTCGAACCGAGGTCCCTCTGCTTACCAGCCTAACGCCTTACCGCTAGGCCAAACCGGCTCACCACCATCTGGCCACCACCAGAGCAATATACACTGGCAGTGATAGCAAGGCTACTGACAGCGATACTTTCCAGTTTGCTGTTTAAACTGTTGCATGGCACGGTCACGGCATTCTCACACGCCCCAGGCTTGAAAAGGGGTCGAGAGCCTCTGTTAGCTTTGAGATGTGAGCATTAGGCTGGTAAGCGGAAGGGCCTCGGCTCGATTCCGCCTCGGCTCTCCCTTCTCTTCAAAAAGGTTGTAGTTTGTGGACACTGTCTCGTGGCTTTGTCCCTTACAATTAATGAAACATTAAAATGGCTCTCATCGCTGCCCATCTTAATGCAGGAGTCATTCTGGTGGTGACAGTGTAGCGATAGGTACATTAATTATCTGCCTCTTCCCCCACCTCCATGCCCACGTCCCCGCCTTCTCCCCGTCCCTAATAAACCTTGTGGTTTCTGTTGACGTTAAGCACCATGTTTACTTTAGCTTTGAGTTTTCAGCAGAGAAGCTGGACCCACCCCACGGAATTAATGATTGGTGACTAGCTGGTACACTTACAGAATTTCCTGCATGTCGGAAACGAAGTCGAAATCAAAGACAAAGACCGGCTTCCAAATGATGACGGACACCAGGCCGGCTGACCCAAGTGACATCAACACCGCCAGTACCCACACAGTACCCTGTGGCCCCCCACCTTGAAAGACAGAGAACACAAAGTGATCAGGCAGACACAGTACCCACACGGCACCAAAATGATCCGACAGACACAGTATCCATATCCTGATGACAGGGAACAAAGTAGTCCGACAGACAGTGTTCATACCTTGAAGACAAAGAACACAAAGTGGTCCGACAGACACAGTATCCATATCCTGATGACAGGGAACAAAATGATCCGACAGACACAGTGTGCATACCTTGATGACGGAGAACAGTGATCAGACAAACACAGTACCTATACCCTAAAGCCAGGGAATACAAAATGATCTGACAGATAATAATTATAACACCACTACTGCTACTACTACCACCACCACCACCACCACCACCACCACCACCACCACTACTACTACTACTACTACTACTACTACTACTAAAACAGGATTTCTAGAGCGCCGATCTGCCGCACAAGGTGGGAGCACTGGGCGCCTTACTATAACCCCTTGAGTCATTTTCGTCGTTTTGTTCTCACCTCGAGTCACCTTCACGGCTTTGTTCTCATTTTTCCATTCCTTGATTCTGTTTTGTTGGGTCGCTTTCTCCTCAGCAGTTCCGGGTGCATCCACCATTTTGTCGCTTTTTGTCATTTCACCATCAGTGCCTGCGAAATAAACAGCGAATGCCTGAAACTGTCTAGATTATTTATTTGCTGGTAAAAATTGATTTCACGTGAAACAAACACTAATGATGATGAAAGAGGAAGCGGGAGGAATGGAGGGTGGCGATGTTATCGTTGACTGTTAATGCCTAGTTCTGTTTGTCTGGTACCGGGAGGTGCCTGTGACCGAGAAATATCAGCAGGAGAAAGAGGAGTCACCTTTACTGCCTTGTTCTCACCTTCAGTCACCTTTAGTGTTTTGTTCTCACCTTGAGTCACTTTCACCGATTTGGTCTCACCTTGAGTTACTTTCACTGTTTTGTTCTCACCTTGAGTTATTTTCACCGTTTTATTCTCACTTGGAGTCACTTTCACCGTTTTGTTCTCACCTTAAGTTATTTTCACTGTTTTGTTCTCACCTTGGGTTACTTTCACCGTTTTGTTCTCAGCATGTCGCTTTCACCATTTTGTTCTCACCTTGAATAACTTTCACCGTTTTGTTCTCACCTTCAGTCACCTTTACTATTTTGTTCTTACCCTAAGTCACTTCACCATTTTGTTCTCGCATTCAGTAACTGTCACCGTTTGTTCTCACCTTGTCACCTTTACCATTTTGTTCTCACCTTCAGTCACTTTCACCGTTTTGTTCTCATCTTCAGTCACCTTCATTGCCTTGTTCTCAATTTTTCTGTCCTTGGTTCTGGTTCTTGTTGTCACTTTCTCCTCAGCTGTTCCGGGTGCATCCAACTTTTCGAAGTTTTCCGCCATTTCAAGAACAGTGCCTGCGAAATAACCAGCAAGTGCCTTGTCAATATTATCTGCTGGCAAAAATGTATTTCACGTGAAACAAACGCTGGTGATGGCGAAAGAGGAAGTGGAAGGAATGGAGGGTGGGGATGTCATCCATGACTGTCAACGCCTTCTGTTTGTCGGGTACCGAGAGATGTCTGTGATGGAGAAATAACAGCAGGAGAAAGAGGAGGGTGGATGAGACGTCCACGTTACCTGTCGACGCCTTCTCTTTGTTGGGCACCGGGAGATGTCTTTGACTTAGAAAGCAGGATAAAAAGGAGGGTGGAGATGTCCAAGTTACCTGTCAACGCTCTCTGTTTGTCGGTTACTGGGAGATGTGTGTGATTTAGAAAGCAGGAGA
>OY757544.1:27366993-27369493 GCA_963584105.1 Alviniconcha strummeri | reverse complement strand
GGTAGTGGTGGTGGTGGTGGGTAGGTGGGTAGTAACTCGCCTAACGCCGCACTCAGTACCAGAATGACTGCGTGAAAGAAGGGCAGCGCTGTATGTTTCAGCTGGCCCAGTTCCACACGCAAAACAACACAACACAACACAAAACAACGCAAAACAACACAACACGGCAACGCAACACCACACCACACAACGCAATGCAACAGCAAACACAACACAACGCAAGGCACCGCAACACAACACAACGCAACAGCAAGCGCAACACAACACAAAGCAACAGCAAACGCATCACAACAGCAAACACAACCCAACGCAAAGCTACACAACACAAAGCAACAGCAAACACAACACAACAACCCAATGCAACCCAACCCAACACATCAAACCCAACTCAACACAACAGCAAACACAACACAACGCACCACAACACAAAGCAACAGCTAACACAACACCACAACAGCAAACACAACACCACAACAGCAAACTCACAACACCACAACAGCAAACACAACACCACAACAGCAAACACAACACAACACAATGCAACAGCAAAAACAACACAACACAACAGCAAACACAACACAACACCACAACAGCAAACACAACACAATAGCAAACACAGCCAAGCCCAAACAGTGAATAATTAGCACATCCGTGAGACGCGAACTCGACCCACCAGATTAAAGCACAACTAATCACGTCAGAAGTACGTTTAATTCGCCCTTATCATGCACAGTAACACACGTTTTCGTGCCGATTTATATTCAAACACATAAAAGGTTTGAAAGAAAAACAACATAGCTCAACCAAAAACAGATAAGTGATTTAGCTTTCCATCTTATTTTCATCCTTTTTCACCATTTAGCTGTTTTTTAAGTGTCGTTTTGTAGCTTGACAAAGGGGATTACCCCGAGCATTTGCAGACTGTGTTTTTGTCCTAATAAATACCGTTCTTTTGAACTTCTGATGTTTTGGGATCTTGTTTTAGAACGCTAGCAGTCATTTTTGTTTCAGATTTCTATTTCTATTTCGCAGGGGCCACGGGAACCTGCTTAAATCGCTTGTGACAAAGAGCAGGTTGATCGATTTTATTCCGCGGGTCCACACGGGAGATTGCGTTAGCCAAAGCTAACACAATTAAAAAGCAGGGACAGGATTTGGAGAGAAGGAAAAATATTATGTTGAATGCCCCGGGATGGTAGATGCTAGGCTAAGCCAGAAATGCCTGGCAGTGGGCAAAGCATGCATGGCTGTAATCTGACCTACTCCAGGTTTTAGACAGAGAACATTGGTCAGCTCTGGCGCTCGACAGAGGGAGACCTTAATTTCTGCGTCCACAGTACCCCACTACGGGGAAAGGAAGAAGAAGAAGAAGCTCTGCATCGGCTCACAGAGTTCAGGAGTTCAGGAGCTGTGTGAAAGTCGAGGTGGTCGTCCTGGGCTCTCAGTCCCTAATAGTCCTTATGGTCTCTGTGGACGTAAAGCAACACTGAAGTTACAGAGTTCAGGAGCTGTGTGAAAGTCGAGGTGGTCGTCCTGGGCTCCCCGTCCCTAATAGTCCGTACGGTCTCTGTGAACTTAAAGCAACATTGAACGATATCTAGATCAGAGCTCAGAAGCTGTGTGAAAGTTGAGGTGGCTGTCCTGGGCACCCGTCCCCAGTAGTCCGTACGGTCTCTGTGGACGTTAAACAACATTAAACAAGCTACAGTTACTCAGAGTTCAGGAGTAGTGTGAAGGTCAAGGTGGCCGTCCTGGGCTCCCCGTCCCTAACAGTCCTTATGGTCTCTGTGGACGTAAAGCAACACTGAAACCGAAAAGCTACGCCTCGACTCACCAGAGTACACAAGCCCGCCCTGAATCAGCGCAGAAGGCAGGATCTCGGAGTGTTGCACGTGCAGCGGGCTCGTGGACGCCAACACGCCGTACAGCAATCCTCGGAAAAACCATCGATGACGTCCCACAGGCCACAGTCCCACGCCGTGGTTGCCCACATTGCCTCCACCGCCAGCGGCGGCGCGACCACGACCGTAGGGTGGGGAGAAGAGGGTGGAGTTGGTGTTGATGGTCTCGAAGGCCGTCAGGCAGCCCACGCACATCCTGACCACGTCACAGCTGAGGTGGTTGTTGACAAAGGATCAGAGGTATTGTGGGTCTAGGTTCTAGTCAGAAGTGCTGTGGGTCAGGGTTCAAGTCAGATGTAATTTTGGTCTAGGTTCTAAAGTAATGTGGGTCTAGGTTCTATTCAAAAATACTGTGGGTCTAGGTACTAGTCAGAAGTATTGTGGGTCTAGGTTCTAAAGTATTGTGGGTCTAGGTTCTAGTCAAAATTACTGTGGGTCTAGGTACTAGTCAGAAGTAATTTGGGTCGAGGTTCTAAAGTATTACGGGTCTAGGTTCTAGTCAGAAGTAATTTGGGTCTAGGTTCTAAAGTATTACGGGTCTAGGTTCTAGTCAGAAGTAATTTGGGTCTAGGTTCTAAAGTATTGTGGGTCTAGGTTCT
>OY757544.1:27346814-27364314 GCA_963584105.1 Alviniconcha strummeri | reverse complement strand
GCACGATAGTGTCGCTTCTGCTCCCTGCCCTCCTGGTCCTAGCACAGCGATTGCTGAAACTCCGTAGCTGTTCCCGAGCGGACTGGCGCTCCTGCCTCCCCGCGTGCCACCGCCCTAGCGAGATCCCGTGGGAGCACGTGCAGCGCGCGTTGTTCATGACGGCGGTGCTGCTGTCCGTGTGCGGAATGGCGCTGGCGGTCTTCTCCCTCCGTTTGCCCATGGCTCGCGTGCACACGGAGTACACGGACGAGCTAAAAGAAACCGTGAGGTCCACGGCGGATGTGTACAGCCAAGTGAAGAGGCACTGGATCATGCTGCAGAAATTCATGGGCGTCAACATCTGCGGCGGGCCCGACGTGAAGAAGCTGAAGCAGGAAATGGAACACTCCATCCAGGCGGCCGCCGGCCTGACCCTGTCGCAGATGAGGCAGCACTGCGATGGCCAGGGCTGGGTCATGTCCGTGAAAAACCGGGACCCTTTCTGCGAGAGATACGGCGCAGCCAGGCTCTACTTCGCGGACGAGATGGCCTTCAACTCCTCGCTTCACGAGCGCAAGATCCGGAGCGTCAAGTCCGCGAGCGAGAAAGTCAGGAATAAGTACCTTGATGGAGTGGTCCAGGACAGCCGGGCCAAGCAGCTTAGCACCCTGAAGCACAGCAAAGTCCGGATGACGGAAGGGTCGTACCAGGTGTACCAGAGTTGCGTCATCGGTCTGTGCGCTGCTCAGATCGGAACTCTGGCCGCCATGCTGGTGCCTTTCGTCGGCATCGCGTCTAAGTTCATCTTCTTGGTGCTGGTGGCCTTGGAGGCCATCATCAGGCTGCTCATCAAGCTGTCCAAGATGCAGACTCTGTTCCTGGAGTTTAAGGTGGCGGTGGAGATCATGATGGGTAAATTTCGGTCCAACGAAGAAGAAAAGACAATCCAGTTCTCCCTTGCTAACTTCAATGTGGTAAGAGCTAGCTCCTTCTTCATCATCTTCTTCTTCTTCTTCTTCTTCTTCTTCTTCTTCTTCTTCTTCTTCTTCTTCTTCTTCTCTCTCTCTCTCTCTCTCTCTCTCTCTCTCTCTCTCTCTCTCTCTCTCTCTCTCTCTCTCTCTCTCTCTCTCTCTGTGGTGTGCGTGTGTGTGTGTGTGAGTGTGTGTGTGTGTGTGTGTGTGTGTGTGTGTGTGTGTGTGTGTGTGTGTGTGTGTGTGTGTGTATGCGTGTGTGGTGTGTGCGTGTGTGAGTATATATGTGTATGTTTGTGTGTGCGTGCGTGCGTGCGTGCGTGTGTGTGTGTGTGTGTGTGTGTGTGGTAACGTACACTGCATGAATGAGATTGTTACATTGTTGAATTGAACTTTTAGTTATCTACAGCCTTTATACAATGGCTAATTGTAATGTTTTGTCTATCTTTTTGTTAATGCATTGTATGAACGGAACGTCACCAAGACAAATTCCTGTGTACATTTAAATGCCATTGGCTCATAAATATCATTGTATCCTTATATCCTTGTATCCTTATATCCTTGTATCATGTGTGACCCACGAGGACGAAGGATTATGTTTCATTCCTTCTTGTTTGTCTCTCTCCTGTTTTATTCTGCAGATCTACCTTGCCTACCCGGCCATTCTGACTGGGTGCGTGACTGTTTTAGTGGGCTTCTGGTACAGAAAAGGGGCGCCAATCAGCCACCGCCGCCGTGCCTCGCTGCTCGTCCTGCTGCCGCTGGTCGTCTTGAACGGCTTCGGCCTGGGCATGACCTTCGCCTGGGCACAGATTGTAAGCATGCATGAAAAGAGACGGGGCCGAGAGGTTACGGTGTTAGATTAGTTTCGGGTTTCGGGTTCGAATCCCAGTTCAGGTAGCAACTGTCTCTTTCACCCTCACCCCCCTTTCCCCAGCCTCCACCACCATCTTTTTACCGGTGTCTCCCTCTAAAAAAAAAAAATATATATATATATAAGATTAGTTTTTAAAGAGTCTGTAACAGAATGACTGCTAGCGTTCTAAAACAAGATCCAAACACAAAAAGGTTCAAACGTTTATTTATTTTAACACGGACACAGTATGCAAATTTTCGGGGAAATCCCCTTTATCAAGCCCCAAAACGACACTTAAACAACAGATCAACGGTCAAAAACGATGACAAATCACAGAAAAAGAAAATCATTTATCTTGTTTTGGTTGAGTTTTTGCAGCTCGTTCGGTCCTTGGAAGAATTTTGGCATCTGTGTGTAAGTGTTAAAATGAATAAGTGTTGGTTTGAACCTGTCTGTGTTTGGTGTCTCCCTCTGGTGTTTCCACGTTCTTAAAGGGAAACTGAGCTCAAAGCGTAAGTGAGTTGTCGTGGAATGTCGAAAATGTGCAAGTATTTGTGCGTTGATCGTTTTTATATTGCGCTGTTCTTTGTTCTTGTGACTGCCAGTTATTTCAGCGAAACAGGTTTGACGTTAATGCTTGTAACAATGTAAGAGATATTTTGCGTAATACTGATGTTAAATTGATTGCTCATAGTTCTGTGGGTAAGTTAGTATAACTTACTAATATATAATTTTGTTGTTGTTGTTTAATATTTATATGATTTTTGTTGTTGTTGTTGTTTGCTGGTTGATTGGATGGTCTAATATCACCTTGCTGTAAACAGACATAAAATAAAACACTGATTGACTGTCACAACATCACCACATCATCACTATCGTCGATGTCGTCATCAACAACATCGTCATCAACAACATCGTCATCAGTTGTTGTACTGCAGGTGGACGTGCTGGGAGAGGTGGCGCCACAGATCTCCATGACGGTGACTCCGCTGTCTGCGCTGCTGTCCCTCCGCGCCAGCTACGTCATCACCCTCCTCTCGTGCTTCCTCTTCCTCTTCCTGGTCTTCCTCCACCACACTCACATGCGTAAAGCCGACAAACAGGTGTTGACAGGTAAGACTAACATCTCCACCTTCCTCCTCCTCCTCCGGGTCTTCCTCCACCACACACACCTGCGTAAAGCTGACAAACAGGTGTTGACAGGTAAGATTAACATCTCCACCTTCCTCTTCTTTCTCCGGGTCTTCCTCCACCACCACACCTGCGTAAAGCCGACAAACAGGTGTTGACAGGTAAGATTAACATCTCCACCTTCCTCCTCCTCCGGGTCTTCCTCCACCACACACACCTGCGTAAAGCCGACAAACAGGTGTTGACAGGTAAGATTAACATCTCCACCTTCCTCTTCTTCCTCCGGGTCTTCCTCCACCACACACACCTGCGTAAAGCCGACAAACAGGTGTTGACAGGTAACTTGGACATCTCCTTCTTCCTCCTCCTGATCTTCCTCCGCCACACACCTCTCCGTAAAGCCGACAAACAGAGGGTGTTGAGAGGTAACTTGGGCATCTCCACCCTCCTTTTTCTCCTGCTTTCTAAGTCAAAGACATCTCCCGGTACCCGACAAACAGAAGGCGTTGACGGGTATCTTGGACATCTCCACCCTCCTTTTTATCCTGCTTTCTAAGTCACAGACATCTCCCGGTACCCGACAAACAGAAGGCGTTGACGGGTATCTTGGACATCTCCACCCTCCTTTTTATCCTGCTTTCTAAGTCACAGACATCTCCCGGTACCCTCCTTTTTATCCTGCTTTCTAAGTCAAAGACATCTCCCGGTACCCGACAAACAGAAGGCGTTGACGGGTATCTTGGACATCTCCACCCTCCTTTTTATCCTGCTTTCTAAGTCACAGACATCTCCCGGTACCCGACAAACAGAAGGCGTTGACGGGTATCTTGGACATCTCCACCCTCCTTTTTATCCTGCTTTTTAAGTCACAGACATCTCCCGGTACCCGACAAACAGAAGGCGTTGACGGGTAACTTGGACATCTCATCCACCCTTCTCTTTCTCCTGCTGCTATTTCTCCATCACAGACATCTCCCGGTACCCGACAAACAGAAGGCGTTGACAGTCATGGATGACATCCCCACCCTCTATTTCTTCCACTTCCTGTGTCACCATAACCAGCGTTTGTTTCACGTGAAATCAGTTTTTGCCAGCAGATAATATTGACGAGGCACTTGCTGGTTATTTCGCAGGCACTGTTCTTGAAATGGCGGAAAGCTTCGAAAAGTTGGATGCACCCGGAACAGCTTATGAGAAAGTGACAACAAGAACCGGAACCAAGGACAGGAAAATTGAGAACAAAGCCATGAAGGTGACTCAAGGTGAGAACAAAAGGGTAAAAGTAACTCAAGGTGAGAACAAAAGGGTAAAAGTAATTCAAGGTGAGAACAATACAATAAAGGTGACCGAAGGTGAGAACAAAACGGTGAAAGTGACTCAAAGTGAGAACAAAATGTTGAAAGTGACAAAGTGAGAACAAAACGGTGTAAATGACTCAAGGTGAGAACCAAACGGCGAAGGTGAGAAGGTGAGAACAAAACGGTGTAAGTGACTGAAGGTGAGAACAAAACAGTGACAGTGACTCAGGGTAAGAACAAAATAGTAAAGGTGACTGAAGGTGAGAACAAAACGGTGAAAGTGACTCAAGGTGAGAACAAAACGGTGAAAGTGACAAGGTGAGAACACAGCAGTAAAAGTAACTTAAGGTGAGAACAAAACGGTGAAAGTGACTCAAGGTGAGAACCAAACGATGAAAGTAACTCAAGGTGAGAACAAAACAGTAAAGGTGACACCTCTTTCTCCTGCTGGTATTTCTCGGTCACAGGCATCTCCCGGTACCCGACAAACAGAACTAGGTATTAGCAGTCAACGATGACATCACCACCCTCCATTTCTCCCTCTTCCTCTTTCGTCATCACCAGTGTTTGTTTCACGTGAAATCATTTTTTACCAGCAAATAAATAATCTAGACAATTTCAGGCATTCGCTGTTTATTTCGCAGACACTGATGGTGAAATGGCAGAAACCGACAAAATGTTGGATGCACCCGGAACGGCTGAGGAGAAAGTGACCAAAAAAAACAGAACCAAGGAGAAAAAAAATGAGAAGAAAGCCGTTACGGTAACTCGAGGTGAGAACAAAACGATGAAAGTGACTCGAAGTGAGAACAAAACGATGAAAGTGACTGAAGGTGAGAACAAAACAGTAAAGGCAAAGTGTTATTGCAAGCGCCCTGTGCTCCCACCTTGTGCAGTAGATGGGAGCTCTAGAAATTCTTCTTCTTCTTCTTCTTCTTCTTCTTCTTCTTCTGGCGCTGCAAAGCATGGGACTAACAGGAGAGCCTGCTGTTGCCGCCACTCTTTCATCTGCTGGGCGTGTGTGTTTGTGTGTGTGTGTGTGTGTGTGGTGTGTCTTACTATGTGTGTGTGTGTGTGTGTGTGTGTGTGTGTGTGTGCGTGTGCGTGTGTGTGTGTGTGTGTGCATGGGTGAGTGTGTGCGCGCGCGCTCGAGTGCTTGTGAGGGGGTGACTGAGTGTTCAGGTGTCTGTGTGCATTTATATAGTAGGTGGATGTGTGTGAAATTGTTTTTAGTGTTGATGTATGTATTTACAGTATTACTTTTGTGCTTTTCTGATTGTCATGAAAGTACTTGTGCTTTCTGATTGTCATGTTGATAGTAATATATTTTATAGGACTTGGGATTATTTCAGTGTATGTGAAATGCTTTAATATCGATGTACGCATTTACGGTACTTTGCTCATCCTGGCTTTTTTGTCATTTTGATATTGATGTATGTATTTATATTACTTGTACCTTTTTGATTGTCTAGCGGATTTTGATGTACAGCGCCGCGAGCTTGTAAATTTTTACGGGGTATAGCGCTATATAAGAGTTATTATTATTATTCTCATTAGCATTATTATTAGCATTATTATTATTATCTGTCTGATCATTTTGTGTTCCCTGGCTTCAGGGTATGGGTACTGGGTCTGTCTGATCATTCTGTTCCCTGTCCTCAGGGTATGGGACACTGTGTGGGTACTGTGTCTGATCATTTTGTTCCCAGTCCTCAGGGTATGGGACACTGTGTGGGTACTGTGTCTGTCTGATCATTCTGTTCCCTGTCCTCAGGGTATGGGACACTGTGTGGGTACTGTGTCTGATCATTTTGCTCCCTGTCCTCAGGGTCTGGGGCACTGTGTGGGTACTGTGATCAGTTTGTTCCCTGTCCTCAGGGTATGGGACACTGTGTGGGTACTGTGTCTGATCATTCTGTTCCCTGTCCTCAGGGTATGGGACACTGTGTGGGTACTGTGTCTGATCATTCTGTTCCCTGTCCTCAGGGTATGGGACACTGTGTGGGTACTGTGTCTGATCATTCTGTTCCCTGTCCTCAGGGTATGGGACACTGTGTGGGTACTGTGTCTGATCATTCTGTTCCCTGTCCTCAGGGTATGGGACACTGTGTGGGTACTGTGTCTGATCATTCTGTTCCCTGTCCTCAGGGTATGGGACACTGTGTGGGTACTGTGTCTGATCATTTTGTTCCCAGTCCTCAGGGTATGGGACACTGTGTGGGTACTGTGTCTGTCTGATCATTCTGTTCCCCGTCCTCAGGGTATGGGACACTGTGTGGGTACTGTGTCTGATCATTCTGTTCCCTGTCCTCAGGGTATGGGACACTGTGTGGGTACTGTGTCTGATCATTCTGTTCCCTGTCCTCAGGGTATGGGACACTGTGTGGGTACTGTGTCTGATCATTTTGTTCCCAGTCCTCAGGGTATGGGACACTGTGTGGGTACTGTGTCTGATCATTTTGCTCCCTGTCCTCAGGGTCTGGGGCACTGTGTGGGTACTGTGATCAGTTTGTTCCCTGTCCTCAGGGTATGGGACACTGTATGGGTACTGTGTCTGATCACCTTGTCCCGTGTCCTCAGGGTATGGGGCACTGTGTGGGTACCGTGTCTGTCTGATCATTTTGTTCCATGTCTTCAGGTTACGGAGGCATGGGGTATTATATCTGTCTGACGCTTTGTTCCCTGTCTTCAAGGTATGAACACTGTGTCTGTTTGATCACTCTGTTCACTGTTTTCAAGATACGAACACTGTGTCTGCCTGATCACTCTATTCACTGTCTTCAAGGTATGAACACTGTATCTGTCTAACACTATTTGTTCCCTGTCTTCAAGGTATGAACACTGTGTCTGTCGGATCACGTTATGTTCTCTGTCTTCAGGATATAGATACTGTGTCTGTCGGATCACTTTGTGTTCTCTGTCCTCTAGGTATGAACACTGTGTCTGTCGGATCACTTTATGTTCTCTGTCTTCAAGGTATGAACACTGTGTCTGTCGGATCACTCTGGTCACTGTCTTCAGGATATAGATACTGTGTCTGTCGGATCACTTTGTGTTCTCTGTCCTCTAGGTATGAACACTGTGTCTGTCTGATCACTCTGGTCACTGTCTTCAAGGTATGAACACTGTGTCTGTCGGATCACTCTGGTCACTGTCTTCAAGGTATGAACAATGTGTCTGTCTGATCACTTTGTGTTCACTGTCTTCAAGGTATGAACACTGTGTCTGTCGGATCACGTTGTGTTCTCTGTTTTCAGGGTATGAACACTGTGTCTGTCGGATCACTTTGTGTTTTCTGTCTTCAAGGTTATGAACACTGTGGCTGTCGGATCACTTTGTGTTCTCTCTCTTCAAGGTATGAACACTGTGGCTTTCGGATCACTTTGTGTTCTCTCTCTTCAAGGCAGGGGAACACAGGGTTCTGTGTGAGTACTGTGTCTGTCTGATCACTTTGTGTTCTCTGTCTTTCAAGGTAGGGGGCCGCAGGGTACTGCGTGGGTACTGGCGGTGTTGATGTCACTTGGGTCAGCCGGCCTGGTGTCTGTCATCATTTGGAAGCCGGTCTTTGTCTTTGATTTCGACTTCGTTTCCGACATGCAGGAAATTCTGTAAGTATACCAGGTCACCAATCATTAATTTCATGGGGTGGGGTACAGCTTCTCTGCTGAAAACTCAAAGCTAAAGTAAACATGGTGCTTAACGTCAACAGAAACCACAAGGCTTATTAGGGACGGGGAGAAGGCGGGGACGTGGGCATGGAGGTGGGGGAAGAGGCAGATAATTAATGTACCTATCGCTACACTGTCACCACCAGAATGACTCCTGCATTAAGATGGGCAGCGATGAGAGCCATTTTAATGTTTCATTAATTGTAAGGGACAAAGCCACGAGACAGTGTCCACAAACTACAACCTTTTTGAAGAGAAGGGAGAGCCGAGGCGGAATCGAGCCGAGGCCCTTCCGCTTACCAGCCTAATGCTCACATCTCAAAGCTAACAGAGGCTCGATCTCGACCCCTTTTCAAGCCTGGGGCGTGTGAGAATGCCGTGACCGTGCCATGCAACAGTTTAAACAGCAAACTGGAAATTATCGCTGTCAGTAGCCTTGCTATCCACTGCCAGTGTATATTGCTCTGGTGGTGGCCAGATGGTGGTGAGCCGGTTTGGCCTAGCGGTAAGGCGTTAGGCTGGTAAGCAGAGGGACCTCGGTTCGAATCTGCTTCGGTTCACGTCCCCTTCTCCCCGTCCCCTACTAAGCCTTATGGTGACAGCGTAGCGATAGGTATATAATTTCCCTCTCCCCCCACCTCCATACCCCCCTTCCCCCCCTTTTCCCTTTCCCTAATAAGCCTTATGGTTTCTGTGGACGTTAAGCACCATGTTTACTTACTTACTTACCAGACGGTGCACTAAGCGCGTGGCTTGATCTGTATAGCCACGCCCCCCCCCCCCCCCCCCCCCCCCCGCCCCATTGCCATCCTGTCCCCAATAAACCGTTCAAGTTTCTGTGGACGTAAAGCGTCATGACAACAAATCTGTGGAACTTAAGCCCCGTGAAAACAAACACTTGTCCGTAGAGACTATTCTAAGCGCATACGCGCACGCACGCACACACACACACACACACACACACACACACACACACACACACAAACTCTCGCGCGCGCTCACACACACACACACGCACGTACTCACGCACGCACACACGCATACATTCACACACACACACATACATCCATTCACACTCTCTCTCTCTCTCTCTCTCTCTCTCTCTCTCTCTCTCTCTCTCTCTCTCTCTCTCTCTCTCTCTCTCTCTCTCTCTCTCTCTCTCTCTCTCTCTCTCTCACACACACACACACACACACACACACACACACACACACACACACACACACTGCTCTGACGTTTGAACAGATTGATCTGTTCAGAAACGCTATTGACAGCATAACACTGTCAGCGTGTGCGGAGCCTGATGTCTGTCTCTCTGCAGCAAACGTCTGGAAAAGGGCGCCACGGACACGATCGTTGCCAGGGAACTGCTCTACGACGACGAGGCCGCCGCTGTAACCTTGTGGACATCGTCGCCAGGCAGTACCTCACAGACTACATGGACAGCCTCAAGTTCATGGTCTTCAACAACTTCGAACAACTCATCGTCGCCCTCCAGAGCAAAGGAAAGGTGAGAGGCGGTGAAAATAAAATCAAATAAATCTTTATTCTTGATCAATATACAAAGCATAGGAATGAAAATTTAGGAACGCCTTACCGCTAGGCCAAACCGGCTCACACGTCTGGCTATAATTATACTCGCGCTTTTCAGGTCAGCGTGTCCCCGGCGCTACACCTGCTGCAGCTTCCCATCCTTCTGGCCGTGTACCTGCCCGTCGCGGTGCTCACGTGGGGCGCCATAGCCAGTAAGCTTCGGCCGAGCTGGAGCCCGTCCCCTCGCTACTGCTCGCGCTTCTGCAGCTCGATGGCGTGGCTGTCGCTGGGCTGGCTGACCAACGGCGTGCTCTTCCTCATGACTGTGGCCCAGTCCGGCGCCATCCCGCTCTTCTCCATCAAGGTGTACACCGGGGAGGGCTTGGCCTTCGCCATGGCTGCCAACGTCGGGTTGATACTGGGTGAGTGCAGGCACCGGTTTACGACGTCCTTCCTTCAACCACTGCCGTATTTGGTTACGCCGTA
Source organism: Alviniconcha strummeri (assembly GCA_963584105.1). Taxonomy (NCBI): domain Eukaryota; kingdom Metazoa; phylum Mollusca; class Gastropoda; family Provannidae; genus Alviniconcha; species Alviniconcha strummeri. The sequence goes on along the minus strand of OY757544.1, from coordinate 27,354,392 downwards.
GCGTCCAGAAAACTGTCAGTTAACGAGCAGTTTTTGGTCGGTGTTCCAACAGTAGTAAGTTTGTTACAAACAACTCAGATTATATTAGACGTTTGTTTTATAACTGACCATGTTGCTTACGCCAGCTCAGATAAAACCAAAATCGTTTGAGTCGAGACGGAACTATTTTTACCCGGGGTGGATGCGCTTCATGTTTACGTGCGTGCTTGGGCGCTAGGTTGCTTCCACACAGTACCCAACCTTTCGGAGGGCGCTGACCGCGTCGGTGGACAGCTGCACGGAGAAAGAGTGCCCCTTCAGTGGCGCAACTAAATCTGGCAGAGTTTGGAGGAAGGTGCCGGAAAGCGATGCTCGGACTGCGGGTGAGTGCCACAATCCGAGCGTTGCTTTCCGGCACCTTCCTCCAAAGGAAGGATGTCGTAAACCAGTGCTTGGAGTTTGGGTGAGTGCATGAGTGTCGGAGTGTCTGTTCACCGGCTGTTCCATTCGTGAGCCCAGCGACGATGATGAATGACGATGGTGATGGTGTGGTGATGATGATGATGATAATTGTTGATGTTACTGACTACATGTCTAGTCAGGGCTTGGCCTTCACCAAGGCTGCCAACGTCGGGTTATACTGGGTGAGTGCATGAGTGTCGGAGTGGCTGTTCAGTGGCTGTTCCATTCGTGAGCCCAACGAAAGACACGCACGCACGCACACACACGCGCGCGCGTGCGCGCGCGCGCGCGCGCGCGCGCGAGAGAGAGAGAGAGAGAGAGAGAGAGAGAGAGAGAGAGAGAGAGAGAGAGAGAGAGGAAAAGGAGAAAAGCTTTGAACATGTACTACTGTTTTCAGCTTCTCAAGAGCTTCGCATCGGGACCATAGCCCCAGTTCTGTGAGACAAGAGGAACACCTTAGACAACCGGCATGGAAGTGTTGGAGCCACTGTGGCACCTGTTCTGTGAGCAGAGAAAGGTCTGGGACCAGCACAACGAAGATGAACCATTGCCGTCTATATCAGACACAAGTCTGTTTGTTGAAGTGTGCACAAACTTGTCATTTATCATTGGCGGGAGCTGCCACGAGTATCATTTCTGTCGCGACAAACACAAAAATGGTCTTTTGTCGCGAAAAAAGTATGCTTACCGCGACAAAACCTTTTGTTCTTACAAAAATTATGTCTGGAGTCACTTGTTTGTCGTGACAACAGTAAGCTTGTCGTGACAAAACATCTGTCGCGACAAAAGTACGACACGCGTTTGTCTCGAGAAAACTTTCGTTGCGACAAAAATGATACTTGCGGCACCTCCCGCCAATGATATAAACTAGCCCGCCTTAAAACTACGAGTATAAAAGTCCGATTTCCGTCCCTGCGAGTGCTCATAACGTCTAGACTTCAAATCAAACTAAGTATCGGCTTAGGGTCATGTTATTTTCAAATGTCCAATTTTTATAGTGAATTGAGACTACCGTTGTCTGGACTCTGCACACCGTTACAGTCTGTACAGTGTGTGTGTGTGTGTGTGTGTGTGTGTGTGTGTGTGTGTGTGTGTGTGTGTGTGTGTGTGTGAGGTTGTGCGTGCGTGCGCGTGCGTGCATGCGTGCGTGTGTGGTTGTGCGTTCGTGCGTGCGTGCATGTGTGTGTGTGTGTGTGTGTGTGTGTGTGTGTGTGTGTGTGTGTGTGTGTGTGTGTGTGTGTGTGTGTGTGCATCTTTTACATAGTTATGCTTGAACCCTTGTTGATGTCTACACGTATGTTAGCTTTTTGTTAAATTGCGGATAACAGACTCTATCTCAATGTACATTCTGTGTGTTATTATTATGCTTGTTCAGTGCTTTGCAAATGTCTATTATTATTATTACATCGTAGTGATTCCACGAAGTGGCATTAGGTAAGGAATCGTTACCATCTGAAGTCTTCCAGTGAGATTCACGTTTGAAACCTCAGTCTTCAGGCAGCTAGTGGGTGTCACGTTCAGATATCGGTCTTGAACCCAGCCAGACATCAAATACCTATGTCTTCAGTTGGCCAAAGGGATTCAGACATCAAATATATATGTCTTCAGTTGGCCAAAGTGATTCAGACTTCAAATATTTATGTCTTCAGTTGGCCAATGGGATTCAAACATCAAATGTCTATGTCTTCAGTTGGCCATTCTTCTTCTTCTTCTGAGAGAGAGAGAGATGTACACAGCAAATTCTGAAATAATAGAAACAGTCGTGTAACAAAACTAGTGATACAACTGTTTGGGTTTTATATATCTTTTTACTTTTTAAAATAATCACCACTAAAAGGAAACCAAACGGCAAAAACGAATCATTATCAAAATAGCACTGAAACTGTGATAGATATACAGCTTTATAAAAATGTGACAAAAGGCAAACAAACTCTCAGTTATAAACATGTAATAAAAGGGTAACACACACTCGACAGCTGCAATGCTACACTCACTTCCCTCTTCCTTAATAAACCTATCCGGCATTGGCCTGGGGTGTACGTTTCACAACACAGTGACACCAACAAGAACACCAAGGCTTGGGCTGTGTCACAACACAGTGACACCAGCATTAACACCAAGGCTTGGGCTGTGACACAACACAGTGACACCAGCATTAACACCAAGGCTTGGGCTGTGTCACAACACAGTGACACCAGCATTAACACCAAGGCTTGGGCTGTGTCACAACACAGTGACACCAGCATTAACACCAAGGCTTGGGCTGTGTCACAACACATTGATGTCTGTCACAATACACTTCTTGCATGACAGTATCAGCTCTTTGAGGAACGGAGATAATTTTGCATAACAGTATCAACTCTCCCAAAACGGAGATATATCCTCAGAAGACGGTGTGTGGCTCCCCATGCGATGGGGCCATAAAAAGGGTACACCTACAATCCTCTCACCCTGTAGAATGCATAATCTGTCAATGCACAGTTCCAACGCTGCTTGGGTCTGTCTTGTGTCATTTCTACTCCACACAAAGGGTGTCAGAGCTGTGGTCGTTTTCGGTAAGATGTTCCAGGCCTCAAAAACGCCAGAAAATGGTGTTGCCTTTTAAATTCTTAAAATTCTGCTGGGTTCTGCGGTTTGACACCAAAGGATAGTCCTTGACCTTGGCTTTGCGCTTCGGGCGACGACGCGTTGTTTGCAGTAAGAAGGGAGTACGACAATGGCCAGCCAGGGTTATACACGGGGCGTAGGCAACGAGGATTCAAGGCATAAAGAGGCCATTTTGTCACCGTCAACGCTCTCGGGAATACCTGCTCTGAAGCTGCTTCAAAGCCATCTGGGATGTTCTGTACTTGACAGCCAGCCCCCCCCCCCCTTCCTCTCCACACCCCCCACCTCCCTTCCTCTGCAACCATCTCCCATATATACAGATACGAGACTGTGAAGACACAAAATAGTCTGAAACCATTACAAAATCCAAACAGTGCGATTTGCAAGCTGTTAAACTTTCAAAAGAGGCATATACAATCTCCAAAAGGTATCTGACATCAGGTAACAGTCCAAAGATGTCCATGCGTGCACACAGAGCACAATGCAGTTTGACAATGTTTTCACTGTTAATGCATTAGAACCTCCGTGGCTGAGAGGACTTCAAGCTTTAGCAACAATGAACATACATACATGATTGATATGTATTATGCATAAAGATCAATCTGGACATCATCAAAATGTCACAGTAAACAGTATACATAATTACACAAGAATAAAAGACAAACCTACACTTATGCATTAATCTACTGCTATGCCTGTGTGTGTGTTTGGGGGGCGGGGCGTGGGTGTGCTGGAAGTGATGAGAAAGACATTCAACGAAGTGTTGCAGTCCTAGTATAGTTGTTCATATAATTAGTAGGGGTTCATTTTTCTAAGAATAGGCCATTTGCCACGGAACTGCGACCTTGACCTTGGCTTTGCGCTTGGGGCAAAGACGTGTTGTGCATTGTACATGGGGTGTATTCAACAAAGATCCAAGGCATCAACACGCCCTTTTGCTGAATGCTCACAGGTTACTGACTTGGCAGCATTCCCTATTCAATCCGTTGAGAATGAAGCCCCAACACACGGCTCAAATATCGGGCAGATTTTAGTGTTGTTTTTCTCCATTTGCCAAGTACATCGTTGTGATATGTTTATTCTGTATCCATGCTCGACAAAAATGCCGGCTTTCACACTCATTCCCATTTCTTTTCCACATGCATTCGTTCGTATTCTAAATCATATTACATCCACCCATTACAGTTTCACGTGTTTATGTCATATTATATATACTGTGTAATCATTCTTTCATCTCGTGTGTATGTGTGTGTGTGTGTTCATTTATATGAACCGGTTATTGTGTAGTGCACGTTTGAATTTTGGTAACAGCATTGACAAATTTCTCCACTTAAATCAATTTATGTTCAAAATGTGTGTGTTGTAGCGGGAGGCAGCCACTGAATACATATCTATGCTTTAGAAACACACAAATGATTATAAAATACGTTTAACTAAAAATCTTTTGTCTTGACCAAATAAATGTTAACAGTTTACACCTTGATTTGCAGACAATTCTTGAAAATGGCCCATGCATGAGAGCATGTGCGTCCACAAACACATTCACAGTGTGTGTGTGTGTGTGTGTGTGTGTGTGTGTGCGTGCGTGCGTGCGTGCGTGCGTGCGTGCGTGCGTGCGTGCGTGCGTGCGTGCGTGCGTGCGTGCGTGTGTGTGTGTGTGTGTGTGTGCGTGGATGTGCATGCGCGCATCCGTGCGTGCATGCGTGTGTGTGTATGTTTTGTTATTGACAAACAGCAACATAAACAGTAAACTGTAAAAAAATATATATATATAAATAAGGCTCTTGACATGTATATACAAAATAGTAATGCATGAGTGCACTGCTTTCTTCATGCATTGCTGTCCACAATCATTAATGGATTTCTCTGCTTTGATTTTAATGTTCTTAAATTAACTTCATGATGAAAAAGAAATTCAGTTTCTACATAATTCTAATGGGATGCACTATTTAAACAGACCCAAACATATTTCTGCTACTAATATTACTATTATATGATTAATAACAAACGGTTGACCGTTTCCTTCATAACCAAGCAACATGTCATCATGGTCAACTTCAGTCTGATCTCAAACTTAAGAGATAAACTGTTCGTTTGTGTTTGTGTGTTTGTGTGTGTGTGTGTGTGTGTGTGTGTGTGTGTGTGTGTGTGTGTGTGTGTGTGTGTGTGTGTGTGTGTGTGTGTGTGTGTGTGTGTGTGTGTGTGTGTTATACCTCGGTGAGAAATCAATCCCCGGGCAGGGGGTCTGGCTGCATCCATGTATCTTTGTCTGATGTAATCACGGCTACTTTCTTTCTTTTCCATCTTTTTCTTTCTTCGTCCATGATTCATCACAACTACCCTATTGGCCAGTATATTAAGTAACAGTGCACAAGTCTTTATGTTGGCTGTCCCTGAGTTAACATTGTTTGTCGCTGGTAGTCCCATTTGAATTGTTCAGAAAATACCTGTCATTTTTGCTTCTCTATGGTCTTGAATTATTCGTTTATTTCTCAGTGACCTCTTGCAGTCATTTAGTTTGGTGGCACTGGCTTCAGGCAGTATTTTCAGGCCTGACTAAGCAGGTATTTGCATATTTTTCTTTGAAGTTTTGATTTGTTCGACATGGGTGGCAACTGCCAGAATATCCAACCATTCAGCTCATTTGCTTCTGCATTCCTCCCTCGCGGACTTGTTCTACTATCCCCTTCTTTCCGACCATTATTTCCTTCTCTTTTGTCTTTGGCTTCTTCAGCTCTTTTCCTGTCTGACTGCCCCGAGGTCAGTTGAAATATCTTTCACATAGGTAGCCAACCTAACTACACGTTGCTTCTTCAGTCCTGTCGCACTAACTGCTCATTCTCAATGATATCGCTTAAGGCCATCACAGTCCAGTTTCAAAAACAAAAAACAAAAACAAAAACATTGCATGTCCCAACACTGTTTGCTGTCTCAGGCATGGGCGGCTTGCCCGAAGCCAGGGGAAGTAACTCCAAATGCTTAAAAAAAAATAGCACTGTGGTAAACGGCCTGTTGTGTACACTTCTGTCAACTCCATTATCTTGCATTACGCACTTTGGGCTGATGTAAAGTGCACGCGCTTTATAAATATAAATAATCTTTTACATTACAAGCAGCACAACGTGAAATCCAAACATAATAATGAAACAGAAATAACGAAAACTGTATACTTACATTAACATATCTAGAACGAGCAATATATACATATTAACAAATCACAGCAATAAAAGTAAGCAGGAATGTATGACAAGTGCCTAAAAGCAAACAACACTCTTCACAGTGACCAACTAGCTGTGATATTTTGGTTCTTACACTGGGTGTCAATCCAAAGAATTGCCACCATATTAAACAAGGGTTTGGTTACACTGGGTATCAATCCAAAGTATTGCCACCATATTAAACAAGGATTTGGTTACATACGATATTTCCGTTTGGAGCTTCTGGATAAACACTGACTCAACCAACCCAAATATGAAGCACCTCATGTGTCTTCTTCTTTTTTTTTTCTTTTCTTCTTTTTTTTGTATAGTATCCAACTTCAGTATGATGAAAACTCTGACACTCTGTGTGCGTGTTGAAAACTGACACTTTCGGTGCATGCTGAAGAATCTGACACTTTAAGTGCATGTTGGGTTGTTTGTTGTTTCCATAGTCCACCAAACTCTGACATGGAGTGCAAGATCTTTAACGTGTGTATGTGATCTTTCTGCACCACCAACAGGGGCAGGTGCTGCTCCAAAACCAGAGCTGTGTTGCTGTAGTGGTGGCGGTTGCTGCAGTGGCTCAGAGCCAAAACTAAAGCCTGGTGCAACACCAACAGGGACAGGTGCTGCTCCAAAACCAGGGCTGTGTTGCTGTAGAGGTGGCAGTTGCTGCAGTGGCGCAGAGCCAAAACTAAAGCCTGGTGCACAAGGGGAAGATGCGGCTATTGAAGGAAGCTTTTGTTCAGCAGAGCCGCCCAAAGCCAAGTCGGATGAACCCATGGTGGGGGGTGGCGCCCCTCCAAACTGACCAGCTGAGCCAAAGGAAATGCCCATCTCTTGCGGGTCACTACTGCCGAAGGAGGCAAAGCCACCGCCTGACATCCCCAGATCTTGCAGCAGCGTGGAGCTCATGGGGACAGCCATACTTTCCCGCTCGAATCTTGGCATTTCTACATCTCTCACTGGGGAGATCGACGATTTGCGCTGAGGTGATTGCAGTTCAGTCGTATCTGCTAGCAGCTCACCCTCAGCTGACTGCAGTTCAATCTCAGCTGACTGCAGTTCAATCTCAGCTGACTGCAGTTCAATCTCAGCTGACTGCAGTTCAATCTCAGCTGACTGCGGCTCTAGCCTAAGTGCTAAAGCTTGGAAATGGATCGGTGCTGCAGATCTCAGTGGTTTCATTTTATAGCTGGCTTTGGCGGCCTCTTCTACAGCTCTTAATGTTCTTTCTGGAGCTCCCCAACTAACACAAGTAAATGAAGCCAAAACAAAGGTTATGGTTTTCAGAAAGGGTGGACATCTTGGCAAACACGAGAAGTAGTAT
>OY757544.1:27304504-27341614 GCA_963584105.1 Alviniconcha strummeri | reverse complement strand
GGCACTACACATTCATTACTTGGCCCTATTTTGTATTCTTGTATGCTTGCACGTGAACTGCAACAGGAAGAGATGCAAAGATGAAGCAGATATTAAATAATGCAACTTCCGGGGAATGATGTAGTGCGAACGCATTCACGACAGCTACCAAGGCAATTGCATATCGATTGTGCATACACAGTGAATATTCTCACCATAGAGCCAAACATAATGCTGTGTGTGTGTGTGTGTGTGTGTGTGTGCGTGCGTGCGTGTGTATGAATGAGTGAGCGAGTGAATGAGTGAGGGTGCGTGTGCGTGTGGTGAGTGAGTGAGTGAATGTGTGTGTATGTATGCGTGTGTATATTCCTGTTTGTCTGCTCGAGTTCAGATCCGTGTGTGTGTGTGTGTGCATGCGTGAGTGCATGCAAGCATGTGTGTTAGTGTGTGAGTGCGTGCATGCGTGCGCGCGCCTGTGTGTGTGTGTGTGTGTGTGTGGTGGTGTGGTGTGGTGTGGTGTGGTGTAGTGTGGTGTGTGTGTGTGTGTGTGCGCGTGATATGATAGGCCAGGACGATGCGGTGTACGTTAAGGGCCGAGTGATTTGGGAAAATATTAATCGAGCAATCTGGATCATGTTCTAATTATTTCCTCAAGGCTGGTAATGTACTCTACCGACTATCATCCTTTAGAAACATGCATGGGGGAGATACAGTGAGAGAGAGAGAGAGAGAGAGAGAGAGAGAGAGAGAGAGAGAGAAGAGAGAGAGAGAGAGGAGAGAGAGAGAGAGAGAGAGAGATTTAGAAACATGCATGGAGAGAGAGAGAGAGAGAGAGAGAGAGAGACGAGAGAAGAGAGAGAGAGAGAGAGAGGGGGGGGAATGGGTGGGAGGTGGAGGCGTTTGGACACATTTCCTTTACTTACAAGAACAATGTACGACACCCAGATTTTCACGTTAATTGTTGATGTGCTCGTCTGCGTTTTCTCGCCCCCCCCCCCCCCCCCCCCCAGCCCTACCCCGCACCCCCCCCCCCCCACCTCTCCATCCTCTCGCTTCTCTCTCCAGGCGTAATAGAACATTCTTCGTTTGAATACGTTATTGTCAAATCACTTTTTCTTCATACTCTAGAATAAATCAGACTTTTGGATAGGCTGCTTCCTGGCAGTTGCCATTATTCACAGCTACTGCACTGGATCAGGACAGTACGTTGAAATCCACTAACATTGGATCAGGACAGGACATTGAAATCCAGTCACTAACTAGCTAACAAACACTGGATCAGGACAGGACGTTGAAATCCAGTCATTAACTAACTACCACTGGATCAGGGACAGGACGTTGAAATCCAGTCATTAACTAGCTAACATTGGATCAGGACAGGACGTTGAAATCCAGTCATTAACTAGCTAACATTGGATCAGGGGTAGGACGTTGAAATCCAGTCACTAACTAGCAAACACTGGATCAGGACAGGACGTTGAAATCCAGTCACTAACTAACAAACTCTGGATTAGGACAGGACGTTGAAATCCAGTCAGTAACTAACAAATAAACACTGGATCAGGACAGAACGTTGAAATCCAGTCACTAACACTGGATCAGGACAGGACGTTGAAATCCAGTCATTAACTGGCTAACACTGGATCAGGGACAGGACGTTGAAATCCAGTTACTAACTAACACTGGATCAGGACAGGACGTTGAAATCCAGTCACTAACTAACACTGGATCAGGACAGGACGTTGAAATCCAGTCATTAACTAGCTAACACCTGGATCAGGACAGGACGTTGAAATCAGTTACTAACACTGGATCAGGACAGGACGTTGAAATCCAAGTCACTAACTAACACTGGATCAGGACAGGACGTTGAAATCTAGTCACTAAGTAACAAACACTGGATCAGGACAGGACGTTGAAATCCAGTCACTAACTAACACTGGATCAGGACAGGACGTTAAAATCCAGTCACTAACTAACAAACACTGGATCAGGACTGGACGTTGAAATCCAGTCCCTAACTAACAAACACTGGATCAGGACAGGACGTTGAAATCCAGTCACCAACTAACAAACACTGGATCAGGACAGGACGTTGAAATCCAGTCACTAACACTAGATCAGGACAGGACGTTGAAATCCAGTCACTAACACTGGATCAGGACAGGACGTTTGAAATCCAGCCACGAGCTAACTAACTAACAAACACTGGATCAGGACAGGACGTTGGAATTCAGTCATTAACACTGGATCAGAAGAGTGATCGATGTTGGATATCAAAAGCAGAACCGATACATTTAGAAGCGTATTCACGTTAAAAAAAATCGTAACACACAGACACAGACTCACGCTTTCTCACACACACACACACGCACACGCACAGTCACACACACACATGCTTTCACACACACACACACACACACACACACGCTTTCACATACACAAGCACACCACACACGGTCACACACGCACGCACACACATACACACTATACCAACAACCGCCCCCCCATCCTGACCCCAGCGAACCCACACACTTACAGCACTTTGAAAGAATACTTTATTGAACGGATGCAGGGAGGGGGGACAGAGTGAGAGAACGGACAGGAAGAGGTATCGTGGACCCCATCAACAGGACTGGAATAGCCAAGCTATACACACAGCAGCTGTAGCTCCATTTCTCGTCCCGTTGGCTAATGACTGCCGTTAGCAAGTCGCAAAAACACGACGATGAGAGCTGCCATTTTTCTGTCCGGTAGTCGATGTCACTGACGTCACGAACAAGACCGACAGGTATGGAAACATTTAAAAAAGAAACACACACACACACGTATACACATACACTCTCACACACACACAACCGCACGCACTCACACACACACATGTATACACATACACACATACGCTCGCACTCACACACTTATACACACACACATGCACACACACACACGCACGAACGCGCGCACACGCACACACATACACTCACACATGTACACACACACACATGCACACACACGCGCAATCCCCCCCCCCACCCCCCCCCCCCCCCCCATCAACAAACAAACGAAAGAAAACAGAACGAGGCCCAGAGTGGCTGTGCAGAATACACACATTTACACGTTAGCGCGAATTGTCACAACTGTGTTTGTGTGACATCACTGGAGCGCTAATTAACTCCCTTGTTTGTTGATACTTCAGAAAAAAAAGTTGTTTTTGTTTTTATAAATACTGACACTTGAACAACCTAATAAAGCCAGCAGATGGCGCTATTTGCAACATTGGTTTTCCAGCCGACTTGCGTCATCGGCTCGTTCCTCTTCATCGACCAGTCGATTGCGAAAGTGAAATCCGGGCGAAACAAAAATACAACAATCATGCAAAACTGTGCAGGTGTTCACGACACACATCGCTGTCTGTGTTGAGTCGGAAACTCCTATGGAAATCCCCATTATATGAAGTGGGAAGGGGGAAGGAAGGGAAACAATTCAAGATATAACATTTCCAGCAGCGCCGGATGGGAGCAGGCACAGCTGTCCACTGACTTACCGATATAGTGTGTGTGTGTGTGTGTGTGTGTGTGTGTGTGTGTGCGTGCGTGCTGCATAAGAGAGAGAGAGAGAGAGAGAGAGAGTGAGAGAGAGAGAGAGAGAGAGAGAGAGAGATAATATGTGCGTTTGTGTGCGCACGTGCGTGCGTGCTTGTGTGTGTGTGCTTGTTGGAAGTGATGAGAAAGATGTTGAATGAAGTGTTGTAGTGTGTTTATGTAATTAGTAGGGTTCGTTGTGCTTAGGCTGTGTATATATTTTGTTGATCTTAGTGTTTTTGTATTATGTGCTTTGGGGCTCACGTTAGGTGTTAAACGCCTTACAAATATTCTTTTACATTCATTACATTACTTCAAGTTCTCAGCAGAGGAGACTACATCTAGTCGTAGCGAGAGAAATAAAGACAATGGAGGAGATGGTGAAGAAGATGATTTGCAGAAATAAAACAAACACATAGTGCAATATGAAACAAACACATAAACACACTGACACAACAAATCAACACCCGCACTGTACGCATGACACCACCCCCCTCACTCACACACACGTGCGCGCGCACACGCAACCCCCCCCCCCCCCCCACTCCGCACACACCCAAACATACAGCAGTAGTGACAGGAAAATTGTTAGCATTGATAATCAATGAAGAGGACGGTGAAAAGGTATGACTTAAGTTTAGAGTTGAATGTGTCTTTTTTTTTTTTTTTTTTTTTTGTATGTCTGATGCCCGAAGGGAGAGAGTTCAATGATTTTAGATTCGATTTAGATTAACTACTGCCTCTAGGTAAGGAAGGATACTCTTTACGCTTGGCTCTTATCATCGCAACATTATACTGCATCAAACCGAAATGGTTCTTCACCGCAAAAAGTGCAAAACGGAATAGAATAGAACAGGTCCAGGGCAATGTATTCACCACTACGACGAAAACAAACGAAGCAATCATATACGAGCGCTTTCGACACACTGTCTTCTTCAGGTGCAAGAAGATAGACAATAAAAGAAGGAAGTAAAGAAGAGGATCAGAGCTCAGGAGCTGTCGTGACTGTCGAGGTGGACGTCCTGGGCCCCCCGTCCCTAATAAACCTAAGGTTTCTGTGGACGTAAAGCAACACTTCAACCAACCAAGAAGAGGAAAGACAAGATACAGCTGATGTAAGAAATGTTAAGAATGAATACGTACATTAAAAACGACGTCACTAAAATGACGAAAATTAGGGGGAACACGATCAGTCCATGTAATTATGAACAAAACGGAGTTTGATGAACACAAATATAACTATCTACCTGTTGGTGGATCTCTGCATTTCCACTGGACCCGCCTGGATGAGATATCTTTGTCATCGAGCACCATAGAAGAAGAGGTACATCACCATGGAAACAGCTGTTCGATTCAGATAAAGCTCGCATTTAAACGCATGGGAAGTTCCATGAGTGCTCCCTCAAGTCATTCAGCTTAATTAACTTTCCGCGCCCTGATACAACCGTCATGGTTGACTGGGCGTAAAAAAAGTTCCTTAATTCTTCTTCCTTTCTTTTTGCAACTTTATTTTCTTCTGGTTGAGACTAGCAGAAAACACAACAACAAAAAACACAACAACAACGTTGCAACCGTTTGAAAAAGGCCCTTATATCGCCCTTTGAAGGCAAACCGTCGACCGCTGACTCGTTCCCGTGGCAGTGTCCTTTGCCCCGTTTCCGGACAACGCAGTGTCTCAAACTCCTTTGTGTTCTTTGCTCCTTTGTCAGTACTGGACCTTTGTCCCGTTTCCGGACGCACAAAGTGTCTCAAGATCCTTTGTGTCCTTGGTTCCTTTGTTAGTGTCCTTTGCCCCTTTGTTTGTGTCCTTTGACCCGTTTCCGGACACACGCAATGTCTAAGGATCCTTTGGTGTCCCAGGGCTCCTTTGTTAATGTCCTTTGCCCCGAGTGTCCTTGGCCCTTTTGTCAGTGTCCTTTGCCCCGTTTCCGGACACAGCGCGGTGTCTAAGGATCCTTTGTGTCCCTGGCTCCTTTGTTAGTGTCCTTTGCCCCGTTTCCGGACACACGCAGCGTCTAAGGATCCTTTGTGTCCTTGGCCCCTTTGTTAGTGTCCTTTGCCCCGTTTCCGGACTGACGTCACGAACAAGACCGACAGGTATGGGAAACATTTAAAAAAGAAACACACACACACACACACGTATACACATACACTCTCACACACACACGCACGCACACACACGCACTCACACACACACATGTATACACATACACATACACACATACGCTCGCACTCACACACTTATAACACACACACACACACATGCACACACACACACGCACGAACGCCCGCACACGCACACACATACACTCACACATGTACACACACACACATGCACACACACGCGCAATCCCCCCCCCCCCCCCATCAACAAACAAACGAAAGGAAACAGAAACTGCGTTGCCCCGTTTCCGGACACACGCAGTGTCTCAAGATCCTTTGTGTTCCTGGCCCCTTTGCCAGTGTCCTTTGCCCCGTTTCCGGACACACGCAGTGTCTTAGGATCCTCACCGCTTAATTCAGACCACTAAGGCGAAAAACTCTCAATGATAATCATTTGCTCAAATTGTGCCTACGTGCCAGGGGAGGGCACCAGCACATGCAGATTGTCACATACGTTATATATATCTATGAGAACTTGACATACATTTCTCTGAAGGTGATACGCAGTGACGGGGAACACTATCCTATTTCAGCCAGTCTTCGTGGAAATTCAAAACCATTTGCGTCAAGGCCCGATTCCTTTGAGAGAGCAAAATACTGCACTGACGTTGCTCTTTATAGCAACGAATGGCGCCAGAGCGGCTAGCATCTTGTAGATATCACGAGAAGAAATCAATGATGAAGAGGTGACCTTAGCAGACGTCTGAAAAAACACAACAAAACCGCCGTTACGTTAACTGATAACAAGGACAGCCAGGAAATCTTTTGTCGATGACATTCTTATTTCGGGCTTTGTTTGGTAAAATCAGGTCTGAAAGAAAAGGGGGGGAAAAAAAGAAAAAAAAAAAAAAAAAAACAGAGAGAAAAAAAAAAAAAGAGAGCAAAAACCAACCAACCAACCAACAAACCACAGGTTTCAGGCTTTGGTTGTGAAATTTCATCAAATAAGTGGCGGATTGGGTTTACCCCCATAATCACACGGGCATGCGCACCCGCTCTCTCTCTCACTCACAACACGAACGCGCGCGCACGGCCCACATACACACAATCCTGAACATTAATAAAACACGACAGTATGTCACAAACTCATTCTCTCTTTGCTCCTCCCTTCCGCCTCTCTCTTCCATCTCCCCTTCCCCCCAGTCTCCCCCTCCCTCCCCCAGTCTCTCTCTCTCTCTCAGAAAAAAAGAGGTATATTTATGCATAACGTTTTTAATAACAATTCCCCAAACTACCTAGCACCATTTTACGAGTCACCAGTTCCCCTACACTAACTCCAGGAATAACCTATATGCGCCAAGGCCAAGGCTCGATTAGTATAAAAATAGCACATCCTTCGCTGGAGCGTCCCTCTGGAACTCCATGCCTGAAAATAGAAAATCCTGTAAATTCCATTCCGTGTTTCGAACGCATTCCGCACGAATATGTGTCTGAGAATAATGTTTCGTCAAAGCTGGACTGACTTGTTTGAGCGACATTTTTTTTTTTTTTTTCGTAAATGCGTATTGTACATTAATCATAATACAGTTGGTTGAGTGTTGCTTTACGTCCACAGAAACCGTAGGCCTCATTAGGGACGGGAGCCCAGGACGTCCCACCTCGTCTTCACACAGCTCCAGAGCTCTGTTAATCATAATTATATATTAATCATAATATACATGTATGTCCATGAACTAAATGTCGTTCCGCTGCTTATGCATAGTTGTAGGGACTGTGTGTAACTGCATTAATCTACTGTTTATTCGTGCTTATACATATGCGTTTGCAATAATAGTAATGCACGTTTATCATGCGCGCATCAACACCCCTGAGCGCTCACATGATAGATATTAACCGAAATATGATATTCTATACACGTGTAGAGCACAGTCCTACCGAAACAATTTACGTAAAGTATTATATGGAATTCCCCCCCCCCCCCCCCCCCCCCCACACACACACCGCAATGAATTCAAATGTGTATGACACTTATCTGTATCATACATCGTGCATGCACGCGCCACACACACACACACACACACACACACACACAAAGACTGTAGCAGAAACTGGGTACTGATATTAGTTGGGGCGAAAATACCGCGAGATGAGGAACGTTTTCAGTTTGGCTCTAAAGCTTTCAGTTTTGTAGTATAGTCGTGCTTATTTGTGTTTGTAGTATAGCAACAAGTGGCTGTCAGGTCCAAATGGACCTAATGCTGGTGACCTCGAGTATTAAAGTTTTCGAGTTCGAGGTTGTCACTCCCGTCCTTCACCCACACGCCTCATCCTGCCCCTGTTTATCACCAGAGCAAACATCCTGCAGATTAGGAGGAAAAAACGCGTTCTTTGCGTCATCCGTCATCCTGTGAGGGAGTTAAAGTAGCTCACAGTAGGCAGAGGTAAAGACACAAAATGAAATATATTATTTTATGATTGATCTAAAAGAGCTGAGAAAAGGCGTAAGAAAAACAGTTCGACAAACGGGGAGGGTAGGTATCATTGGCAGGAGCTGCCAAGTATTATTTTTGTCGCAACAAGCATTCTTTTGTCGCGACAAAAGACGTGTTTTGTCGCAAGTTTGTCGCGACAAAAAATGATACTTGTGGCAGCTCCCGCCAATGATGGGTAGGAACGAGGAAAGCAAAACCCCTGACAGCAGTCGAAGCATGCAAGGCTGTATTTTGACATTACTAAAATAAAAGAGAGAAACGCTGATAGCTCTGCTTCCCCAGCAGAGGCAGCCCTTCATTTCTGCGTGCACGGTGCCCAGTGGCCGGTCAGGCTGGCTGTGGGCTTTCAAGGCACGGAAGGCATCAGGCAACCCCCCCCCAAAAAAAACAAAAAAAACAACAATAACGTACACTCCAAAGCGTCACGGAAGGCATCAGGCAAAAAACAAAACAAAGAAGAAGAAAAGAAAAAGAAAAGAAAAAAAAGGTGGGGGGGGGGGGGAAGAGAAAAAGCAACAACAACAACAAAAACGCACACTCCAAAGCGTCGTGGAAGGCATCAGGCAAAAAACTAAACAAACAAACAAACAAACAAACAGCAGCAACAACAACAACGCACACTCCAAAGCGTCACGGAAGGCATGAAACAAAAAGAACGAACGGCAGTATCGTACATAGCATGTTGCTGATCTGTGGCGTTCCCCTGCTGAACACTGGTGGTCATCCAGTGTAGGCAACTGAAGACTGACAACTGAATTGGGTGGGGTGAGAGGACTACGCGTGTGTCCGTTCTCTTAATACCCCGCCACATGGGCAGCCGCACGCCGTGTTGGGAGGAGTTTTCTCCATTTCTGGCAAGTGAATGCTCTCTTGTGCAGGGAGCTTATCATATTATAAACACAATAATAACTATAAGATGATGACTGATTGCTTTTACATAGCGCTATTCTCCGCTCTCTTGAGCAGACTCACTGCGCTCGCATGTGATTCTACATGAGTGACGCTTTTTATAACGCGTTTTTTTGAATATCAACCGAGGTGGTGTACTTAAGCGCTGGCATGGCTGGTGCCACATGATATTGCTGCCGTCTCGGCGCAAATTCTATGTACACCATACAACCATGCTCCATGGCACTTCATGCAAAGCCACATACGTCAACCAGTATATGAAGGCGATACATATTTGTTAGCATACAACAATCGTTAAAAATATTTACATGTTAAAACTAGCATATATTGAGATTTTTTTAACCAGACTTAAAAAGTGGGTAAATCACAAACAGTTCTAAAAAAATTTTTTTTATCTGAGTTTAGATTCTTCCAAAAATATTGGTTTCTTTCAAAAGGTTAAACATCTTTTTCAACGAAACGTCTAGAAATAAGATACGTAGTGATTGAGCTGTAAAATGGCTTCGTCTTATTTCCGTACATGTTGACTGGTACATTCTCCTTCAAAGTGAAAAACAAAAATTACTCGTTGTCTGGAAGCTGACGCATCGGCTAATATGACAAATTCATATCGTCGCTGAGGTCAGGGTTGAGAAGGCTTACGTCAGAAACAGCTGCTGCAGATAATAGACGATTTCCGGAAATAACAGGGGAGATAATCCGGAGGAGTGAAGTCCCCCTGGGTAGGACATCATTTCAGACACGGACTTGATCTAAATACTGGCACATATATGTCCATGATATCAGAATGGAGGCGGCAGCGCTGGTCTGTGACAGTATCAGATATTCAGGCATGGACCTGTACACTGGACTGCCAGCTGCGTGCTATGCGCGAGAACCCCCCCCCCCCCCCCCCCCCCCCCCCCCCACCCCGGCGTACTTCGGTCTTTTTTTTTAGGTGAGGCCACATGCGGTGTGTCCGTTTGGAATGGCGGACTGACTGAGTCGACTGCGAGCGTTCATTATTTACACC
The DNA here is from genome assembly GCA_963584105.1 of Alviniconcha strummeri. Taxonomy (NCBI): domain Eukaryota; kingdom Metazoa; phylum Mollusca; class Gastropoda; family Provannidae; genus Alviniconcha; species Alviniconcha strummeri. The sequence goes on along the minus strand of OY757544.1, from coordinate 27,331,538 downwards.
GTTTTCTTGATTAAGAAGAAGAAATGTTAAAAGTCATCGGCAGCCTCTGCTGCATCGTCAGTAGCGCTTCATGGCTTATCAGAAGCAGATCACTGCGGGCAGAGGATCGAATACAGAACCAGGAATAGAGAAGCCGGTTGCGCTGTTCCATCACTCGTGGATAGCAGCCCACAATCTTCTCCAGACATTTCACCGAAAGATTGCTTCAAATATAGTAAGTTTTGAGGTGTTGATAATTTCTCGTATAAACTGATAATACAGCTCTGTGTTGTGTGTCAGCGTGAAGCGATATGCCCATCAAGACATTTGACATCAGGAGGGTAGTGTAAAAAACAACAACACTACACCCCGGTTACACGCACTTCAGCAGCGTGTGTGTACTCTTAATTAATACGATGTTCACTGAATTTGTTCAGATTTATATATGGTAACCTGTTAGAGGATAATGATTTCAAATTCAGAAAATACCCTGAAAAAGATCTAAGCCGGGATAGATCAAAGCGTCCAACTAGTTTGTAACTCGTGTATGTAAGCAGAATAATCTGCCAGAAAAATCATACAGACCAAAACAAACACAATAGCAACATGTTTTACACAGTGCTTAGGTGCACATGTTATTCCATCCTCAAAGCAAAAATATATAACTGGCTCCCTAACACACACACACACACACAAACAACAACTACAAACAAATAGCAACTGGGCACGTCACATCATTTACTAATGGTCATTTTACTGGCTCAGACGGTCCTTACGTGTGCGAAATTCCGACCGCTTCGAGTAATAAAAAGAAACTTTGCTGACTGGCTGTGGGGACGCCCGTAGGCTTTGCTCCAGGAAGGCACGTTTCAAGCGTTCGCGTTGGTTTGGCAAACGGCACAACGGACGCCTTCACAAAACTGGGGGAACCTACTATTAGAGCTGCTTGTACCCCACAAACAGCGCTCGACCGGCATTTATAATGCCTTTTCTGCTTCTTTTACAAGTACCTGGCCATCTTCCCCGCGGTTTTACTGTTACCCCAACAAAAGCGTACCTACATCTGCGCTACACCCGCAGGCACTTACTGGGTGCAGTCCCCTGGATTTTCGAAGATCGTCTATTATGAAAATATTTTTTTCTAATTTTGAGGATGTACCTCTGGTGGAGTTTATGTACTTTGTATTTACTCGCATGCCAGGTCAGAGTTACTGTAGGCTACTCAGGTCTTTGTTGTTGTGTTAGTGTGACATCTTTCGAGCACTAATTAACTCCCTTGTCTGTTGAATCTTTCGTAATTTTCTAAGACAAACAAACAAACAAAAACTTTTACTTCCCCCAATCTTTTCGAAAATTACTAGGGATAAAGTAGTCAGGGGTAAGTTTCCCATTTCTGTTCAGTTTATCAGTGTTTTGTTGTTTCAGCATTTGCTGGAAGCAAAGTACTTGATTAAAAATAAAATTATATATATATACTAGGAGTGTAAGGACTATAGTAGTCTTCAAAATCTGAAAGGGCTCCCCCCCCCCACACACACACACACACACACCCGCATCCCATAAAATGTAGTCTTCAAAATAATCTGGAAGGACCCCCCACCCCCCCCCCCCCAATAGTGTCATAGTCTTCAAAATAATCTGGAAGGGCTTCGCCCCCCTCCCACTCCTCCATAAAGGGTTATAGCTTTTAAAATGTTGAAGTTGAATACAATACGGAAGACGAATTTAAAAATGATCTTGCAGCCCACATTTTTAATTATTTATTTTGTTGTACCGTGACTTCCCTTTCCACCCTTAATCTCTCTCCCGCCCCCCACCCCCACCCCCCCTCCAAAAAAGAAGAAGTGATAGACGAAAGAAAAACAAGAGAAGGATTTTTTTTCTTTTATAGAGAGAAAAAAAAAAAAAAAAAAAAAAAAAAAAAAAAACTAAACTCAATCAAAGGAAATCACTTTTTACCTTGGACCAGCTCAGTCGTTCCCACACTGAACAGGCAGCCAGCTAAAACAGAGAACTAGCTGGCACCGTGCGTCAAAGCGAAAGAAGTAAAACCCAAAGACATTATACTGAGGCTGAGCACTCACACACATACACACGCTAATCACGCGGCGGTCTTTGCCGCGGCTCAGTGAAGGTCCGCGCGGGGCATGCCGCTTTAAAATCAAAACAAGCAGCCGAGGGCAGAGCGAGGCGAGCCGCGTTAGTGACGCGGCGTCAGTCACAGCGGCGAAAAGCAACTATGTCAGCCACGTGCGCGCCAAAGGAAAAAGACGGACGCAGCGGTTAACGTGACACGCGCAGCTTTGCTCGGGCCACACGCTCAGCGAAGATGTTCGGACGTGTTGACATCCATGCGGCCACGCAGGCATACAGCTCGTATACGTACGTCCCACCACGCACATCGGCACACGGCCCCCGCGGAGCAAACGGCGAAAGGTCATGCGCGTCACTGCAGGCATGCTTCCACCTGTAAGAATCTGGGTCAGTGTCAGGCTAAACGCTCCGGGACCGTGGCCTACATGTCTGCACGTTCCACCTGCGCGTCTGCATGTGAGAGTCAGGCAAAATGCCAAGAGGTCTTATGTGTTTGTAGCGTCATCCTTGTTTCTGCATGTCCGAGTCAGGCAAAACGCAAAGAGGTCTTATATGTTTGTAGCGTCATCCTTGTGTCTGCATGTCCGAGTCAGGCAAAACGCCAAGAGGTTTTATGTGTTTGTAGCGTCATCCTTGTGTCTGCATGTCCGAGACAGGCAAAACGCCAAGAAGTCTTATGTGTTTGTAGCGTCATCCTTGTGTATGTCCGAGTCAGGCAAAACGCCATGGAGTCTTGCGTGTTTGTGGCGTCACTCTTAGGTCTGCATGTCCGAGTCAGGCAAAATGCCACGGGTCTTACGTGTTTGTAGCGTCATCCTTGTGTCTGCATGTCCGAGTCAGGCAAAATGCCAAGGGGTCTTACGTGTTTGTAGCGTCATTCATATGTCTGCATGTCCGAGTCAGGCAAAACGCCAAGGGGTCTTACGTGTTTGTAGCGTCATTCTTATGTCTGCATGTCCGAGTCAGGCAAAATGCCAAGGGGTCTTACGTGTTTGTAGCGTCATTCATATGTCTGCATGTCCGAGTCAGGCAAAACGCCAAGGGGTCTTACGTGTTTGTAGCGTCATTCTTATGTCTGCATGTCCGAGTCAGGCAAAACGCCAAGGGGTCTTACGTGTTTGTAGCGTCATCCTTATGTCTGCATGTCCGAGTCAGGCAAAACGCCAAGGGGTCTTACGTGTTTGTAGCGTCATCCTTATGTCTGCATGTCCGAGTCAGGCAAAACGCCACGGGTCTTACATGATTGTGGCGACATCCTTGTGTCTGCATGTCAGTGTTAGACAAAACGCTAAGAGCTCATACACGTCGGCAGCGTCATCTTTCTGTCTTTCTGTCAGTGTCAGGCAAAACGCTAGGTGGTCCTATACATCTGTAGCGTCATCTGTATATCTGCACATGTCAGGCAACACGCTAAGAAATCATACACATGTGTAGCGTCTTCTGTATGTCTGCATGTCAGTGTCAGGCAACACGCTAAGGAGTCATACACATATGTGACGTCATCTTTAATCTCTTTCAGTGTTAGGCAAGACGCTATGACGTCCTACACGTCTGCAGCGTCATTTGCGCCCCTGACGCGTCACCGTGCACACTGCAAAACAGATATGACGGGGGACACCAGAAAGCTGACGGAGAAACGGCTGCAGCCATGCTGTCCAGATACGGTGAAATCAAGTTTGTGATCTCACAACTCCCCACTCCACGTACATAGCAATCATATCACCATCACGCGGGACATCGCCCTTTAGCAAAACGGCTTCACACGTAAGGCACAATTAAGTCTTTCTGCGGAAGGCGAAAGAACACACAACGGACAATGAAATCACGGCTCTAATCGAAAACCGACAAATCCTCAGTGTACATGGTCGCAATAGGAGTGGAGTTTATGTGCCTTGTATTTACTCGCATGCCAGGCGACAGTTACCGTAGGCGACTCAGGTCTTTGTTGTTGTGTTTATGTGACGGCTTTCGAGCTCTAATTAACCCCCTGGTGTGTTAATTGTCACAAGAACCAAAAGTCTCGACTGAAACTCCCGGTCTGGCTGATCGTCGTTGGGCCAAATCATTATTCATTATAAAGTCAAGACTCAGATCTTTTGCGCTGTTAATTAATTCATAATTACGCGTGACATAGCTACAGCTATTTTAGAGAAAGTTCCCTGCGTAAGCAGGCTCTTGGTGTTAACTTGCAATTAAGTACCATCTAACTAACCTCCCCCCCCCCCCCCCCCCCCTCCAGAATTGGCTTCGTAAGCATTTTGTGTATGCGCTGGACGAATCAAGTTGTGTTAATTACCAGCATCACTACGGGGAAAAATTGGTTTCGCGAAAACGTCAGGCTCCGTTGAATTACATCGTGTAAAACTTTGGCGTTTTCATTATAAGCACCCCCCCACACCAACTCTCTGTGTGGTCTAAAGTATGCGTGCTACCGTGTGGTGTTCATTGCGTAATACAACAATCAGATTTTAACATGAAATTTACGAACGCTATGCATCACAAAATGCCATCTCATTCATTGCTACAGAGGAGGTAAAAGACAAGAGACACTCAGAAATAATCATCTTGGCAGACATCTCGTCTTACACACATTTCCATGGTAACGCTTCTGTCGACAATCAGGCTCCGGTAATAAAAGCCGGTTTGCATGCATTGAAAATCACATCGTGGAATCGGGCAAAAACGAGCACATTGTTCCTGTAATGATTCTGCCGAGAAACGTTTGTGTCCTCAGATCAAAGGCCTTTTTGCACGTGCCTATCACCTAGCACCAGAGTTGCAAATATTAACGTTTCTCACAAGCATTAATAAACCGGCTGTGATGCATCGTTTTGTACAGAAAGGCTACAAGAACTTGCACAGGGAATCGAGCGTAACAGCGATTTCCACAGCATCTAACCGTACATGTGCCCAACGCCCTAAGCGCGAATACAAGCAAGACATTTACAAATAGATTAACACGTGCAGCTGAAAGTGACTACCGCAAAGCGATAAATTATAAACCACATCACCACAAAACAATAATACTCAAACCGAAACACGGTCGCATCAAAAGTGCTCACACATAATATCCGGATCATACAAACACACAGACAGATAGACATATAGAAACAGACATACAGACACACACAGATACGGACCGATACACACACACACACACAGATACAGGCTGATAGACACACACACACAGAGATACAGGCTGATAGACACACAGAGATACAGGCTGATGCACACACACACGCATACACACAGATACAGGCTGATAGACACACACACACACACAGATACAGGCTGACACACACACACACAGATACAGGCTGATAGACACACACACACACATACAGATACACGCTGATAGACATACACACACACTCAGATACAGGCTGTCTCTCTCTCTCTCTCTCTCACACACACACACACACGCATACAGGCTCAGGCTCTCTCTCTCTCTCTCTCACACACACACACAGATACAGGCTGATACACACACACACAGGCACACACACACACACACACACACACACAGATACAGGCTGATACATACACACACACACACACACACACTCAGATACAGGCTCACACACACACACACACACACACACACACACACACACATACACACACACACACAGAGGCTGATACACACACACACACACATACACCATATCAACTGGGGGTTACTTACGGAGATACGGACGGGGAAGGACGTTAAGTATGTGCACTAGAAACTGTCGAAGTCAACCGGAAAGACAGAGTTTGTGGGAATGGAGACCTGAACAGCTGTCGTGGAAAGAAAAAGTTTCACAGAAAGCGGCAGCAGCCTACGGATTAGTTTTCCTCCCAAAGGAGGGAGGGAACTGGTGGTTTAGAAATAATGTACCGCTAGTGGAGGTTATGTTCCTTGCATTTACTCGAATGCCAAGTGATTGTTGATCGCTTTTGTATGTAGCGCTATTCTCCACTCTAGAGCAGACTCTCTGCGCTCCCATGTGATTCTACACGAGTGGCCTTTTATAGCGCGTTTTGGAATATCCACCCAAGTGCTGTACTTACAGCACTGACATAGCTGGTGCCGCATGAAACTGCTGCCATCTCGGCGTGTTCCGTGTACACCATACAACCATGCACCATGTCACTTCATGCAAAGTCAAAAACGTAAGGTGCATGCATGTTTAGCTGTAGCCTGCCACCTGCACTTTTGGCAGAATGAGAATTACCGTGGGTGAATCAAGTCTGTGTAGTTGTATGGCTTCCTTCGAGCGCTAATGATCTCCCCAGTGTGTTGGTTTAGAAACAGAAATAACTCAATTTTCGCAGAGTAAAATTTCGAGATATGATGGTTTGGTGTAGGTATTAGAATTGAACCGAGTTCCGTTGTGGGAAGCAACATTTTGGTCTGTGCCTTGTTGAAGAACGGTATAGCGCGCATCCAAAAACAGTTACAGATCAGCACAATGCCGAAGAGAGTACAGTTACTGGTCAGCACACAGCGGAACAGACACCAGTTACTGGTCAGCACAGCATCGGACAACAGTTATAGGTCAGCACAGCATCAACATCAGACAACAGTTACAGGTCAGCACAGCATCAGACAACAGTTACAGGTCAGCACAGCATCAGACAACAGTTACAGGTCAGCACAGCATCGGACAACAGTTACAGGTCAGCACAGCATCGGACAACAGTTACAGGTCAGCACAGCATCAGACAACAGTTACAGGTCAGCACAGCATCGGACAACAGTTACAGGTCAGCACAGCATCGGACAACAGTTACAGGTCAGCACAGCGTCAGACAACAGTTACAGGTCACACAGCTTCAGACAACAGTTACAGGACAGCACAGCTTCAGACAACAGTTACAGGTCAGCACGGCATCAGACAACAGTTACAGATCAGCACAGCATTAGACAAAAGTTACAGGTTAGCGCAGTATTAGACAACAGTTACAGGTTAGCACAGCATTAGACTACAGTTACAGGTTAGCACAGCATTAGACTACAGTTACAGGTTAGCACAGAGCGAATGAGACAACAGTTACCTCCCTCACCCCCATCGAATGACCTCCTTGACCCACAATGTCCTACCTAAGGACCCCCTCACCCCCCATGCCCCACCGAAGGACCCCCTCGACCCACAATGTCCCACCTAAGGACCCCCCTCACGCCCCATGAACCCACACAGGGGCCCCCCTCAGCGCCCCCCCCCCCCATGCCCCACCGAAGGACCCCCTCACCCTCCATGCCCCACCGAAGGACCCCCTCACCCTCCATGCCCCACCGAAGGACCCCCTCACCCTCCTTGCCCCACCTAAGGACCCCCTCAACCTCCATGCCGCTCCGAAGGACCCCCTCACCCTCCTTGCCCCACCGAAGGACCCCCTCATGCTCCGCCGAAGGACCCTCTCTACCCCCAATGTCCCACCTAAGGACCCTCTCACCCTCCATGCCCCTCCGAAGGACCCCATCACCCTCGATGCCCCACCTAAGGACCCCATCACCCTCCATGCCCCACCTAAGGACCCCCTCACCCTCCATGCCCCAACTAAGGACCCCCTCACCCTCCATGCCCCACCTAAGGACTCCCTCACCCTCCACGTCCCTCCGAAGGACCCCCCTCAGCGCCCCCCCCCCCCCCCCATGCCCCAGCAAAGTACCCCCTCCCCCCTACTCCCCAAGACAGGACCCGACAGTAAGCCCCCGTTGCGACGCCCCGAGACTAAGCCGACGGTCATCCGGGGCCCAGTCGCAACACACCTACGTGCACAACTGCATGCCTCATGCACTGCACTGCACTGCATGTACCCGCATATGATTATCTGCCACGGTCATGCACCCATCGTTGGGGTCTTTTTGCTGAGCCGAGCGCACCGTGGACAAATACCGCGCCTGATCCTATCAAACCTCAATCAGCTTACAGCGACAGGCGCAGACGTTAGGGTGCTCCCTTGGCGGCCTGGCCGGCGGCCCTTCAAGGCTTACGCCTCCACCGCGGTCATCCATCACGGGGCGGACGGCAGAGAGCGGCCGTGTCATTTTCTCCTCCCTGATCAAACAGCTCATTATCGCGGAAGTGTCTCAGCCACCGTCAAAAGTGGCTCGTTTGACACCCCCGAGCTAATCGGACTCCGTAGTGATTTCCCTTTCTTTCTGCGTCTGCTACCCCCCCACCCCACCCCCCCCACACTCTCTAGGTTTTTGTCTGTCTGCCACTGTCTGTTTGCCTCTGTCTCTGTCTCATCCCCCACAGAAGAACCAAGTTCCCCCCCCCCCACCCCCCTCTGTGTGTCGGTCTCCATCTGTCTCTGTCTGTCTGTGTGTCCGTCTGTCTCTCTCACTCCGCGAATCAAAGTTCCCCCACACCCCTGCTGACACAGACTTGCCTTTTCTTTTAAAGCAGGAAGTAGGTCACAAAATAGTTTTATTTTGTTCTCGTGCGGCCCGATATTCTTCTATCTCAGTTCATTCAACCTCATTTTCCCACACTCATCTTCAACCATAATGTGATATGTAACGTGAACGGTGACTGTGTACTCGTGATTTTAACGGATAGCGTTTCTTCCTCGCATGACTTTCATGGTTAACTGGGCGTAAGTAAAATATCAAAATTCTCTCTCTCGATCTTTCTTTGTCCCCCTCTCTCTTTCTCTACCCCCCCTCCACCTCACCCACCCCCCTTCCTCCCCTCTCTCTCCCTCTTTGTTTGGATGGTGCGTATTTTTCAACGTTTGATCGATCGACTCCTAGAGTTTGCTTTCATCCGGTTCGGTTGAGGCCTTTTCCTGTCCTGAAGTTAATTTGTGTCAGTCTGTGTCAGTGGCTGGAAAGAGGAAACGATTTGTTTTGGGTGCGGTTATCTTCCTTGTTCAGACTTCACGACTTGGTAACATGTTAGTAGATGGTTACGCTGGAGGGTTAGTTGGTTAGTAACTGGATTTTAATGTCCTGACAACCCGGCAGGGTTCCCCCAGGACGACAAAAATCCAAGCAAAAACACATTTTCAATACTTTTCTCATACGTCAAATCTACAAAATTAACCCATGCACAATACGAAAGAAAACATATACACACACAAACTGCATACGCAAACATTCGATGACTTAGATTAGTTCATGTCACTAATTACTGCCCTTGTCAAAAGAAGCTCACACACAAGCACACACACACACACACACACACACACACACACACACACACACACACACACACACACACACGACATGACACTGGTATTGTCGACCATTCCGTCTGATCTATCAATATCAATGCAAGATAAAAGGGGAGTAAAATAAGAAGAAAAACAACAACAACAAACCATAACAAAGAAAAAAGAAGAAAAAAAGGAGCTGTCGATTAACCCCCCCACCCCCACCCCCCAAAAAAGACAAGAAAAAACAAAACAAAAACAACAACGATAAAACAAAGAACAAAAACAATTACAGTGAACTCAAAAGTAATTTGAAGTTCAAACAATAATACTGACCATCCCTTTTCTAGAACGCTGCAGTACGTCACCAAACGTTTGCTCAACAGAGATAAACACGACAGAAACAAAAAACAGAACAAAAACCAATCAGTGGTAAAAATGAAAGCCATGGCCCATATGCACGGGAAGCAACAGCCACCTTAATCGCGTTTATCTTCTAAACGGTGACGACACTGCACAGACACACACACAGAGGCACACACACACACACACACACACACACACACACACACACACACACACACACACAGGCACGCACACACACACACACACACACGCACGCACGCAAGCACACACACACAAATGGCATGAGTGGAGCGTAAACTGGACTGGCCGGCCTAGACGCGGTTAAAATTAACGACTGTTTTTTTTCTTTTTTCTTTTTCTTCTTTCTTTCTATGTTTAAGCAACCTAAAAGTCATATAAAAATGAAAGCTCTGATGCTGCGATTTCAGTGTAGGTATATAATCTCCCTCTCCCCCCACTTCCATACCCCCTTCCCCTCCTTCTACCCGTCACTGATAAGCCTTATTATTGTTTCTGTGGACGTTAAGCACCATGTTTACCTGCTGCGATTTCCGACAGAGGCTAACAAAGAACTACTCAGCTTAGCGGACCGTCGCCGTCCCACATATACCACTGAAGACCAGAAACTATTCAAGCAATATGAATTCACGCATCAAGATACATCATGATCAAAAGAAGACGACGAAGAAAGTGGCAGTAAAATCTCTAATGGGAGGGGGTTATTGGGTCACTGATACCTCTGCTACAATCCGACAATGCTTCTTACATTTCAATGAAATCACACACACACACACACCACACACACACACACACACACACACACACACACACACACACACACACACACAACAACAACAACAACAACAACAACAACAACAAACAAAAACAAAAACCTATAAAAAACACACACTAAAACAAACAAAACAATAAAACAAACAAAACAATAAACAAACAACAAACAAACAAAAACGAACTTATATGCTTAACGACATAGTTCTATCAAGCTAAGTAATGAGACCCTTGATCACAGAAAAGAAATCTATTTTCTATCGAGCCTAGTAATGAGATCCTGGATCACAGAAAAGAAAGCTATTTTCCATTAGAAATAGCCTGCAACAAATAGGTTATGGGATGTAAGCAAACCAGTTTTGACCTACTACAAAAAGTGAAAAGTGGAATGGGAAGCCCAGACTGGAATGAGTGTGTACTGCATGCCCTGGACATGCCGGAGTGAAGAGAAATGACCGAGCAGCTAGACTGGTGGGCAGAGCAACCCTTACAAATCGTTTGCTTCTCGGAAGATCTTAAGTGTTGAGGAGCTTGAGACACTACCTACGGGCACAAAGCCAAGGACATCACACCATCGACCGCTTGGAAGAGAGAAGAGTTGAAAGAGGAAGAGCTAGACGATCTTCCTTGAAAGGACGAGAGAGGGCCACCGTCAATCAGACGAATATTGGAACTGTTTCAAACGCAACAGCAGGGAAACTTCCGAGAGACGGAGTGGAGCGCATGTGGGCTTTTCCAAGCGCACAAATACCATCTTTGAACTGAACAGGAGCAGACCTAAGTATGTCTAAGGTTCATCCGCTGAAGGATTGAGTTTACGTATCGTTTTAAATTTTCGGTGAAGTCATAGCTTCTTGCAGTCTTTTCCAGAGAGGCTGTCAACAGTCTACGCGACTCGACCGTAGTTCAGACTGAACTTTGAATCTTATTGGCAGTTGACACTTCTATCGTCACGCAGTGTCCAATCGGTTTCGAGTTTTCGACGTCACTTGTGCTGCATCGGTAAAACAATCGACTTTCCCGATCTAAATATAAACACAAGCAAATAGCTGTTTTGGAGCCTATAGACGACTCGTGCATGTGAACGGCAAGCGAGACTTATGGACTCTAGCTAATGGAGATTAGAAGCTATCTGCCTTTATTTGCTACTTATACATGTGGCCCTGGTGTTCTATCCGTGACGTCAAAGACACCTTGTTGACGTCAAACTGAAACGCGAAAAAGAGCGCAAAACGTATACAGCAGCGTCAAAAAGAAAAGAGAGAAAGAAAAAAAAAAGCATCAGTGACGCCGACAACCTACAAAAAAAAAAAAAAAAAAAAAACGTCAGTGACGCTGACAACCTATCAGCTCGATATTTAAATCAACGACACTTTCAGTCGAAATACTGTTACCGTTGATCACGTTCTTTTGAACTGTTCCAAACTCTCGCCGACCCATTTTCGATTCAAATCTGAGAAGGCTAGTTCCTTTAGTACTGCTAACCCTTGAGACTGAACAGCATACTATCAATTCCAGCATTTGCATGCGACTGACGGACAGCTGCGGAACGCCGTGTTATTATTCCGCTACTGAATAATTATGGGTTCTTTTACCCTCCGTTTCCACGTCGCGCGATCTGACGGATGCTGACGGACAGACGTGTTATTATTCCCCTACAGAATCGTTTCCTTTCCTCCACTGCCAATCCCTGTCGGGATTTGACGGATGTTGAAAAAACGCGTTATTTTACGAATTCACGCATCAAGATACATCATGATCAAAAGAAGACGACGAAGAAAGTGGCAGTAAAATCTCTAATGGGAGGGGGTTATTGGGTCACTGATACCTCTGCTACAATCCGACAATGCTTCTTACATTTCAATGAAATCACACACACACACACACACACACACACACACACACCTCTGCATGTATGCATAGTTTTGAATAACTACATGAAATTGTGAAGTGCGGGCCACTGAACTTGGTGGACTAGTAACAGCATGTCTTTCAACACGCGTCAATCACACTAGACACCTTTGTGTGACGCGCGATGAAAGCCTTTATTAGTCCACTACGTTCGATGGCATTCACCTCACAATTTCAAAGAGTATACATTCATGCATGTGCGCGCGCGCGCGCGTGTGTGTGTGTGCGTGCGTGTAAGTGAGAGAGCGTGTGTGTGTGTGTGTGTGTGTGTGTGTGCGTGCGTGTGCGTGCGCGCGTGCGTGCGTGCGTGCGTGTGTGCGCGGGTGTGTGTGTGTATGAGAGAGAGAGAGAGAGAGAGAGAGAGAGAGAGAGAGAGAGAGAGAGAGAGAGAGATTAATAGTCAATGCAGTATACTATTTATTATAAAAATGTTTATTTTGCTTCCTGAGCGCAATTCAAATTCCCTGCGCTTACAAATGATGAACAATTTAGAAAAACATTTTTCGTATTTATTTTGTATCTGGAACTGTCCCCTTTTTTCCCTACTAGCTTTTTTCTTTCTCTTTCTTTTTAGGAAACTGCACAAATATTCTATAAAAAAAAATTCTCTCACCCTAAGCAGCCCATTTTGCTTTAATCTCCATTCTTTTTTTCTCTCATTGAGATTAGTTCTTGATGTTTATGCTTGAAATAATTTTATATCTTTTTCCGTTTTCTTTTTTTTTCTTTCTGTAATATATATTTTTCAGTGGGTTTGTACTCTTTCTTCTTCTTTTGATTTCATTTTTCTTCGTAGTCGCGTAACCTATTGTCTGGATCTAATTTCCATCAGCATAAAATTCCCGAACGACTTTTTCTGGTACAGTGAGTTCCGTTTCAGATTTGGGGATACTGTGCAATGCAGATGGAACTTATCTTCCACATCTTCTATAACATTAAATTTCAATATTCACTTGATTTTCGTAATCCTATTATCTCTCAGTAGAGAACAACTGAACTTCCAAAAGACGTTGCCTAGTGTATCGTTTCTAAATTTGAATTTCAACGTAAAAACAGAATGATCGGGTCGGATCGATATACTGGAATAATATCAGTGTAACCCACATTAAGTAATCTGACAGAAGAATACAATCTAGCTGCTGTTCTCGTGTTCATTTAAATCTAAATCTAAATGACGTGTAATCTCGTTTTGCTTAACGGCGTACTTGCCCCTCTCTCCGTCTGTCTGTCTGTCTAGTGTAGACTCAATTTCTCTCATGCGCGCGCACATGTGTGTGCGTGTGCGTGCGCGCGCGCGCGTGTGTGTGTGTGTGTGCGCGCATGTGTGTGCGCGCGCGCGTGTGTGTGTGTGTGTGTGCGCGCATGTGTGTGCGTGCGTGCTTGTGTGAGTGTGTGCGTGTGTGTGAGTGTGCGTGTGTGTGCGCGCACACGCGCGCGCGCGTATTTTCACGTTTTGAATGTTCACCGATGTGGTGGACTTACGGTGCTGTTTGGTTGATACATGGCTAGTGCCACCTGGAACTGCTGCCGTCTCGGCGCGTTCCGTGTACACAATACAACCATGCACCATGTCACCTCACTTCATGCAAAGCTACATATATACATAGGGTGTATGCGTGTTTAGCTGTAACCTGCCACATGCACTTTTGGCAGAATGACTGGGTTATTTAACGCTCTACTGCGGTAACAGGGGGTTACAAAGGATACCGACTCAGCACAAAAGGTTGACCGGCGCGGGGCGCGGAGGGGATTTTCCCGCCGTTCCTGCCGGGACTCGAACCCGCGACCTTTTCATCACGAATCCGGCACCCTAACCACTGAGCTGTCCCTGCTCCGTATTCAACTCAGCTTAGGGGAAGTCAACAGAAATGAAAAACAAGTGCTACAAACATCGTGGCGCCTTTTCTAGTTCCGAAATGTGTGCCAGGGAAAGTCGATATGTGTTTTACGAGTTCAGAACAGATTACATTACAGTCATCGAACATCGGAAATTATAGTGTCGACCCGTAATCATAAAAACAACCCACAGTGATTATAATTATCAGACCATAATTGTGTTGTGGATATTTCACATATATACAGCCATACACGTTTGAAACTCATGAGTAATAAAAGAAAACGCCTATGATTACAATCGGTAACAGAAATCTCTCTCTCTCTCTCTCTCTCTCTCTCTCTCTCTCTCTCTCTCTCACACACACACACACACACACAAATACACACACACGCACGCATGCACGCACGCACTCACGAACGCACATGCACACACACACACATGAACACAAACACATACACGCACACACCCGCGCGCGTACACGTACACACACACACACACACACACACACACACACACACACACACACACACACACACACACGCACACACACACACAAAGGAGCCACAGAAAGTGCAAATACCACACGCACGCACGCACACGAGAACATTACCATCACACATTCTAAGAATTCATAATTATGATGAATGGCTGATGGAATGAAGCTAGACAGAAAACGTTTTAACAAGAGGGACTTTGAAGTGCTGGCTGTCATGCAGCATACCCTTTCTGACCCAGGAAACAGTTCTTGTGCAGACGACTGTGTCGATTCCAAACACAGGTCAAGGTGTGAGCTTGAAAAATACTTGAGGGGCAGTCTTGTGGTAACTTAAATGTGCAGTTAAACTGAGATGACAACTCCATGGACGTAATTTAGAAAAGGACACATTATACAATTTATTATGTAGCCTGGTGAATATGTCTGGCGAAAGTAATTAAGTAATTTGCTGTTTTTACGACCAGTATGGCTATATCAGGGCAGTTAGTAATTAATTCAATCCGTAACGGGATTTTGTAAGACACGGGTGACAACCGTTAGTGTAGAAATAATTTAGATTCTATTCCTTTACTTTGCATTTTTGTGACTCACAAAAAACTAAAAACTACAAAATGCGAGTGGTTTTAATGATTGATGGTAGGTCGTTGGGACGCTCGGCCGGCGTTGGAGTGGCTAAAACTGTAACGTTGCGATTTTCCTCGATACTATGAACATTTGCATGATGGTAGTATTTAGTAAGTTTTACCCGTATCCCCCCCCCCCCCCCCCCCAAAAAAAAAAAAAAAAATCCTAACAGAGAGCCTTAAAAAGAAGCACCCTAAAAGCACCCTACAGACAACCAGGAAAAAGAGCTGGGTGGAAGAAGCTCTCAGAACAGATGAAGGAGCCAAACTAAGTGCTAGCCAGAACTGAACCATTAAGAAGAGGACCCAGAAGGCAAGGCTGTGACACAGAGAAGTGGCGTCTGCGAAAAGCAGGTCGTTTTTCTTACGGTGAATCACCGCAGACCCCTCCCCTTGAGGGAACTTCACTCCGCCGATGAAACAAGAGTGTGGAGAGACCCTGGGGGATCTTGAGCCTGTTTACCACCTGCTTATGATTACAGGTGAAATCACCTTGAGGGAACTTCACCGACAAAACAAGAGTGTTGAGAGACCCTGGGGGATCTTCAGCCTGTTTACCACCGGCTTACGACTACGGGTGAAATCACCCTGCCACAGGCTGTGACACATGTCAACTACGCCAAGAAAAGAACTGAGAGAAGAAAGGAGCTATATGAAATGTCAAAAGAACAAGAACAGTTAAAGAACAGCTGGATAGAAGATGTAGGAAAACGAGACTGAAAATGAAGCCACCTAGAACAGACGAGACATACTAAAAACTACACTTAACAGTACCAATAAGAAGAGAACTTGAGTCAAAGAAGGTCCAAGAAAAAGCCTGGAAAAGAAACAATGAGAAGAGAAAGGAGCCCTAATGTGTACCTACAACAATAAAGCGACTAAAAAGAAGGTTAAGAAAGAGTTTGAAAAGAAGCATCTGAAAGAAGCTTTTGGAAATGCTTAAAGGAACAGAACCATGAAGAAGGGCTCGGTGGACGAAGGCCTAAAAATAAGAAGACTAAAAAAAGCCCCCAGAACAGATGAAAGAGCCAAACGTAAGTGATAACCAGAACAGGACTACTAAGAAGAGGACCCCGAGGGCAAGGTTGTGACACAGGCAAGTGGAGGCTTTGTAAAGCAGGTCTTTTTCTTACGGTGAATCACCGCGGACTCCTCCCCTTGAGGGAACTTCACTCCACCGGTGAAACAAGAGTGTGGAGAGACTCTGGGGGATCTTGAGCCTGTTTACGACTATGGGTGAAATCACCCTGCCACAGGCTGTGACACATGTCAGCTACCCCAGGAAAAGAAATGTGAGAAGAAAGAGCCATTTGAAATGTCAAAATAACAAAAACAGTAAAAAGAAAGAGCTGGATAGAAGATGGAAAACGAGACTGATACTAAAGCACCCAGAACAGATGAAAGAGACATACTAAGTACTACACTGAACAGTACCAATAAGAAGAGAACTTTGGTAGAAGAAGGCAGAAGATGGAAAACGAGACTGATACTAAAGCACCCAGAACAGTTGAGGGAGACACACTAAGTACTACACTGAACAGTACCAATAAGAAGAGAACTTTGAACAATGAAACTACTAACAAAAAGGTTGAAGAAAGAGTCTGAAAAGAAGCAAAGAAAAACAAAACAGGGAGCTCTTCGAAATACTAAAAGGAACAGAACCACGAAGAACTCGGTGGAGGAAGGCCTAAAAATAAAACGACTAAAACGACTCTGAAAACAGATGAAGGAGACAAAACACGTGCTAAGCAGAACAGAACCACCAGGAAGAGGACCCAGAGGGCAAGCTTGTGACACAGACAAGTGGCGGTTTTGTAAAGCAGGTAGTTTTTCTTACGGTGACTCACCGCGGACCCCTCCCCTTGAGGGAAATTCACTCCACCGATGAAACAAGAGTGTGGAGAGACCCTGGGGGATCTTGAGCCTGTTTACCACCTGCTTACGGTTACGGTAAAAATCACCCTGCCACAGGGTGTAACACATGTCATCTACCCCAGGAAAAGAACTGCGAGAAGAAAGGAGCTATATGAAATGTCAAAAGAACAACAAAAATTAAGAAGAGCTGGATAGAAGATGGAAAACGAGACTGAAAATGAAGCACCTAGAACAGATGAAGGAGACGTACTAACTACTACACTGAACAGTACCAATAAGAATAGAACTTGATTAAGAGGAGAACTTGATTAGAAGAAGGCCCAAGAAAAAGCCTGGAAAGGAAACAATGAGAAGAGAAAGCAGCCATATTGTGTACCTACAACAATAAAACCACTAACAAAAACTTTGAAGAAAGAGTCTGAAAAGAAGCAGCTGAAAGAAAAGGGAACTCTTCGAAGGGCTTAAAGGAAGAGAACCATGAGGAAGAACTCGATGGACGAAGGCCTAAACAAAAAAGCTGAAAATGCCGCCAGAACTGAAGAAGAAAGCTAACTATGTGCTAAGCAGAACATAACCACTACGAAGAGGACCCAGAGGGCAAGGTTGTGACACAGACAAGTGGCGGCTTTGTAAAGCAGGTCGTTTTTCTTACGGTGAATCACCGCGGACCCCTCCCCTTGAGGGAACTTCACCGATGAAACAAGAGTGTGGAGAGACCCTGGGGGAGCTTGAGCCTGTTTACAACCTGTTTACGATTACGGGTGAAATCACCCTGCCACAGGCTGTGATACATGTCAGCTACGCCAGGAAAAGAAATGTGAGAGAAAAGAGCCATTTGAAATGTCAAAATAACAAAAACCTGAAGAAAGAAGTCCAACTGTGTAAATACCACAATAAAACCACTAACAAATAGTTTGAAGAAATAGGTTGAAAAGGAGCATCTAAAGAAGGGGGATCTCTTCGAAGGGCCAGAAGGAATGGAACCATGAAGAAGAATTCGGTGGACGAAGGCCTAAAACAAAAGGGACTGAAAAAGCCCTCAGAACAGATGAAGCAGCCAAACTAAGTGCTAAGCGGAACAGAACCACTAAGAATAGGACCCAGAGGGCAAGGTTGTGACACAGACAAGTGGCGGCTTTGTAAAGCAGGTCGTTTTTCTTACGGTGACTCACCGCGGACCCCTCCCCTTGAGGGAAATTCACTCCACCGATGAATCATGACTGTGGAGAGACCCTGGGGGATCTTGAGCCTGTTTACCACCTGTTTACGTTTACGGGTGAAATCACCGTGTCACAGGCTGTGACACGTGTCAGCTACGCCAGGAAAAGAACTGCAGAAGAAAGGAGCTATATGAAATGTCAAAAGAACAAAAACAGTTAAGAAGAGCTGGATAGAAGATGGAAAACGAGACTGAAAATGAAGCACCTAGAACAGATGAAGGAGACGTATTAAGTACTACATTGAACAGTACCAATAAGAATAGAACTTGATTAAGAGGAGAACTTGATTAGAAGAAGGCCCAAGAAAAAGCCTGGAAAGGAAACAATGAGAAGAGTAAGGAGCCCTACTGTGTACCTACAACAATAAAACCACTAAGAAGAAGGCTGAAGAAAGAGTCTGAAAAGCAGTATCTGAAAGAAGAAAAAGAAGAAAAAAAGTGGGGTGGGGGGTGGGGGGGTGGGTTGGGGGGGGGGGGGAGCTCTTCGAAATACTAAAAGGAACAGAACCATGAAGGAGAACTCGGTGGAGGAAGGCCTAAAAATAAAAAGACTAAAACGACCGTCAAAATAGATGAAGGAACTAAACTAAGTGCTAACCAGAACATAACCACTAAGAAGAGGACCCAGAGGGCAAGCTTGTGACACAGACAAGTGGCGTCTTTGTAAAGCAGGTCGTTTTTCTTACGGTGAATCACAGCGGACCCCTCCCCTTGAGGGAATTTCACTCCACCGATGAAACAAGTGTGGAGAGACCCTGGGGGATCTTGAGCCTGTTTACCACCTGTTTATGACTATGGGTGAAATCACCCTGCCACAGGCTGTGACACATGTCATCTACCCCAGGAAAGAAACTGCGAGAAGAAATGAGCTGCATGAAATGTCAAAAGAACAACACAAAAAAGTTAAGAAGAGCTGGATAGAAGATGGAAACCGAAACTGAAAATGAAGCACCTAGAACAGATGAAGGAGAAGTATTAAGTACTACACTGAACAGTACCAATAAGAACAGAACTTGATTAAGAGGAGAACTTAATTAGAAGAAGGCCAAGAAAAAGCCTGGAAAGCAAAACAACGAGAAGAGAGAGGAGGCCTATTGTGTACCTACAACAATAAAACCACTAACAAAAAGGTTGAAGAAAGAGTCTGAAAAGAAGCATCTGAAAGAAAAGGGAGCTCTTCGAAGGGCTTAAAGGAAGAGAACCACGAAGAACTCGATGGAAGAAGGCCTAAGCAGAAAAAAATGAAAATGCCCCAAGCAAACTATGTGATAAGCTGAACAGAACCACTAAGAAGAGGACCCAGAGGGCAAGGCTGTAACACAGACAAGTGCGTCTTTGTAAAGCAGGTCATTTTTCTTACGGTGAATCACCGCGGACCCCTCCCCTTGAGGGAACTTCACTCCATCGACGAAACAAGACTGTGGTGAGATCCCCTGGGGGAGCTTGAGCCTGTTTACAACCTGTTTACGATTACGGGTGAAATCACCCTGCCACAGGGTGTGACACATGTCGCCTACGCCAAGGAAAGCACAGTGAGAAGAAAGGAGCCATATGAAATGTCAAAAGAACAAAAACAGTAAAGGAAGAGCTGGACAGACGAAGGGGGAAAACGAGACTGAAAATGAAGCATCGAGAACAGATGAAGGAGACATACTAAGTACTACACTGAACAGTACCAATAAGAAGAGAACTTGAGTAGGAGAAGGCCCCCCCCCCCCCCCCCCCCCCCCCCCCCAAAAAAAAAAGCCTGGAAAGAAAACAATGAGAAGAGAAAGGAGCCCTACTGTGTAAATACCACATTAAAACCAGTAAGAAGGCTGAAGAAAGTCCGGAAAAAAAAGCATCTGAAAGAACAGGCAGCTCTTCGAAATGCTAAAAGAGAACCACGAAGAAGAAGAGCTCGGTGGATAAATGTCTAAAACTAAGAAAACTAAAAAGGTACTCAGAACAGACGAAGGAGCCAAACTAAGTACTAACCAGAACAGAACCACTCAGAAAAGGACCCAGAGGGCAAGGTTGTGACACAGACAAGTGGCGGCTTTGTAAAGCAGGTCGTTTTTCTTACGGTGAATCACCGCGGACCCCTCCCCTTGAGGGAACTTCACTCCACCGATGAAACAAGAGTGTGGAGAGACCCTAGGGGATCTTGAGCCTGTTTACTACCTGTTTACGACTATGGGTGAAATCACCCTGCCACAGGCTGTGACACATGTAAGCTACCACACGAAAAGAAACGAGACTGATACTAAAGTACCCAGAACAGATGAAAGAGACATTCTAGGTACTACACTGAACAGTACCAATAAGAAGAGAACTTGGGTAGAAGAAGGCAGAAGATGGAAAACGAGACTGATATTAAAGCACCCAGAACAGATGAAGGAGGCACACTAAGTACTACACTGAACAGTACCAATAAGAAGAGAACTTTGGTAGAGGAAGGCCCAAGAAAAACTCTAGAAGACACACAACCTGAAGAAAGGAGCCCTACTTAGTAAATACCACAATAGAACCACTAGCAAAAAGGCTGAAGAAAGAGTCTGAAAAGAAGCAAAGAAAAAACAAACAAAGGGAGCTCTTCGAAATACTAAAAGGAACAGAACCATGAAGAACTCGTTGGAGGAAGGCCTGGAAAAAAGAGAGACTAAAACGACCGTCAAAATAGATAAAGGAACTAAACTAAGTGCTAACCAGAACATAACCACTAAGAAGAGGACCCAGAGGGCAAGCTTGTGACACAGACAAGTGGCGTCTTTGTAAAGCAGGTCGTTTTTCTTACGGTGAATCACCGCGGACCCCTCCCCTTGAGGGAAATTCACTCCACCGGCGAAATAACAGCGTGGAGAGACCCTGGGGGATCTTGAGCCTGTTTACCACCTGTTTATGACTATGGGTGAAATCACCCTGCCACAGGCTGTGACACATGTCATCTACGCCAGCAAAAGAACTGCGAGAAGAAAGGAGCTATATGAAATGTCAAAAGAACAAAAACAGTTAAGAACAGCTGGATAGAAGATGGAAAACGAGACTGAAAATGAAGCATCGAGTACAGATGAAGGAGACGTATTAAGTACTACACTGAACAGTACCAATAAGAACAGAACTTGATTAAGAGGAGAATCTGATTAGAAGAAGGCCCAAGAAAAAGCCTGGAAAAGAAACAATGAGAAGAGAGAGGAGCCCTACTGTGTACCTACAACAATAAAACCACTAAGGAGGTTGAAGAAAGAGTCTGAACAGAAGCATCTGATAGAAAAGGGAGCTCTTCGAAATGCTGAAAGGAAGAGAACCACGAAGAAGAAGAGCTAGGTGGACGAAGGTCTAAAAATAAAAAGACCAAAAAAGCCCCCAGAACAGCAAAAAGAGCCAAACTAAGCGCTAACCAGAACAGAACCACTAAGAAGAGCTGGACCCAGAGGGCAAGGCTGTGACACAGACAAGTGGCGTCTTCGTAAAGCAGGTCGTTTTTCTTACGGTGAATCACCGCGGACCCCTCCCCTTGAGGGAACTTCACTCCACCGATGAAACAAGAGTGTGGAGAGACCCTGGGGGATCTTGAGCCTGTTTACCACCTGCTTACGATTACGGGTGAAATCACCCTGCCACAGGGTGTGACACATCTCAATTACGCCAGGAAAAGAACTGCGAGAAGAATTGAGCCATAGAACAAAGAGGAAAAACACCCGAAAGAAGAGCTGCGTCGAAAAAGACGTAAAACAAGACTGAAAATGAAGCACTCAGAACAGATGAAGGAGACATACTAGATACTACCGATCAGTACCAATAAGAAGAAAACTTTGGCAGAAGAAAGCTCAAGAAAATGCGTAAAAGCTCTAGACACAATCTGAAGAGAAAGGAGCCCTACTGTGTACCGGCAACAATAAAACCACTAACAAAAAGTTTGAAGAAAGAGTCTGAAAAGAAGTATCTGAAAGAAAAGGGAGCTCTTCGAAAGGCCGGAAGGAAGAGAACCACGAAGAAGAACTCGATGGACTAAGGCCTAAACAAAAAAAGCTGAAAAAGCACATGGAACTGAAGAAGAAAGCCAACTAAGTGCTAACCAGAACAGAGCCACTAAGAAGAGGACCCATAGGTCTAGGGTGTGACACAGATAAGTAGCGTCTTTGTAAAGCAGGTCGTTTTTCTTACGGTGAATCACCGCGGACCCCTCCCCTTGAGGGAACTTCACTCCACCGACGAAACAAGAGTGTGGAGAGACCCTGGGGGATCTTGAGCCTGTTTACCACCTGCTTACGATTATGGGTGAAATCACCCTGCCACAGGGTGTAACACATGTCGCCTACGCCAGGGAAAGCACTGTGAGAAGAAAGCAGCCATAAAATGTCAGAGAACAAAAACAGTTAAGGAAGAACTGGAAAGAAGATGGAAAACGAGACTGAAAATGAAGCACCTACAAGATGAAGGAGACGTATTAAGTACTACACTGAACAGTACCAATAAGAACAGAACTTGATTAAGAGGAGAATCTGATTAGTAGAAGGCCCAAGAAAAAGCCTGGAAATGAAACAACGAGAAGAGAGAGAAGCCCTACTGTGTACCTACAACAATAAAACCAATAAGAAGAAGGCTGAAGAAAGAGTCTGAAAAGAAGCATCTGAAAGAAAAGGGAACTCTTCGAAATGCTGAAAGGAAGAGAACCACGAAGAAGAACTCGATGGACTAAGGCCTAAACAAAAAAGCTGAAAAAGCACATGGAACTGAAGAAGAAAGCCAACTAAGTGCTAACCAGAACAGAGCCACTAAGAAGAGGACCCATAGGTCTAGGGTGTGACACAGATAAGTAGCGTCTTTGTAAAGCAGGTCGTTTTTCTTACGGTGAATCACCGCGGACCCCTCCCCTTGAGGGAACTTCACTCCACCGACGAAACAAGAGTGTGGAGAGACCCTGGGGGATCTTGAGCCTGTTTACCACCTGCTTACGATTATGGGTGAAATCACCCTGCCACAGGGTGTAACACATGTCGCCTACGCCAGGGAAAGCACTGTGAGAAGAAAGCAGCCATAAAATGTCAGAGAACAAAAACAGTTAAGGAAGAACTAGAAAGAAGATGGAAAACGAGACTGAAAATGAAGCACCTACAACAGATGAAGGAGACGTATTAAGTACTACACTGAACAGTACCAATAAGAACAGAACTTGATTAAGAGGAGAATCTGATTAGTAGAAGGCCCAAGAAAAAGCCTGGAAAGGAAACAACGAGAAGAGAGAGAAGCCCTACTGTGTACCTACAACAATAAAACCAATAAGAAGAAGGCTGAAGAAAGAGTCTGAAAAGAAGCATCTGAAAGAAAAGGGAACTCTTCGAAATGCTGAAAGGAAGAGAACCACGAAGAAGAAGAGCTCGATGGACGAAGGCCTAAACAAAAAAACTGAAAAAGCCACCAGAACTGAAGAAGAAAGCAAACTATGTGCTAAGCAGAACAGAACCACTAAGAAGAGGACCCAGAGGGCAAGGTTGTAACACAGACAAGTGGCGTCTTCGTAGAGCAGGTCGTTTTTCTTACGGTGAATCACCGCGGACCCCTCCCCTTGAGGGAACTTCACTCCACATGCGAAACAAGCCTGTGGTGAGACCCCGGAGGAGCTTGAGCCTGTTTACAACCTGTTTATGATTACGGGTGAAATCACCCTGCCACAGGGTGTGACACATGTCGCCTACGCCAGGGAAAGCACAGTGAGAAGAAAGGAGCCATATGAAATGTCAAAAGAACAAAAACAGTTAAGGAAGAGCTGGATAGACGAAGGGGGAAAACGAGACTGAAAATGAAGCATCGAGAACAGATGAAGGAGACATACTAAGTACTACACTGAACAGTACCAATAAGAAGAGAACTTGAGTAGGAGAAGCACCCCCCCCCCCCCCCCCCAAAAAAAAAAAAAAAAAAAAGCCTGGGAAAAAAAAAAAAAAAATGAGAAGAGAAAGGAGCCCTACTGTAGGTAGGTCCACCCAAATTTTGAAAAGCAAGCAATACAATCCATTAATATGTGATATTAAAGAGGGTCACAAGGCAAGTACACAAACCAAATTTCATTAATTTATCTATAATATTTTTTGAGATATCACCCTTCAAACAGTCATCATTTTAGGCGTTTTAGGCGCATTTTACAAAATGACATTTTTGTATGGCTCTAGCATAAAAAGTATTGGTCACACATCCACCCAGCTTGTTTTGCACAGTGTCTGCACAACATAGACTAAACACAATTTTTTCAGTAGTCATCCTTACTCAAATTTTGGAGGTGCAGAGTGCCAAAAATGGAAAAATCACTAATTTTGACATTGTCCAATCGCCAATCTTTGACAGTACCATGACAAGATCAAACATAACATGGGAATGGAAAGATGTATAACCATGATTCTGGTATCAACTGATTCTGCATTAATTAGACAATACAAATTCACAAGTCTAAAGAAGTACAAGCTAAATTTTACCTACAGAGGCAAGTTTCCATGAGAAAAAAGGTGCAAATATACTGCAAATCTTTGATGGTAGTAGCATTAAAGCAAATCAAACTCTGGAATGGAAAGAGATACAGCCATGGTTCTGGTATCTGCAGATTCAGCATTAATCAGAGAAGGGAAATGCACAGCATATGGAAATTTAGGCAAATTTTAGATATATGTAGACTTGTTTGAATGAGGAAAAGAAGTTAAAAACTGCAGTCCAAATGTGGCCTCATGGTAGATGTTGAGGCCTGCCTCACTTTCTAGGACCAATTCTCTCCTCAAGATGATGAAACTGATCATCCTCTGAAATCATTAACAAAGAAATATATAAACAAACAGGTAAAAAAGATTTATTTCAACATATACAGCACACTAACACTTAATACTCACCAATTAAATACACTTAATACTCACCAATTAAATCATCAAATTCTGAAGTTTAGTTGTAAATAACACTTACTTGACTTTGTGTGAATCATGCAGTAATAACTTGAGAAATAAATAAATCAGAAAGGTACAAACAGAAGGAAGCAGACAAGAAAAAAAATTCAGGTATCTGACTAATACTACCTATTGAAACAATCCCAGAAGCAAAAACCCGACTGGAGTCACTCTCGCCATTATTTGACAATACTTAAAAACTAAAAACTTCCCTACTTTAGTTTAGATAAAAGACCTGGATTATTAAGGAAAAGCAAACTAACAAAAATTGGAGTCCCACATCAATGACATTAAAAAAATTACTTGCTCAAAAATTTATTTAATGTTGCTCTGAGTATTTTATTTTCCCCACCCCCTACCACCCCCACATTTGATGTGGCTCTTCAAGTGTGTGTGTGTGTGTGTGTGTGTGTGTGTGTGTGTGTGTGTGTGTGTGTGTGTGTGTGTGTGTGTGTATGTGTGTGTGTGTGATTATTTCTTTCATTTTGTTTCTCGTTCAGTTTTTCTTACTGACTTAGTTACTTCTGTCTTGTTACCATAGTGATAGTCTTGTTTTGTCAATCATGCTTGCAAAATGTTAAACAAAAACAAAAACAAAAACTTGTCATTAGTACTCTTCTCTCTTCTTCTTTTTACCCCCCCCCACCCCCCTTGTTGTTATTATTATTATTATTATATGCACAGATTGAAAGAATCATGTAATTTTTTAGCCAGTGTGCCAGGTCTTCCATGTGCACAAAAGGTGGAAGAGAAAGAAGGGGAAAAACAAGAAATAAATTCATCAGCAGCAAATACAATTCCAAATTCTCAATATAACATTAAGTTTGGCTGGTGGCTCGCTTTTATTTCGTTTTGTCTAGATGAGCAGATCTACTGTAAAAGAAACATATGGGTCGTGACTGCATCGTCTGCTAGCTAAATAAGAGTTACTGTCCTTGACAAGAACAACAATTTTTTTTTTTTTAAATCATTCACTTGCTAAATTTCCTTTAAAAAAATTCACTGTTGAGAACGTACACCATACATCACGTTTTTGTCAATTCAGATTTACGGGGAAAGAAATTACTACTTTTACAGCGGTTTGCATTTCGGAGGAACTAAAGAGAAGATAACTCTGTAATGTTCAAACTACGACCAGACCACAACGAATTTGCTTCAATTGCATTCAAAGAGATGTAAACAGCACAAAAATACAGTTATGGTTGTGTTGGAAACTCACTTAGTTATCGCTAAAATAAAAAACTTACCACGGTTTCTTTCCAGTTCCTCCAGGGTGAGCATCTTTTGCGCCGCTCGCGTAGTCGCAGACTTTAGCGATCGCGCAACCCGAACAGACAACAAAATCTATGGGGTCTCCAATTTCCGTTGCACGGGAATTTTTACAAGAACTCGCTTCCGGATCAAACGATACACCGTTTTAAAGAGCGAAAATTCGTCTTTCCAGTGATACCAAATTCAATATGGTGCATTCAAACTTTCTTGGTGTAAATTTAAGGTAAAAATGAACGTATTTTTCAACTCAATTTTTGCTGAAGTCGAAAACGAAGAATTTTAACGAATTTTATAATGGATAAATCTATGGGAATTCCTCTTTCTAAAAAGTATAACTTCATGTCTGTATGTTTTTCTTGTAAAAGTTCCGAACGGTTTTCCGAACGCAACCGTTTTCCGACCTCGCTCATCTGACTTTCGACGTCAGAACCACGCTCGGTTTCCGACCGCTTGGTGTGTTCATTAAAACTTCTTCCAAACTCACAATACATCATTCACGCACAAAATAATGGCATCAAC
>OY757544.1:27176063-27299304 GCA_963584105.1 Alviniconcha strummeri | reverse complement strand
GGACATGAAGTAAAAGACACTAAAGTTTTTATCTCAGGTCAGAAGCGAGGCGTTACCCGAAGTATTAAAAAGGCATTAAAACGGCGCAGTGCGATTGAGCCTGAAATCGGTCATATGAAAAACGATGGCCGTTTAGATCGCTGCTACCTCAAAGGCACAGTCGGTGATGCCATTAATGTGGTTATGGTAGCCGCTGGACATAACTTAAGAAAGATCCTCAATAAGCTCCGGCTTTTGTGGCTCAAAATTATTTCCGGTTTGATGGGATATTTTATCAAACCAGAACAATCAGCCGCTTTAAACCTGGCTTGATGTCAGGCTTAAAACGGTATTATTCAGGTTGAACTATGTAATAAAACAGTTCACCGGGGATATTGCTGTATCCTTTGGTGTGCATTGCGGCCTCCAGAAGTTTGTTTTTTCTTACTGAAGGCAGCAATGCTGCCGAATTTTTGTTAACCGTTTTTTGCTTTTTTTTACATTTTTCTCCTGTTTTTACTGAATTATTTTGTTTACCTCGGAGTAACAGGAACCGGGTATCCCTTGCTGAAGCCTCCATGGATGGATTCACGGCGGCTTCAGCAAGGGATACCCGGTTCCTGTTACGGACTATCGGTTAACTGAGGTAATCAATAAATTTTAAATGATTCTCCTTTTTGGGGGAGCTGAAACTCTAAACTTTAGTTTACTGAGTAAGATTAAAGAACAGGAAGATATTATAGCTATTATGGACAGCCATAATTTGAGTCGTTATTATTTATTTGAGCTATCATTTTCTTACTTTATCCAGAAAATATGTACAGATGCTCAAAAAGGAGCGTGTTTAAAAAGGCTATTGAGCATTTTCTCACTCAAACGGTTGTTTGATTTCTGCTTCAACAGACCATAAAATCACTAAATTTTTCAAATAATTCTTGCACTTATCCCATTTTTTCGTAAACTTGTCGGATTCAGAATTTAGCTTTTTAAGGCCTGTTTATGTCCTCTGAACAATCCATTACCTTTATTGCCCAACCCGGTGGGAATTTAAGCGGTGAAATCCGAGTTCCTGGTGATAAATCTATTTCCCATCGTTCTATTATGCTGGGCTCCCTCAGTGACGGCACTGTAACCATTACCGGCTTTTTACAGGGAGAAGATTCTCTGGCGACCTTAAAAGCCTTTAAAGCAATGGGCGTTGATATTCAGGGGCCGGATGAAAACGGTAAAATCATTATTCACGGGGTGGGCATGCATGGTCTGAAACCGCCTGTTGAACCTCTGGATTTAGGCAATTCCGGTACCTCTATGCGTCTGCTGACGGGGTTGCTGGCCAGTCAGGGTTTTGATATTACCCTGACGGGTGATGATTCCCTGTCTTCCAGACCTATGAAACGGGTTATTGATCCCATACAGCAAATGGGCGGTGTTATTGAGGCTACTGAAAAGGGCACAGCACCCTTACATATTAAAAGCAGTAAAAACTCCAGGCTTAAAGCTATTGATTATGTGTTGCCTATGGCCAGTGCCCAGGTTAAATCCTGTGTGCTGCTGGCCGGACTTTATGCAGAAGGCCGTACCTGTGTGACGGAACCGGCACCTACCCGTGATCACACTGAGCGGATGTTACAGGGATTTGGTTATACCCTGGATATTAAAAAACTGGATGATTACCGCAGCACTATCTGTCTGGAAGGCGGCGGCAAACTGACCGCCTGTGATATTGATGTGCCTTCAGATATTTCTTCGGCGGCTTTTTTTATGGTCGGTGCCAGTATAGCTGAGGGTTCAGATTTGACCCTTAAACATGTGGGTATTAATCCTACCCGCATTGGAATTATCAATATTCTTAATCTGATGGGGGCTGATATCAGCCTGTCCAATCAGCAGGAAGTCGGCGGCGAACCGGTGGCGGATATTCGTATTCGTTCCACCCGTTTAAAAGGTATTCATATACCTGAAGATCAGGTTCCACTGGCTATTGATGAGTTTCCGGCTATTGCCATAGCTGCGGCCTGTGCAGAAGGCCGCACCGAGTTAACTGGCGCTGAAGAACTGCGGGTTAAGGAAAGTGATCGTATCCAGGCCATGGTTGATGGCCTGCAGATTCTGGGGATTGACTGTGAAGGTACGCCGGACGGGATGATTATTAATGGTGGAACTCTGGACTCCGGCACTGTGGAAAGCCTGGGGGATCATCGTATTGCCATGTCCTTTGCCATGGCTGCACTGCGATCCAATGGTGAAATTAAAATTAAAGACTGTGCTAATGTAAACACCTCTTTTCCTAATTTTATCCAGTTGGCCCGAACCTGTGGCCTGAAGGTCGAGGCGCAATAAACTATGGCTGAACATATGCCGGTTATTACCCTAGACGGCCCCGGCGGGGTAGGTAAAGGGACTATTTCTACATTGGTGGCCCAGGAACTGGGCTGGCATTATCTGGACAGCGGGGCGCTGTATCGCCTGACCGCACTGGCTGCTCAGCAGAAAGGGGTTAATTTTGCGGATATTGATGCAGTGGCGGATATTGCTGAACATCTGCAGGTTGAATTCCTGCCTCAGGGTGGTATTTTTCTGGATGGTAAGGAAGCAGAAGCTTTGATCCGTACGGAACAGGCGGGTGCTAATGCCTCTAAAGTGGCGGCTATACCCGAAGTCAGGGAAGCTCTGTTTAAACGCCAGAAAACTTTTTTACAGCCTCCCGGCCTAGTGGCAGACGGTCGCGATATGGGTACCAGTATCTTTCCCAATGCCGATTTAAAAGTTTTTTTAACAGCCTCAGCGGATGAAAGGGCAAAAAGACGCTATAAGCAGTTGATTGAAAAAGGAAATAATGTTAAAATTGAAAGTCTTCGTAAGGAAATACAGGAGCGGGATGAACGGGATATGAATCGTTCGGCCTCACCCCTTAAACCGGCGGAGGATGCGCATATTATTGATACATCTGATCTCTCTATTGATGAGGTGTTTCAGGAGGTCATGCGCTTATACAAGATAACCAATAAAGATTCTCATTAATAGCTGCCTGGCTGTGAGGATCTTTTTTAGTTATACGGAGTTTAAACGGTATACCAGTCAGTAAACCGTTTAAATAAAATTTTAAACTACCGTAAAAACATAAGCCTGTACCATGGTGATATTCGGCGGGTTTTTACCACAACAAAATGGTCAATTTATTGATCAGGAACATCTCTAATGAGCGAAGAAAGTTTTGCTGAACTATTTGAAGAAAGTCTGAAAAAGACAGAAATGAAACCCGGTTCTTTAGTTACCGGTGAGGTTGTCGCTATTGATAACGATTATGTTATTGTTAATGCAGGCCTTAAATCAGAAGGTGAAATTCCTCTGGAACAATTTGCCAACGATGGTGACATCAAGGTCGGTGACAAGGTTGAAGTTGCCCTTGATACCATTGAAGATGGCTACGGCTCAACACGTCTGTCACGTGAGAAGGCGAAGCGTGCTGCGGCATGGATTCGTTTAGACAAGTCGTTTGATGCTGATGAAACGGTAACAGGTACTATTATTGATAAGGTTAAGGGTGGCTTCACTATTGAACTCGGTGATATTCGTGCCTTCCTGCCTGGCTCATTAGTTGATGTTCGTCCGGTTCGTGACTCCACTTACCTGGAAGGTAAAGAGCTTGAATTTAAAGTTATCAAGCTGGATCAGAAACGTAACAATGTTGTGGTATCCCGTCGTGCAGTGGTTGAAATTGAGAACTCTGTAGAACGTGAACAACTGCTGGAAAACCTGGAAGAAGGTCAAACTGTCAAGGGTATCGTTAAGAACCTGACTGACTATGGTGCCTTTATTGATCTGGGTGGTGTAGATGGTCTGCTACACATTACCGATATGGCCTGGAAGCGTGTTAAGCATCCTAGCGAAATCGTGTCCATCGGTGATGAAATCGATGTTAAAGTCCTTAAGTTTGACCGTGAACGCTCTCGTGTTTCCCTGGGTCTTAAGCAGACAGGCGATGATCCATGGCTGGCTATTAAGGAACGTTATGCTGAAGGCACTCGCCTGAAGGGTAAGGTAACTAACCTGGCTGACTACGGTTGCTTTGTTGAAATCGAAGAAGGTGTTGAAGGTCTGGTACACGTTTCTGAAATGGACTGGACTAACAAGAACATTCACCCATCCAAAGTTTGTAATGTAGGTGATGAAGTTGAAGTGATGGTACTGGATATCGATCCAGAACGTCGCCGTATTTCACTGGGTATGAAGCAGTGCTCTCAGAATCCATGGGAAGTTTTCTCTGCCACTCATAACAAGGGTGACAAGGTTAAGGGTAACATCAAGTCTATTACTGACTTTGGTATCTTTATCGGTCTGGAAGGTGGTATTGACGGTCTTATCCACCTGTCTGATATTTCTTGGAACAGCACTGGCGAAGATGAAATTACAAACTTCAAGAAAGGTGATAAACTGGAAGCTGTGGTTCTGGCTGTTGACCCTGAACGTGAGCGTATCTCGCTGGGTGTCAAGCAGATGGATCAGGATCCATTCTCAACTTATGTGGCTGCTAATCCTAAAGGTTCCATTGTTAAGGGAATCGTTAAGGAAGTAGATGCCCGTGGTGCAGTTATTGAACTGGAAGAAGGTGTTGATGCCTATCTGAGAGTTTCTGAACTGTCTCGTGAACGAGTTGAAGATGCCTCCACTGTACTAAAAGTGGGTGACGAAGTTGAAGCCAAGTTCATCGGTGTTGATCGTAAGAGCCGGGTTATCAACCTGTCTATTAAAGCGAAAGATGTTGCTGAAGAAGCTGAAGTTATGCAGGAATACACAGATGGTGGTTCAGCAACTACTTCTCTGGGTGATCTGCTGAAAGATCAGTTAAGTAAGAAATAAAAGCAGTATTGGACAGTTATATCGGAACGGGGGAGTATCTGTTCTGATATAACTGCCCGAATTGTTTTTTTTACTGCACTAATACTGCACTAATACTGCACTAAAATATTGCAATCGACCAAAGGATAATTAATACAATGACAAAATCTGAGTTGATTGAAGCACTTGCTCAAAAACAGTCCCAACTGGCATATAAAGATGTCGAACTGGCTGTCAAGACAATGCTGGATCATATGGCCTCAACCTTGGCTTCCGGGGAACGTATTGAAATTAGAGGTTTTGGTAGTTTTTCCTTACATTTTCGCCCACCAAGAACTGGTCGAAATCCAAAGACCGGAGACGCTGTTACTCTGGCCTCCAAATATGTCCCGCACTTTAAGCCAGGCAAAGAATTAAGAGAGCGGGTGAATCGCACACGTTCAAAAGAAATGCTTTAAATATATTTTTAAACTGTTTTTCTAACTATTTTTTAACAGGGCTTTTTAACAGAGCCTGGGTTAGCTAATTTAAATCACTGGCCGGATAATGAAGCGACTTTATAGCATTCTATTTCTACTTATATTCATGGGCCTGGGCGTTGCAATCGCCATAGTTAATGCCGATGAAGTGGTTTTTAATTATTATTTCGGCAGTATTACCCAGCCCCTGTCCATAATACTGGTCGGTGCTATTATGGTTGGTGCATTACTGGCGACAGTCATTAACAGCTTGGTTATTTTAAGTCTCAGACATCAGTTGCGCCGGGCACAGCGGCAGATAAAGAAGGCTGAAGAAAGTTCTGTAACTCTGATCGAAGCGACCGATAAGCAGCATTGAACAGTCCACTATGCCCAAAAATTCATTTGAATGTTTAACTATGCCCAATAAAGGCTTGTCTGTTATATGATCGACAATTCGCCTTTAATTGTTGTTCTTCCCTTTGTTATCCTTGCTTTTCTGTTAGGCATCTTTCTAGGTCGACGTAAATCCGACAAACATTCTGCTCCCACATCCTATTCACTGACTTCTGATTATTTTAAAGGTTTGAACTACCTGTTAAATGAACAGACCGATAAGGCGATTGACGTGTTTGTCGGTATGCTGGATGTTGGTGAAGAAACCGTTGATACCCATATCGCACTGGGTAACCTCTATCGTCAGCGGGGTGAAGTTGAACAGGCTATTAAAATCCACCAGAATGTGATTGCCAAGCCTTCCCTAAGCCTGAATAAACGTAATGATGCCCTGTTTGAACTGGCGCGGGATTTTATGCATGCCGGTTTGCTGGATCGTGCTGAAAGCCTGTTTCAGGAGTTGCTGAAAAAAGACTCTCATGTTCCCGCTGCGCTTAAATATTTATTGTCCATTTATCAGCAGGAACACGACTGGGAAAAGGCTATTCATATAGCCAAAAAACTGGAAGCAGCAAGCAATATTTCCTACTCCAGACAGGTGGCCCATTTTTATTGTGAACTGGCCTTAATCAGTCAGAAATCCGGTAATTATAAAGATGCCTTATTACTCGTCAAAAAAGCTCTTGGGACAGATAAACAGTCTGTCAGGGCCAGTATTCTTGAAGGTCAGCTAAATCACCAGATGGGTAACTGCAAGGCTGCCACCCGGGCTTATCGAAGGGTAGAGCAGCAGGATCCCGTGCTGCTTTCAGAGGTTCTGGAACCGCTGGTTGAATGTTATAAGGAAATGAAGAAGGGCAAGGAAATAAAAACCTTTCTGGAGCATTCTCTAAAAACTTACGGCGGGATCACTTCAATTATACTGTACTCAGAACTTATTCGTCAGGAGTCCGGCGATAAAGCAGCTGCCTTGTTTGTGGTTGAAACTTTGCGTAAAAAACCCTCGATTCGCGGATTGAGTTATTTAATTGAAATCAGCTTGGATTTCACTAAAGGCACCGCACACGATAATCTGCTTATTTTAAAAGAAATAACGGATAATCTGTTAAAAGATAAACCAGTTTATCAATGTGATCAATGCGGTTTTAAATCTAAAACCATGTACTGGAACTGTCCTGGCTGCAAATCCTGGAGCTCTGTTAAACCCATTCAGGGTGTTGAAGGAGAGTAAACTTTTTATGAATAAAATATCACCGGTTGTCATTGCACTGGACTTTAAAGATAAAGTCTCTACTCTGAACTTGGTTAATCAGTTACAGCCTGACTTATGTCGTTTAAAAGTCGGTAAAGAGCTGTTTGTGCGCTGTGGTCCGGATCTGGTAAAAGAACTCATAGATAAAGGTTTTGATGTTTTCCTCGATTTAAAGTTTCATGATATTCCTAATACCGTTGCGGCAGCCTGTCAGGCTGCCGCTGAACTGGGGGTATGGATGGTTAATGTTCATGCTTCCGGGGGACGGAAGATGATGCAGGCGGCCCGTGAAGCCATAGCAGATTCATCCCATCAACCACTACTTATCGGTGTAACGGTTCTGACCAGTTTATCTAGAGAAGATATTGCAGAAATTGGCCTGGACATTGAACCTCAGCAGCAGGTCTTACGCCTAGCAAAACTGGCTAAAGACTCCGGACTGGACGGTGTGGTATGTTCGCCTCTGGAAGCTGCTTTATTAAAACAGCAGGTGGCCGAGGATTTCTGTCTGGTAACTCCGGGCGTCAGACCGGCCGGTTCGGATATTGGTGATCAGCAGCGCATAATGACACCAGCGAAAGCCCTGCAGGCTGGATCCGATTACCTGGTTATAGGCCGACCTATTACTGCAAGCAGTGACCCACTAAAATCTCTGCAGGCAATTATTGCTGAGTGCAGGGCATAGTTATTAGAATGGATTTATTTAGAATTATAACAGGTTAACCGAATAGACCTTATTTCGACCGGATTCTTTTGCCTGATAAAGGGCTTCATCAGCTTTATCAATAAGCTGGCTAATATCGGTATTTTTTGTCACTTTTACCGTTAAGGCGCCGATACTGATAGTAATATTCAGATTGGAAAAAGAATTGCTTTCAACTTTTGTTCTGAACTTTTCTGCAATGTTGACGGTCTGTTCGTAGTTAACCTGAATTCTGGATAAGAACTAAAAAATATTGAACTAAATGCCTGTTTCTCGATCAGATCATTTAATGACCAAATCAAATGAATTTGAACAAGGAACAGGCAAGTGACTACTATAGATGAATTGTATTGTAATATCGATGATTTCAACCAGGTCTTTTATCCTGAATGGGAAAAAACACTGCTGGAATCCGGTGATAAAAAGAGAAGACGACAAGATGTAATGAGCCCCAGTGAACTGATGACTATCCTGATTAACTTTCATCAGTCACATTACAAAGATTTTAAGAGTTATTATTTATGCCATGTGCATCAACATCTTAGGAAAGAGTTTCCAAATTTATTGAGCTATACCCGTTTCCTGTGAGTGATGTCATCGGTACTGGTGCCATTATGCGCTTACTTTACTCATTGCAAAGGAAAGCCAACCGGAATTGCCTTTGTTGATGCGAGCAGCATTAAAGTATACCAAAACATTCGCATACCCAGGCATAAAGTCTTTGATGGTGTTGCTCAGCGAGGCAAATCGACCATGGGGTGGTTCTATGGGTTTAAAGTTCACCTGATCATTAATCATAAAGGTGAAATACTGGCCACTAAATTGACGGCCGGTAATGTAGATGACAGAAAACCGGTTCCTGAAATGGCCAAAGACTTATATGGAAAGCTTTATGGTGACAAAGGCTATGTCTCCAGTCTTTTAAGTGATGAACTGTTTGAACAGGATGTCGAGCTTATTACCCATGTCAGACGAAACATGAAACCACGTGCCATTGCATTGTGGGATAAGATTATGCTGAAAAAACGTTTTATAATTGAAACGGTTAATGATCAGCTAAAAAATATTACACAGATTGAACATTCACGTCATAGAAGCGTAAGTGCTTTTATGTTGAACCTTATTGGTTCTCTGATTGCCTATTGTCATAAAAAAGACAAGCCGACAATCAGAATAGATGAGAGTGATATGAAAACTCTCTGTATTTAGTCCGACCTGAATAAATCATAGCACATTGATTTATAAGGAAATATTGGCAAATTATGGGTGTTAAATTTGCAGGTTTTTGGTAAAATAAGCCTTATTACCTTGCAAATTTCCAGACCAAAATGAAGCCAAAGAAACAGCCAAAAATACCTCAGGAAGACCTGTTCAGGATGCGCCTTGAAAACATGCTGGACATAAACCATGAGTTGATTAAGTTATCAAAACACATAGACCGGGAAAGTCTTGATAAAGAATGGGGTGCTTTGTTTGTATCCACTAAAGGTGCTCCTGCCATACGCACTCGTTTGATTGCAGGATTGCATTACCTGAAACACCTGCATGATTTATCAGATGAACAGGTAGTAAAAGGCTGGACAGAAAATCCGTACTGGCAATATTTTTGTGGAGAAGAATACTTTCAGCATAAGATGCCCATACACCCTACGACCATGACCAAATGGCGTAACCGGCCGGGTAAGTCAGGCAGTGAAAAATTACTGATTGAAACCATTAAAGCCGGACTAAAGAGTAAAACCATAAAGCCCGGCAGTTTAAAGAAAATCACGGTAGATACTACCGTACAGGAAAAGAACATCGCTTTTCCAACCGATTCAAAGCTCCTGAACAAAGCCAGAGAAAACCTGGTTAAACTGTCCAAAGAGCACGGTATTAAACTGCGTCAGAACTATAATCGGGTTGGGCCGCAATATGTACTAATGGCCAGTCGTTATGCACATGCAAAACAGTTTAAACGCATGAAGAAAATGAACAATAAACTGAAATCCCGTTTAGGTCGTGTTAAACGGGATATTGAACGACAACTGCCCAACTATTCTGTTGATATTCAGTCTCTGTTTGAAGTAGCTCTAAAACAGGCTCAGAAACTGATTGAGCAGGAGCAGCACAGTAAGAACAAGCTTTACAGTTTACATGCACCGGAAGTCGAGTGTATCAGTAAAGGCAAAGCTCATAAGTCTTATGAATTTGGTGTTAAAGCCAGTATCGCGGTAACTAACAAGGAAGGCTTTGTTATTGGCGCTCAAAGTTGTCCGGGCAATCTTTATGATGGACATACCTTGCTGCCACAACTGGAACAGATAAAACAGTTTACAGCCGTACAACCGGAACAATGCTTTGTTGAACGGGGTTATCATGGACATGAGGTAAAAGACACTAAAGTTTTTATCTCAGGTCAGAAGCGAGGCGTTATCCGAAGTATTAAAAAGGCATTAAAACGGCGCAGTGCGATTGAGCCTGAAATTGGTCATATGAAAAATGATGGCCGTTTAGACCGCTGCTACCTCAAAGGTGCAGTCGGTGATGCCATTAATGTGGTTATGGTAGCCGCTGGACATAACTTAAGAAAGAGCATCAATAAGCTCCGGCTTTTGTGGCTCAAAATTATTTCAGGTTTGATGGGGTCTTTTATCAAACCGGGGCAATCAGCTGCTTTAAACCTGGCTTGATGTCAGGCTTAAAACGGTATTATTCAGGTCGGACTATGTAAGGTATTAACGTTTACATCCAGTTCTTTGGCGACTACTGAAACCGACTTTTCTGACTCGATAGCCAACTGTACTGCTGATTCTCTGAATTCTGGGGTATAGCTCTTTGCTTGTCTTGTTTTATCTGTCATTTTGAACACTCTCTCTTTTTAAAAGTATTTTAAGTTGTGTGTCCGGAATAGTATAGCCACATCACTCTTTATAACGTGGGATGGAGCGTATTTCCCGGCTTAACTCAATACCTGTTTTACCAGTATTAAGCTGGTAACTGGTGCAGACTATATCAATGTCTTCATGATTGAGTTTATCTATAGCTTCGGAATAAGAATTGGCCAGCGAGACAATAATACCCTCACCGGTAAAAATACGGGACAATACGGTTTGCTGCAGACGTGAACGTTCAATATTTTTAAGATATCCTGATTATTATAATTATTCTTGTTTTTGGCAGTAGAAAAACCGTTTTAAATCGGTTGTTTCCCGGCAGGTAGGTAAAGCTTGAGTTTCTGACCCGGCTGCAGATATTTTTTATTATAAAGACCATTCCAGTTTTTTAGCTCATTAATAGAGACATTAAAACGTCTGGATATAATA
Organism: Alviniconcha strummeri; assembly: GCA_963584105.1. Lineage (NCBI taxonomy): Eukaryota > Metazoa > Mollusca > Gastropoda > Provannidae > Alviniconcha > Alviniconcha strummeri. The sequence continues at coordinate 27,288,372 of OY757544.1, read as the reverse complement.
TACAGTGAATCACCTGATTGAACCCGGTAACTGATACTGTTTTTACTGCTTGTGGACTGACTGAGTTGAACTGGTGCATCAATAATCAGCTTCTGTCCTATGGACAGGGTGTCTCCGGCAGATAAACCGTTAAGTGAGGCCAGTTTCTTATGAGAAGTTTTAAACTGACGGGCAATTTTCCAGAAAGAATCCCCCTTTTTCACCCTGTAATAAAACTGGTTACTCTTTAATGGTTTTGAGCGGCTTTTATCAGCCAGTGCCTTGTCAGGTATTATGTGAGTTTTATCATTAGCCGCAATGGGCACCATTAAATATTTACCGGCTCGAATACGACTGGATTTAAGCTTATTGGCTGTTTTTAAGGCACGGGTGGATATTTTATATTTATGGGCAATAACACTGAGACTTTCACCGGAACGGATTTTATGACGGTACCACTGTACCCGATCCTTATCATCCATTCTGGCTAGGGCTATTTTAAAATCTTCTGCTTTGTTAGCAGGTAGCAGCAGGTGATGAGGGCCTTCGGGATCGGTGGCCCATTGTTTAAAAGCCGGATTGTATTTTTTTATATCAGCAAGGCTGATCCCGGCCATTCTGGCAGCAATAGACAGGTCAATCTGTGCTTCCGTATTGACTAATGTCAGATGGGTTTCATTGGCAATAGGTTTTAGAGTTAAGTGGTATTGTTCCTGATGTTTTATCAGTTTGGCAATGGCCAGTAACTTGGGGATATAGTTTCTGGTTTCCCTGGGTAAATCTAGAGACCAGTAGTCAATAGGTTTGCCTTTTTTACGGTTTTTTCTGACGGCTTTATTCACAGTACCAGCACCGGCATTATAAGCTGCAAGGGTGAGCAGCCAGTCTCCCTTATAATAGCGGTTAAGCTGTTCCAGGTAACTTAAAGCCGCATTAGTGGACTGATAGACATCCCGGCGTCCGTCAAACCACCAGTTCTGCTTAAGCCCGAAATGGCGACCGGTAGCCGGCATAAACTGCCATAAACCGGCCGCTTTCTGGCTGGAACGGGCATGAGGTTTAAAGCCGCTTTCAATAACAGGTAATAATGCCAGTTCTCCTGGTAATTTTCTTTTCTCAACTTCTTCAGTAATTAAATACAGATAGGGTTCAGCCCGTTCAGAAACCTTGCTTAAATAGCTTTTATGTTTCAGATACCAGGTTTTATGTTTTTTTATTTTGGGATGGTTTATTTCAGATAACTGAAACAGTTCCGGCAGATATAACCATAGATTTTTATACTCAGTAACTTTTGGGTCCTGGGTATATTGAGTCGTACCTATATTGTCTGAATGAGCGGCAATAGCCTGTCGAGTGGAGTCTAATACAGGATCAATATCAGCATTGATATTGTCGCTCTGAGTATCTTTTAAATAATCGCTGGATAAGATATTTGCCTTATTTTGCGATGTATTAAAGGTGTCTGTCGTAGTACAGGCTGTCAGAGTCAGCTGGCTGATAAACAACAGCAAAAAACAGGGTTTTAATTTAATCAAGTGTGTCTTTCCAGTAGCGGACTGTTGCAAATACTTCAGTAGGTGTTGAAATTTGTTTGCCTGCAAATTGTTCTGCAGCTTTAATTACACTCTGGCAATTAAAGCGTAAAAAAGGATTGGTCTGTTTTTCCAGTTTTAATAAAGAGGGCATAGTAGCTTTTCCGGCACTGCACAGCTCTCTGGTATCTTTTATTCTTTTTAACAGTTCTGTGTTTTCAGGTTCTACCCGTTGGGCAAAAACTAGGTTGTCTTGGGTGTATTCATGGGCACAGTACACCCATGTATTATCGTCCAGCTGCAGGAGTTTATCTAATGAATGGTGCATCTGCTCTGCTGTGCCTTCAAATATCCGTCCACAGCCGCCGGCAAACAGGGTATCACCAATGAACAGGCTGCTGTCCTCATTATTTTCAGCATGGTATAAGTAGGCAATATGTCCGAGTGTATGCCCGGGTACGTCTAATACCTTAAACGATAAACCCATGGAATTCAGTGATACAGTCTGCGTTTCATCCAGTTTATGGCTAATGGCTGGTATGGATTCATGGGCCGGGCCGAAAACCGGTATGTCAAACTGGGCCAGTATTTCCCGGATACCGCCGGTATGGTCGCCATGATGATGGGTAATAAAAATGGCCTGTGGCTGGTACCGATTTTGTTCAATACTCTGGAGAACGGGCCAGGCTTCTCCGGGATCCACAATAATAATCTGCTTTTCTGCCTGCTTTTCGGGTAAACCGTGAATAAACCAGATATAATTATCTTCAAATGCAGGAATTCGACTGACCTTTAACGACGGGCCGAATGACTTTTTTAATGAATTCATAACTTCGTATTATGGCACAAATTTACCCATAAAATGAATAAGCCCAGGGACATATTCTTACCTTTTAACAGAAAAGATCCGCAAAAAAGACCCAGACCCTGTGTTTTTGAACATCCCTGGCAAATGGTTCGCCAGTGGTATCAGACTGATCTGGGTCAGGCCTTTCTGCACAGTGAAAAACAGTCCCTGAATAAGTTACTGGAACAGATTTTTGGTTACAATTTATTACAATTGGGCTGTCTTGATGACAGCGGTTTAACCGCTTCTTCAAGAACCTCTTTTCAATATGTCTGTGAATCGGCTGAATATTTAAATAACGGTTTTAAGCATCCAGGAAAACAGGTTAGCTATGTGGGTGAGTTTCAGGACCTGTCTATACAAAGCCATTCTATTGATGCTGTTCTATTACCCCACACCCTGGAACTTGAACCTGATCCACACCAGATATTACGGGAAGTTGAGCGGGTTCTGGTAGCTGAGGGCAAAGTGGTGATCCTGGGATTTAATCCTTTCAGTCTCTGGGGCTTCTGGCATAAATACTGGGAGATAAGAAACCGGATTGCCAGTGATGCTAACCGTGAGAAAGTACCATTACCATCCTGCGGTCATCTGCTCAGTCAGAAATGCTTACGGGACTGGTTAAAACTGCTGGGTTTTGATATACAATTGGTCAGTGAATATTTTTACCGGCCGCCGGTAAAAAATGCCTCCCTGTTAAAGAAGCTGGAATTTATGGAAGTCGCGGGCAGGGCTTCGCGCCTATTACCGGCCGGCGGCTACTTAATGGTGGCTACCAAACGGGCTTCCACATTAACGCCCATACCTCAAAAATGGAAGTTTACCAAGGCTATTATTGGTTCAAATACCATTGAACCGGCCAGTTTTAAAGATGTGAGAAATAGTCATGTCGACAGTAAAACTACCATACTAAAAGACAACATTCTGAAAGAAAGTGAAGATTAAAAATTTATGGATAATAAAGTGTATATCTATACAGATGGAGCCTGTAAAGGCAATCCTGGTCCCGGCGGCTGGGGTGCTTTAATGAAATATAAGGATACGGAAAAGGAATTTTGCGGTGGAGAAACACAGACGACTAATAATCGTATGGAAATGAAAGCCGCTATTGAGGCACTATCTCAGTTAAAACGTCCCTGTGATGTGGTGCTGACCACCGATTCCCAGTATTTGCGCAAAGGGATCACGGAGTGGATAGAAAACTGGAAAAAAAGAGGCTGGAAAACAGCCGCGAAAAAACCGGTTAAAAATTCTGATTTATGGCAGCAGCTGGATGAACTGGCTCAAAAGCATAATATTACCTGGAACTGGGTAAAAGGACATTCTGGACATGCTGAAAATGAGCGTGCTGATGAACTGGCCAACCAAGGCATTGAATCGGCAGGAAAAGGATAAGGCTTAGATGAGACAAATTGTACTGGATACAGAAACCACGGGTCTGGAACCCTCCGCAGGACACCGGATTATTGAAATCGGTTGTGTTGAACTGGTCGAACGAAAACTGACTGGTAATACTTTTCATCAGTATATTAATCCGCAGAGAATAGTGGATGACGGAGCCATTGAAGTCCATGGTATCACTAATGAGTTTCTTGAAGATAAACCTTATTTTGCAGACATTTACGATGACTTTCTAAAGTTTGTTCAAGGTGCTGAACTGGTCATACATAATGCACCTTTTGATGTTGGCTTTATCAATCATGAAATTGCTCTACTGGAAAAGTCCTCTGGTCAGAGTCTGAAAAAAATAGAACATTACTGCACCATTCTTGATACGCTGAAAATGGCCAGAGACATGCATCCTGGACAGAAAAACACCCTGGATGCATTATGTAAACGCTATTATATTGATAATAGCAATCGTGAACTGCACGGCGCATTGCTGGATTCCGAGATTCTGGCGGATGTATATCTGGCGATGACGGGCGGTCAGACCCGTCTGACCTTAAGTAATTCAGATGAAGCGGGGCATGAAGAAACCATTCAGCGTTTATCTGCGGATCGCGAGCCACTGAAAATCCTTAGAGCCACGGAAGAAGAATTAATCAATCATGAGAACTATCTGGATATGATAGAGAAAAAATCGGGCGGGGAAGTGATCTGGAGAACTATTTAATGTTCCCACGCCCCCATGTGGGAACCAGCAAAACTTATTTAGTTCAACCTGAATAATACCGTTTTAAGCCTGACATCAAGCCAGGTTTAAAGCGGCTGATTGTTCTGGTTTGATAAAATATCCCATCAAACCGGAAATAATTTTGAGCCACAAAAGCCGGAGCTTATTGAGGATCTTTCTTAAGTTATGTCCAGCGGCTACCATAACCACATTAATGGCATCACCGACTGCACCTTTGAGGTAGCAGCGATCTAAACGGCCATCGTTTTTCATATGACCGATTTCAGGCTCAATCGCACTGCGCCGTTTTAATGCCTTTTTAATACTTCGGGTAACGCCTCGCTTCTGACCTGAGATAAAAACTTTCGTATCTTTTACTTCATGTCCATGATAACCCCGGTCAACAAAGCACTGTTCCGGTTGTACGGCTGTAAACTGTTTTATCTGTTCCAGTTGTGGCAGCAAGGTATGTCCATCATAAGGATTGCCCGGACAACTTTGAGCACCAATAACAAAGCCTTCCTTGTTAGTTACCGCGATACTGGCTTTAACTCCAAATTCATAAGGCTTATGAGCTTTGCCTTTACTGATACACTCGACTTCCGGTGCATGTAAACTGTAAAGCTTGTTCTTACTGTGCTGCTCCTGCTCAATCAGTTTCTGAGCCTGTTTTAGAGCTACTTCAAACAGAGACTGAATATCAACAGAATAGTTGGGCAGTTGTCGTTCAATATCCCGTTTAACACGACCTAAACGGGATTTCAGTTTATTGTTCATTTTCTTCATGCGTTTAAACTGTTTTGCATGAGCATAACGACTGGCCATTAACACATATTGCGGCCCAACCCGATTATAGTTCTGGCGCAGTTTAATACCGTGCTCTTTGGACAGTTTAACCCGGTTTTCTCTGGCTTTGTTCAGGAGCTTTGAATCGGTTGGAAAAGCGATGTTCTTTTCCTGTACGGTAGTATCTACCGTGACTTTCTTTAAACTGCCTGGCTTTATGGTTTTACTCTTTAGTCCGGCTTTAATGGTTTCAATCAGTAATTTTTCACTGCCTGATTTACCCAGCCGGTTACGCCATTTGGTCATGGTCGTAGGGTGTATAGGCATCTTATGCTGAAAGTATTCTTCACCACAGAAATATTGCCAGTACGGATTTTCTGTCCAGCCTTTTACTACCTGTTCATCCGATAAATCATGCAGGTGTTTCAGGTAATGCAATCCTGCAATCAATCGAGTGCGTATGGCAGGAGCACCTTTAGTGGATACAAACAGAGCGCCCCATTCTTTATCAAGACTTTCCCAATCTATGTGTTTTGATAACTTAATCAACTCATGGTTTATGTCCAGCATGTTTTCAAGGCGCATCCTGAACAGGTCTTCCTGAGGTATTTTTGGCTGTTTCTTTGGCTTCATTTTGGTCTGGAAATTTGCAAGGTAATAAGGGTTATTTTACCAAAAACCTGCAAATTTAACACCCATAATCAAACAATATTTCTTTATAAATCAATGCTATATGTTTTATTCAGGGTGGACTGCATAACATTTTTAACCCGAGCACTACCCCTTAGGAGCGCAAAAACCTTTATTGAGTTACTAATGGGCAGTTTATTAACTCAATCAGGGTTTTGGCGAAAGAATACACCCATTACTGCCGGAAGAATACGAATGGGATTGATAAGGTATTTTTCGCAGGTTAGGGTCAGGGACTGGTGGGATGGTAAGTCCCAAAAATTCCACCCGCCGGATACGGATATTTTAAGGCGATTTGAAGATTTGTTATAAAAACAATTTCAAAACAGCTGGTTATAAACAAATTGTTAAAGAACGTATGAGCGAAACAGGACTCTCAAGGGTGAGCTGTCGCTCTAACGGGCGTTAATAATCAACTGTTTCATTTTCAGGGCTGCTTGGGACAGGGTTCTGTCTTTATGACTGACAATGCCCAGTTGTCTGCTGGTATTAAAGCCTTTTACCTGCAATTGGATCAGAGAGTGATCAATCAGGGTGTCGGGTAGAACACTCCAGCCCAGACCTACACTGACCATCATTTTTATAGTTTCCAGATAATTATTGGAGAGTTTTTCCTGTAGCGTAATATTAAACCCTGCGAGAAACTGGTCAATCAGTTCCCGGGTAAAGGTACCTTTATCGGGTAAAATAGCCGGGTAATGACTTAACTGCTGAAACTCATTTTCAGAAATAAGAATTTTATCTTTTACAGGGTTTATTGATGAGCGGGACGCCAGAACAGGATGATCCCGGTTTACCGTAATACTAAGCGGGTCAGACCAGATATTTTCCAGTGTTAGGCATGGGGCTGGATGATTAGGCAGGGTAATCACCGCCAGCTCAATTTCTGCATTTTCTACAGCCTGGCAGGCTGCTTCGGATTCCATAAAGTCAAGATGCAGATCCACCTGTGGATAGGCGTTGACGTATTGCTTCAGAACCGGCGGTAGATAATGCAGACCGATATGGTGACTGGTGATCATTAAAAACTCACCGGCTACTTCATCCCGCATTTTGGCCAGAGCATTTTTACTACTATTAAGTTCTTCTATAATTGCCTGGGCACGGGGCAGAAATATTCGTCCGGCCTCGGTCAGAACAATATTTTTCTTTACCCGATCAAAAAGCGGATAGTTTAATTCATTTTCCAGGGCGGAAATGCGTTTACTGACGGCCGGCTGGGTTAGAAACAGTCTTTCTGCCGCCTGAGAAAATGAGCCGGTTCTGGCAACCATTAAAAAGGTTTCAATAGAGGGAATATCCATAAACAAATTATAACTTAAATTTAATAAGACATATAACTAATAGTTATACAAAATATAAAGAATTTGAATTTGAGTTATCAAATGCTTAAGAGTAGTATTACGCCTAAAATACTGAACCAATCGGGACAATTTCCGTCGGGAGAAGAAAATGAGTGCAAAAACCCTGTATGACAAGTTGTGGGATAGTCATGAGGTTAGAAAAAATGATGATGGTACTTCCTTATTATATATAGACAGGCAGTTAATTCATGAGGTGACTTCGCCGCAGGCATTTGAGGGGCTTAGACTGGCGAATCGTAAACCTTGGCGTGTATCTGCCAACCTAGCTACCCCAGATCATAATGTGCCCACTACCAACCGGGCAGAGGGTATTGCCGATCCCATCTCTAAAATTCAGGTGGAAACCCTGGATAAAAACTGTCATGACTTTGGTATTACTGAATTTAGAATGGATGATATCCGTCAGGGTATTGTACATGTGATTGGTCCGGAGCAGGGCGCCACTCTGCCCGGTATGACACTGGTTTGCGGAGACTCTCATACGTCAACACACGGGGCTTTCGGTACTCTGGCTTTCGGGGTTGGCACCTCTGAAGTGGAGCATGTACTGGCAACCCTGTGTCTTATCCAAAAAAAATCAAAAAATATGCTGGTACGGGTTGATGGTCAGTTAAAGCCCGGCGTGACGGCAAAAGATATTATCCTGGCCATTATCGGCATCATAGGCACTGCAGGTGGTACGGGATATGCCATTGAGTTTGCAGGGGAAGCCATTCGCTCTCTGTCTATGGAAGGGCGTATGACAATATCCAATATGGCTATTGAAGCCGGAGCCCGTGCCGGTATGATTGCAGTCGATGATACTACGATTGAATATGTTAAAGGCAAAACCTATGCGCCAAAGGGCGGGCAATGGGAAATGGCCGTGCAATACTGGAAAAACTTCCATTCCGATGAGGGCGCTGACTTCGATAAGGAAGTGATCCTGGATGCCTCCTGTATAGAGCCTCAGGTAACATGGGGTACCTCACCGGAAATGACCATTGCTATTAATGAGCGGATCCCTGATCCGCAACAGGAAAGCGATGCGGTGAAAAAAGAAGGCATGAAGGCCGCACTTAAATATATGGGGCTTGAAGCCGGTACGCCGATTAATGAAATGCCGGTTGATGTGGTCTTTATCGGCTCCTGCACCAATTCCCGTATTGAAGATATGCGGGCCGCAGCAGAAATTGTCAGGGGCAGAAAAGTGGCTGATAATGTTCAGCAGGCTCTGGTGGTTCCCGGTTCCGGCCTGATAAAACAGCAGGCAGAAGCAGAAGGCCTGGATAAAATTTTTAAAGAGGCCGGTTTTGAATGGCGTGAGCCGGGCTGTTCCATGTGTCTGGCTATGAATGCAGACCGGCTTGAACCCGGCCAGCGTTGTGCCTCGACCTCCAATCGTAATTTTGAAGGGCGTCAGGGGCAGGGCGGTCGTACCCATCTGGTCAGTCCGGCTATGGCCGCTGCAGCCGCAGTCACCGGCCATTTTATTGATGCTTCGCAGCTGGCCGCAACTTCCGGCAGCGATGTTTCCGGCTCGACAGTATAAAAGGAGTACTATAATGGAGAAGTTTACAAAATTAAGTGCTATTGCAGTACCTCTGGATCGTGCCAATGTGGATACCGATGCCATTATTCCTAAACAGTTTTTAAAGTCCATTAAACGCAGTGGTTTTGGTCCTAATCTGTTTGATGAATGGCGTTATCTGGATCATGGTGAACCGGGTATGGATAACTCAAACCGGCCGCTTAATCCTGACTTTGTATTAAATCAGCCTCGTTACCAAGGGGCTCAGATTTTGCTGGCATGGGATAATTTCGGTTGCGGTTCTTCCAGGGAGCATGCCCCATGGGCACTGGAAGATTATGGTATCCGGGTGATTATAGCGCCCAGCTTTGCCGACATTTTCTATAATAACTGCTTTAAGAACGGTCTGTTACCTATTGTTTTACCAGAAGAAATAGTGGATGAACTGTTTAAGCTGGTAGAAGCTAATGAAGGCCTCAAACTGACTGTTGATCTGGAGCAGAAAACCATTACTGCAGATACCGGCTTAAAAATTAACTTTGAGCTGGATGAATTCCGCCGTCATTGCCTGCTGGAAGGGCTGGATGAAATCGGTTTAACACTGGCTCATGCCGATGAAATTTGTCAGTATGAAGAGAAACAGAAAAAGATCACGCCCTGGTTATTTAATGAGTAGAGGCAAATTATTTAGATTCAATTATCAAGATAAACTAGAGAAATAATAATATGACTAAAAAAATTGCGGTTCTGCCCGGTGATGGTATCGGCATTGAAATTGTTGCCCAAGCCGTTAAGGTGCTGGAATGTTTAAATGCGGATTTCGGTTTGAATGCTGAAATGGAACAGGGGCTGGTAGGAGGTTCTGCCTATGATGAAACCAGTTCACCTTTACCTGAAGCCACTCTGAAACTGGCCAAAGAAGCTGATGCGGTATTATTAGGTGCCGTGGGCGGCTATAAATGGGAATCACTGGATATTTCAGTACGCCCCGAAAAAGGGCTGCTGGGGCTGCGTTCTGAACTGGAACTGTTTGCCAATCTGCGGCCTGCTATTTTATATCCGCAGCTGGCACATGCCTCTACTCTAAAGCCTGAGGTGGTTTCAGGGCTGGATATAATGATTGTACGTGAGCTGACCGGCGGTATCTATTTTGGTCAGCCAAGAGGTGTCAGAGAACTGGAAAATAGTGAAAAACAGGGTTTTAACACACTTATCTATAAAGAGTCTGAAATTGAGCGAATTGCTCATGTGGCTTTTGAAACAGCTATGAAATGTGATAAACGTCTCTGCTCTGTAGACAAAGCTAATGTACTGGAATGTACAGAACTTTGGCGTGAAGTAGTTGAACGGGTTAGTAAGGACTATCCTGAAGTGGAACTCAGTCATATGTATGTGGATAATGCCGCTATGCAGCTGGTACGGGCACCCAAGCAGTTTGATGTTATGGTAACTACTAATATGTTTGGTGATATTCTGTCCGACTGTGCCGCCATGCTGACCGGCTCTATTGGTATGCTGCCGTCCGCTTCCATGGATAAAAATCAGAAAGGTATGTATGAACCTATCCATGGTTCAGCACCGGATATTGCCGGTCAGGATATTGCCAACCCACTGGCCACCATTTTATCGGTTGCCATGATGCTGCGTTATTCACTGGGTGCTGAAGCACTGGCGGTTAAAGTTGAAAAAGCCGTGGATGATGTTCTGAACCAGAATTTAAGAACCGAAGATATTTATACGCAAGGGGATATTAAAGTCGGCACCAGTGCCATGGGTGATGCAGTTGTAGCTGCCTTAAAATCCTAATTAATATTAATGATAACTATTTATAAGCTAGGAATAGAAAAATGACTAAAGAATTTGATGTTGCAGTTGTCGGTGCTACTGGTGCCGTCGGCGAAACCATGATGGCGATACTAGAACAACGTGATTTTCCAGTTCGTAACTTATACCCGCTGGCCAGTGAGCGTTCTGCCGGTAAAAAAGTCCAGTTTAAAGGTAAAAACTATACGATTGAAGAGCTCAGTACCTTTGATTTTTCCAAAGTACAGATCGGTCTGTTTTCAGCAGGTGGCAGTATTTCAGAGATATATGCCCCTAAAGCGGCTGAAGCCGGTTGTGTTGTGGTCGATAATACTGCTCATTTCCGCTATGACGATAATATTCCCCTGATAGTACCGGAGGTTAATCCACATGCTATTGCCGGATACACCAATCGCGGGATTATAGCCAATCCAAACTGTTCCACTATCCAAATGCTGGTGGCATTAAAGCCCATTTATGATGCCGTGGGTATTGAGCGTATTAATGTCTGTACTTACCAGGCTGTTTCCGGAACCGGAAAAAATGCCATTGAAGAACTGGCGACTCAGACAGCTAATATTCTGAACTGTAAGGAAGTAAAAGCTGAAGTTTACCCTAAGCAGATTGTGTTTAATGTGCTGCCGCATATTGACGTATTTAAGGATAATGGCTATACCAAGGAAGAAATGAAAATGGTCTGGGAAACCCAGAAGATTTTTGAAGATGATTCCATTATGGTTAATCCAACAGCGGTTCGAGTTCCAGTCTTTTATGGTCACTCAGAAGCACTTCATATAGAAACCAAAGAAAAAATCAGTGCCGAAAAAGCCACTGAACTGATGCAGAGCTTTGATGGTATTGAAATTCTGGATACCCAGGAAGACGGTGGTTATGCGACAGCCGTTACTGAAGGCGCAGGTAATGATCCGGTTTACGTCAGTCGTATCCGTGAAGACATTTCCCATCCTCGCGGACTGGATATGTGGGTGGTTGCCGATAATGTACGCAAAGGTGCCGCTCTGAACAGTGTCCAGATTGCAGAAATACTGATTAAAGATTACCTGTAGTCATCATTATATTCCCTCTCCCTTCGGGAGAGGGTTAGGGTGAGGGCGGGATAAAAAATTCAAGGAAGCGTGAATTGATTTGCAAAATTTAAATAGTCCGACCTGAACAAATCATAGCACATTGATTTATAAGGAAATATTGGCGATTTGTGGGTTTTAAATTTGCAGGTTTTTGGTAAAATAAGCCTTATTGCCTTGCAAATTTTCAGACCAGAATGAAGCCAAAGAAACAGCCAAAAATACCTCAGGAAGACCTGTTCAGGATGCGCCCTGAAAACATACTGGACATAAACCATGAGTTGATTAAGTTATCAAAACACATAGACCGGGAAAGTCTTGATAAAGAATGGGGTGCTCTGTTTGTATCCACTAAAGGTGCTCCTGCCATTCGCACTCGATTGATTGCAGGATTGCATTACCTGAAACACCTTCATGATTTATCAGATGAACAGGTAGTAAAAGGCTGGACAGAAAATCCGTACTGGCAGTATTTCTGTGGTGAAGAATACTTTCAGCATAAGATGCCCATACACCTTACGACCATGACCAAATGGCGTAACCGGCTGGGTAAATCAGGCAGTGAAAAATTACTGGTTGAAACCATTAAAGCCGGACTAAAGAGTAAAACCATAAAGCCCGGCAGTTTAAAGAAAGTCACGGTAGATACTACCGTACAGGAAAAGAACATCGCTTTTCCAACCGATTCAAAGCTCCTGAACAAAGCCAGAGAAAACCTGGTTAAACTGTCCAAAGAGCACGGTATTAAACTGCGCCAGAACTATAATCGGGTTGGGCCGCAATATGTACTAATGGCCAGTCGTTATGCTCATGCAAAACAGTTTAAACGCATGAAGAAAATGAACAATAAACTGAAATCCCGTTTAGGTCGTGTTAAACGGGATTATCGTGGACATGAAGTAAAAGACACTAAAGTTTTTATCTCAGGTCAGAAGCGAGGCGTTACCCAAAGTATTAAAAAGGCATTAAAACGGCGCAGTGCGATTGAGCCTGAAATCGGTCATATGAAAAACGATGGCCGTTTAGATCGCTGCTACCTCAAAGGTGCAGTCGGTGATGCCATTAATGTGGTTATGGTAGCCGCTGGACATAACTTAAGAAAGATCCTCAATAAGCTCCGGCTTTTGTGGCTCAAAATTATTTCCGGTTTGATGGGGTCTTTTATCAAACCGGGGCAATCAGCTGCTTTAAACCTGGCTTGATGTCAGGCTTAAAACGGTATTATTCAGGTTGAACTAAATAATTTGCAAACTGGTTAATGGTTAATGGTTAATGTTTTTCTTGAATTTTTTGTTTTAACATACTAAAAATAAAGACAATATAGTAAGCGTTTGTGCTATTATTTCTGAAAAACCAGCTATAATTAAGAAAAAATGCTCTGGCGTTAATTTCGAAGTAAATACTTACTAAATGAAATCCAGTACAAATCTTGTACAATTTTAATAATTAGTCTTCACAATCTGTAAGCAAAATAGAATTATGATAATAAGAATTTTCTCTGGAAATGATTTCTGCAGGAATTTGCTTATCACAAATTTTTATACTAGTTTGAAGACATATCGTATTCTGAAAAATATAAAATAGGGAGTCAGCAAGTGCGGAAATCAATTCTTGCATGTACTGTATCAGTGTTAATGTCGCCAATGGCCGGCTGGGCTTTAGGTCTGGGAGATTTACAGGTTAATTCAACCTTGAACCAGGTTCTGAAAGCAGAAATAGAACTGCAATCTGCTACCAAAAAAGATCTTGAATCTCTGCATGTTGGGCTGGCATCTCGTAAAGCTTATTCCCGTTCAAATATAGAATTCAGTGATTACCTGAAAAAGTTTCACTTTAAGGTGATACAGAAAAACGGTAAAAATTATATTTCTATTACCACGCGTAAACCGTTTAAAGAGCCGTTTGCCAATTTCCTGGTAGAAGCCAGCTGGGGTTCAGGGCGATTACTGCGTGAATACACTATGCTTGTAGATCCGCCGGAGTTTGTAAAAGCTAACTCCCAGGCACCTTCTGTTGCAACGACTTCCAGTGTAGCGCAGGTTAAGCGCAGTTCCGGTTCTTCTTCGTCCGGCACAGTAAAACGTTCACAGCCTCAACCGTCTTATTCCGGCAGCACCGGTGAGTTGGTTTACGGGCCTACCCAGAAAAATGATACATTATGGTACATTGCCAAAAAAATGGCTCCAGCCAATGTTTCTATTGATCAGATGATGATGGCTCTGTTAAGAGACAATCCTGATGCCTTTGTGGAAAATAATATCAATAACCTCAAAGCAGGTTATGTACTTAGAATTAAAGATGCCGCCAGTTTAAATCAGCAGGATCGTCGCAGTGCCCGTCGTCAGGTTCAGGAACAATATCAGGCCTGGAAAGAAACCAGGGAGCAAAAGGTCAGCACGGTCAGTCCGGTTGATCGCAGCGATCGAAGTGCAGATGAAACAGTCGTTAATGATGGACAGTTAAAACTGATTGCCTCCGGTAAATTAGGTTCTGCTGGTACCCAGGGAAGTCTGACCAGTGATGCCAGCGCCCTGAAAGAGAAGCTGGCCATGACCAGTGAAGAGCTTGAATCCAAAGAAATTGAAAATCAGGAACTCAAGGCGCGAATAAAAGAGCTTGAAGAAATCTTAAAAACCAAGGCTTCTCTGGTACAGCTAAAAGATGAAAGCCTGGCTGCCCTGCAGAAACAGAAGGAACTGCAGGAAAATGGAGAAGCTGAGCCAGTAACGGGTGAAACACCTGAAACTGAGCAGCCTTCTGCGGCTGAAGAAGCCATGGCCATTGCCCAGACTGAAACTAAAAAAGAAGATGCTAAAACCAAACCAGAAGCTGCAAAAAAACCACAACCCAAAGCTAAGCCTAAACCGACTCCTGCTTATGAGCTTACCCTGGCAGATGATCCAGTCGGCTTCCTGCTGAGTGAAGAAAACCTGCCTTATACTGCCGGTGGCGGAGGCATACTGGTGCTACTACTGGCCTGGCTGGGTTTGCGTGGACGTGGCAAGAAGGAAGCAGAATTTGAAGAAAGTATCCTTGATTCATAGATTGCGATGGATGACAGTGAATTTGCAGCCGATAAAAGTGAAAAGGCGGACGATTCCGGTACTGAAGTACTGGCAGCGGATACCGAAACTTCTTTCCTGAGTGATTTCTCATCCGATGATATGGAAAGCCTGCAGCCTGATGATACAGAAGCTGGTCCGATAGTTGAAGCTGATGTGTTTATTGTGTACGGTCGTTACCAGCAGGCAGAAGAATTACTGAAATCTGCTATCAGTAAAGAACCTGAACGTATTGATTATCAAATGAAACTGCTTGAAGTGTACCATGGTGATAATCAGAAAGATGCCTTTGCTGTTCAGGCCGATGTGGTACGTGATGTATTGTCCAAAACCAATGATGATTATGAGTTAACATCAGAATGGACCCGGGCCAGGTCCTGGGCTGAAAAACTGGGTGTGGATATAGAAATGCCCGATTCTTTTGATTCAGAGGATACCAGTACAGTTTCTGAGGAATAGGATGCTTCTTCAGAATTAGAAGCTGAAACAACAGCAGAAGATCTGGAAGCTACGGATGAGTTTTCTCTGGATGATGTCAGTGATGACCTGACTCTGGAAACCACTGAAATAGACTTTAATGAAGACGATTCAGTTCTGGGTGATCTGGATACTGACGGCTCTATTGAAGGGGATACCAGTGATGAACTATCCCTGGATGATATGGATTCTGCAGAACCAACTGAAGATAGTATGAGCCTGGAGCTAGATGATTTAGATACAGAACTATCTGATGAAACAACAGAAGCAGATATGCTTAATCTGCAAGAAAACACTTCTGAAACAGAAACCGAGTTCGAGCTTGAAGATACAGAATTAAGCCTTGAAGAGCTGGACACCGATGAAGCTTCAATGGATTTGGATGATATCAGTGATGATGAACTGAGTCTGGATTCAGATGAATCGCTGGATATTGACTCAACTGATACTGAGAGTACAGAAACTGGTGAAAACAGTTCTGAGCTGGAAAACATTCTTGAACTCGAAAAAAGCCTTGAACTTGAGGGCAGTATGGAACTGGAAGATTCTCTGGAAATCGAAGAAAGTAGTGAAGACAGCTCTGAAAATCTTGATGCTGAACTGGCTGATGACAGTTTTGAACTGGATATGGATAAAGACTCATCCACTTCAGAAGATGATCTGGAATTGCTTGATAACGACATGAATTTCGATGAACTGGAAGATGATTTCCCTGAACTGGATTCGGTTGGTATCAAGCTGGATCTGGCTAAAGCCTATATCGATATGGGTGATATGGAATCTGCCACCAGCATTCTAGATGAAGGTGATGATGATCAGAAAACACAGGCACAGGAGTTGTTAGATCAGGCTAAATCATAAACCCTTATGCATCCTGTTATTAAACTTATCAGTTTAATTACGGTTGCTGTTTTTTTAACCCAGGGTAATCCTGTTACCCTGTTGATTACGGGGGCTTTAATGCTCCCGTTTTATTTTGTAATACCGTCTCTGTGGCAATCTGCTTTTAGTATGATAAGCAGGCTTAAATTGTTTTTTATTTCTATTATCCTGGTCTACCTGTTCCTGTCGCCAGCAACATGGAGTGAACTGTCAGACATGAACATCCTGTTACAGGTTTCTGCCCCGGGACTGTTCAGAATTGCTGTGCTTATTATTATTATTTTTGCGGTCAATCTTTATCTGAAAACTACCACTAAAGAAGATATTCTGGCCTCTCTGATCTGGCTGTTTAAACCTCTCAACTACTTAAATATCACGATTGATCGTTTTGCTTTAAGAGCAGTAATGACCCTTGATTATATTGAACAACTTAACCATAAACTGACCCAATATAAACAGCGAAAGCTGCAACAAAAAAAACTGGAAGAAAATGCTGGAACATCCTTAAGACAAAAGTTACGGGTGACAAAACAGGTTTTTCTGAACCTGGTCAGTCAATCTGCTATAATTCTGCAGGATGTGTTAAACGAAGCAGAAAATACTTCCGGAAAACAATACACTATTGACTGTCTTCAGGCACCTTCTTTCATACAGTTTATAATACCTGTACTACTATTTACTTTTTTATTTATTACCATTTAAAAACCTGAAACCTGTTAAAATGCGAATTGCTCTAGGAATTGAATACGATGGTGCTGCTTTTTGCGGCTGGCAGATCCAGCAGGACGATGTTCCTACTGTACAGGGTACCCTGGAACAGGCATTAAGCCAGATAGCCAATGAAACCATCAGCCAGTGCCAAGTGGCAGGTCGAACCGATACGGGGGTACATGCTACAGAGCAGGTGATTCATTTTGACACTGAGGCCAGTCGTTCCATGCGTTCCTGGGTTCTGGGCAGTAATCGTTACCTAGTGGATCATACTATCAGTGTTTTATGGGCCCACGAAGTAAATGAAGATTTTCATGCCCGCTTTTCAGCTCAGCGCCGCCGCTACCGCTATGTGATCCTCTCCCGTCCTATTCGTCCCAGCTTTCTGCATAACCAGGTTTCCTGGGATCCAAGACCGCTTAGTCTAGTTAGAATGCAGCAGGCGGCCAAATATTTTGTAGGTGAGCATGATTTTAATTCTTATCGAACGGTCAAATGCCAGGCCAAAAGCCCGGTAAAAACTGTTTATTTTTTAAATGTTTCCCAGAGAGGGGAGTATTATTATATTGATATAGAAGCCAATTCATTTTTACATCACATGGTAAGAAATATTGCAGGGGTATTAATGGCTATTGGCTGTGGTGAACAGGAACCTGACTGGGCTATGGAAGTACTGGAGGCTAAAGATAGAACACGGGGCGGTGTCACAGCACCTTCAGGCGGTTTATATCTGACCCATGTTACTTATAATCATAAATTCAACCTGCCCCAGATAAATTCTTCAACAATTATTTAGTACGAGTAGCGTGACTCTCTGATTACTCTGAAAAAGGTTTAAATTATGCTGAGTAGTTCTAATATTTAGTCCGACCTGAATAAATTATAGCACATTGATTTATAAGGAAATATTGTCGAATTATGGGTGTTAAATTTGCAGGTTTTTGGTAAAATAAGCCTTATTACCTTGCAAATTTCCAGACCAAAATGAAGCCAAAGAAACAGCCAAAAATACCTCAGGAAGACCTGTTCAGGATGCGTCTTGAAAACATGCTGGACATAAACCATGAGTTGATTAAGTTATCAAAACACATAGACCGGGAAAGTCTTGATAAAGAATGGGGTGCTCTGTTTGTATCCACTAAAGGTGCTCCTGCCATTCGTACTCGTTTGATTGCAGGATTGCATTACCTGAAACACCTTCATGATTTATCAGATGAACAGGTAGTAAAAGACTGGACAGAAAATCCGTACTGGCAATATTTTTGTGGAGAAGAATACTTTCAGCATAAAATGCCCATACACCCTACGACCATGACCAAATGGCGTAACCGGCCGGGTAAATCAGGCAGTGAAAAATTACTGATTGAAACCATTAAAGCCGGACTAAAGAGTAAAACCATAAAGCCAGGCAGTTTAAAGAAAGTCACGGTAGATACTACCGTACAGGAAAAGAACATCGCTTTTCCAACAGATTCAAAGCTCCTGAACAAAGCCAGAGAAAACCTGGTTAAACTGTCCAAAGAGCACGGTATTAAACTGCGCCAGAACTATAATCGGGTTGGGCCGCAATATGTACTAATGGCCAGTCGTTATGCACATGCAAAACAGTTTAAACGCATGAAGAAAATGAACAATAAACTGAAATCCCGTTTAGGTCGTGTTAAACGGGATATTGAACGACAACTGACCAACTATTCTGTTGATATTCAGTCTCTGTTTGAAGTAGCTCTAAAACAGGCTCAGAAACTGATTGAGCAGGAGCAGCACAGTAAGAACAAGCTTTACAGTTTACATGCACCGGAAGTCGAGTGTATCAGTAAAGGCAAAGCTCATAAGCCTTATGAATTTGGAGTTAAAGCCAGTATCGCGGTAACTAACAAGGAAGGCTTTGTTATTGGTGCTCAAAGTTGTCCGGACAATCCTTATGATGGACATACCTTGCTGCCACAACTGGAACAAATAAAACAGTTTACAGCCGTACAGCCGGAACAGTGCTTTGTTGACCGGGGTTATCGTGGACATGAAGTAAAAGACACTAAAGTTTTTATCTCAGGTCAGAAGCGAGGCGTTACCCGAAGTATTAAAAAGGCATTAAAACGGCGCAGTGCGATTGAGCCTGAAATCGGTCATATGAAAAACGATGGCCGTTTAGACCGCTGCTACCTCAAAGGCACAGTCGGTGATGCCATTAATGTGGTTATGGTAGCCGCTGGACATAACTTAAGAAAGAGCCTCAATAAGCTCCGGCTTTTGTGGCTCAAAATTATTTCCGGTTTGATGGGATATTTTATCAAACCAGAACAATCAGCCGCTTTAAACCTGGCTTGATGTCAGGCTTAAAACGGTATTATTCAGGTTGAACTATTTAATCAACTATTTGTCCAAAAAAATCATCCCAGGGGATAGGTTTAGAAAATAAATAACCTTGGAATTCATTGCATCCTCTTGCTACCAGAAAATTATACTGCTGTTGAGTTTCAACTCCTTCGGCAACAAGCTTCATGGATAGGTTATTCGCCATATTAACCTGAGATCTGGATAAGAACCCAGTCATTTACCTAAATACAGAGAGTTTTCATATCACTCTCATCTATTCTGATTGTCGGCTTGTCTTTTTTATGACAATAGGCAATCAGAGAACCAATAAGGTTCAACATAAAACCACTTACGCTTCTATGACGTGAATGTTCAATCTGTGTAATATTTTTTAGCTGCTCATTAACCGTTTCAATTATAAAATGTTTTTTCAGCATAATCTTATCCCACAATGCAATGGCTCGTGGTTTCATGTTTCGTCTGACATGGGTAATAAGCTCGACATCCTGTTCAAACAGTTCATCACTTAAAAGACTGGAGACATAGCCTTTGTCACCATAAAGCTTTCCATATAAGTCTTTGGCCATTTCAGGAACCGGTTTTCTGTCATCTACATTACCGGCCGTCAATTTAGTGCCCAGTATTTCACCTTTATGATTAATGATCAGGTGAACTTTAAACCCATAGAACCACCCCATGGTCGATTTGCCTCGCTGAGCAACACCATCAAAGACTTTATGCCTGGGTATGCGAATGTTTTGGCATACTTTAATGCTGCTCGCATCAACAAAGGCAATTCCGGTGGGCTTTCCTTTGCAATGAGTAAAGTAAGCGCATAATGGCACCAGTACCGATGACATCACTCACAGGAAACGGCTATAGCTCAATAAATTTGGAAACTCTTTCCTAAGATGTTGATGCACATGGCATAAATAATAACTCTTAAAATCTTTGTAATGTGACTGATGAAAGTTAATCAGGATAGTCATCAGTTCACCGGGGCTCATTACACCTTGTCGTCTTCTCTTTTTATCACCGGATTCCAGCAGTGTTTTTTCCCATTCAGGATAAAAGAACTGGTTGAAATCATCAATATTACAATACAATTCATCTATAGTAGTCACTTGCCTGTTCCTTGTTCAAATTCATTTGATTTGGTCATTAAATGAGCTGATCGAGAAACAGGCATTTAGTTCAATATTTTTTAGTTCTTATCCAGAATTCAGGTTAACTTAAGTAGTTTCATTGTCCCCCCCTGACTTTTTATGCTGTATCAAGTTAATTTTTTTTGCTTGAACCCCGCTTATCCACCAACTGAGATGAGCTTGAGGGTGTTGCGCTTATCGGAGTGACTTTAGTTGTTTTGGACGTTCGACTGCGACGGCGAGAACGTTTTTTGGGGACTTCCTCTTTCTCATTGTCTTTAGCAAGAGTTCCTGTCTGTTCGGCGGTTGCTGGAGCCTGAACATCCGTTGTTGATTTAGCAACCGTTTCAGTGGTGGTTGAAGAATGTTTTGAGGTATCATCCTCTGTTTTAATCGGTGTTTTTTTTCTGACCGATTTCTTTTTGGTGGTTGCTTTTTTGCGGGTTGCTTTTTTACGCGGAGGCGCTTTCTTTTTAGGAGCCGCTTCACTATCAGTTTTAGTTACTTCACTTCCACTGTTTTCCGCTATAGCTTCTGTGCCGGAAGTAGATACAGAATCATCTGAAGTAGTATCAGATACTGATGTTTCTGATGGACTGCTGTCTTCCGTGGTTTGTGCTACGGCTTTTTTCCGAGTAGATCTTCTGGCCCCAGGAGCGCGTAAGGGTTTCTTTGGAGCTCCAGTCTCATTGTCTGAGTCTTTTTCAGTTTGAGTGCCTTCAGTCACTTGTAAAGAGCCTGTTGTTTGTACCGGGCTTGTCTGAGTAGTGTCTGTTTCCGGTTCAGAACTTTTTTCTGTTACTTTGGGCAGGTTGGCATCTTCGGCTGGAGCGATCATAATATCAGTACTGTCGGAAGCTTCAGCTGCAACAGTATTATCTTCGCCTTTTTTACCATGGTTGTCAGCTTTTCTGCGTGTTTTAGTCGAGGATTTTCTGGCTGATTTTTTAGCAGAAGGTTTCTTTTCTTTTCCAGCTGATGGCTCTTTGCTGGCTAAAGGCTCCTTACTGCCAGAACCAGCTTTTTCGTCTGCAGAGTCAAAAATAGCCACTGTTTCTTCAGTGTTAACAGCCGGCTTTTCATTTTGCTGGTTTCTGTTACTGGTTTTTCTATTGCCCTGAGGCTTGTTATCAGAACGACGCTTCTGTTTTTGTGAGCGTTTATTGCGGTTATCACGCCTGTCGTTATTTTTCTGGTTGTCCTGGTTACGGCGGTGCTGCTTCTGCCCCTGGGGTTTATTACGGGCAGCAGGTTTGGAATCAATGGGGACTGATTCTGGTTCAGGTTCTGTAGTTGAACGGTTAAACAGTGATGACCAGATACGTCTGACAAGGGTCATAGGCTGGTTGGCTTTGGCCGGCTTATTGATAGAGGTCGGCGCTTTAACCGCTGGTTCTTCATAGGGTGCAGGTTCTACAATCAGGCCATTAGCTTCATCGTCGTCTAAAACATGGTTGAATTTATAACTGTTGACCTGGTACTGGTCGGTCATATTTTCTTCATTACGGATCCGTTCGATTCTGTAATGTGGGGTAACCAAGCTTTCATTAGGGATCAGGGTAACGGTCACTTTCTGACGATGTTCGATTTCACTGATAATGTCACGCTTGTCATTAAGCAGGAATGTGGCCATATTGACGGGTAACTGGGCTAGGATACGGCCAGTATTTTCCTTCATGGACTCTTCTTCAATAATCCGTAATACGGATAAGCCCAGTGAATCAATACCTCGAATGGTGCCATGACCGCTGCAGCGAGGGCAGGTGATCTGACTGGATTCACCCAAAGATGGCTTGAGACGTTGCCGGGACATTTCCAGCAGGCCGAAGCGGGAAATACGACCTACCTGAACCCGGGCGCGATCCAGCTTTAAGGCTTCTTTCATGCGATTTTCAACGGCTCGCTGGTTTTTGGCGGGACTCATATCAATAAAGTCGATTACCACCAGACCACCTAAATCTCTCAGACGTAACTGGCGGGCAATTTCATCGGCCGCTTCAAGGTTGGTATTAAGGGCGGTTTCTTCAATATCACCGCCTTTTGTGGCTCGGGCAGAGTTAATATCAATGGAGATCAGCGCTTCAGTATGATCGATGACAATGGCGCCGCCGGAGGGCAGAGTGACTTCACGCTGAAAGGCGGTTTCTATCTGGCTTTCAATCTGGTAACGGGAAAACAGGGGTATTTTTTCGTTATACAATTTAACCTTGTGCAGATGCTGGGGCATAACCCGCTGCATAAAATCATAGGCTTCGTTATAGGTTTTTTTGTCATCAATAATGATTTCGGCTATGTCGGAACGCAGATAGTCGCGGATGGCTCGGATTACAATATTGCTTTCCTGGTAAATCAGGAAAGGTGCCTTGCGTTCAGCAGAAGCTTCATCAATGGCACTCCATAGGTGCAGCAGGTAGTCGAGGTCAAGCTGTAATTCTTCGGAGCTTTTGCCAATGCCTGCGGTACGGATAATAAGTCCCATATTTTCAGGAACCTCAAGCTGACTCATGCTTTCCTTGAGTTCAGAGCGTTCCTCACCTTCAATACGTCGGGAGATGCCGCCAGCCCTGGGATTATTAGGCATTAAAACCAGATAACGCCCGGGCAGGCTGATAAAGGTGGTTAAGGCTGCCCCCTTATTGCCCCGTTCTTCCTTATCCACCTGCACAACCAGCTCCATACCCTCATGCAGTTGTTCTGCAATACTAGGGCGTTTGCCGCGTTCCACGGATTTTTTAAAATACTGTCGGGAGATTTCTTTTAAGGGAAGGAAACCATGGCGTTCTGCACCGTAATTAACAAACGCGGCTTCCAGGCTGGGTTCAATACGAGTGATTCGAGCCTTGTAGATATTGGCTTTTTTCTGGGTTCTCTGAGTGGTTTCGATATCCAGGTTGAACAGCTTCTGACCATCCACCAGTGCGACACGCAGCTCTTCAGGTTGAGTTGCGTTAAATAACATTCTTTTCATATAGTTTTGCTCTAATTTATTGGCTCAACTATATAAAGTTTGCAGGGTTTAGTTTCTAAACGATTTTAAACGGTTAGCTAAACGCTAAAAAAGTATAACACGGTAAAGCAGGGCATATTGATCTGAATGTCAGATCCCGGGCTATAAAAATACACACCCGGAATGCTTCATCGGGATGTCTATAACCAGAATTGCCTGTCCGGGTTAGGTGCCGGAACACTAAAAAACGGGCGCCAGGCCAGTTTTTAAATCAAAATAATCTGTAAAAAAATTTATTATATTTAAATATTACAGTCCGCAAAATTCTGTTTCCTGTTTAAAGCAGTCTTTTTAAACAAAAGCTAAATAACGGAAAACATTGGAATTAAGGTTTCTTACCTGTTGTTACTTTTCCTGTAAACTTTATACAGGAGCACATATTACGTACTAAAAACAGTTACATGTTGTTCTTTGTATCTGCCGGTATTGTTTTGGACTATTGTCTGAACCTGGTAGAAATGTTGTTAACCATGAGTAAAATCCCTGAACTAATTACTGAAGTCAGGGCTAAATATCTACAACAGTCTCGGTTTACCATCATTACGAATGATGAATACCTACACAGTTACATTGTGAATAAACATGTAAAATCTGGCTGTTCTGTGATTTAACAATCGTATTATTTACTAAAATCAAGTAAAATCACGCTCTTGAATAAGTATTTCCAGATTTATCATCAGAAACAGCATTTTTTATTCCAGTTTAATATCTCTTTACGCTTAATAAGCTAAATAAAACCAAGCTAATTAAGGCTTATAACAGAGCGTTTTAACGGCCTGTTTTATGAAAACGGACATTAAAGACCGTTCCTAAGAGGATGATTAGAATATAAAAACCCTGATAATATAACAGCTAGCTGCTGCTGCATCAATGTGAATTAACATAAATATTACATGAATTCCAAAAAAATAAGTCATTCTGTCCATTTTATTAATATTGATGCCTCCAGTGCGGGGCAGAGGATTGATAATTTTCTTTTTAACTATCTGAAAAGTGTACCAAAAGGACATGTTTACAAGATAATTCGCAAAGGGGAAGTGCGGGTTAATAAAGGCAGAATAAAGCAGACCTATAAATTGCAGTTTGGTGATAAAGTTCGTATCCCTCCCATTACCCTGGCTGAAAAGAAACCTCAGCCTGCTCCCGGACGTTC
This sequence comes from Alviniconcha strummeri, assembly GCA_963584105.1. Classification (NCBI taxonomy): domain Eukaryota; kingdom Metazoa; phylum Mollusca; class Gastropoda; family Provannidae; genus Alviniconcha; species Alviniconcha strummeri. The sequence goes on along the minus strand of OY757544.1, from coordinate 27,263,907 downwards.
ATTGCTGGCACTTATGGAGCAATCCATTGTCTATGAGGATAATGGTTTACTGGCTGTTAATAAGCCCAGCGGGGTAGCCGTGCATGGCGGCAGTGGTGTCAGTTACGGTATTATTGAGGCTTTGCGGGCTTTAAGACCGGAGCAGAAATTTCTGGAACTGATACACCGCCTTGATCGGGATACTTCCGGCTGCCTGCTCATTGCCAAAAAACGCATTGTCCTGACGGGCATACAGGATCAACTCAGACATCGTCAGACAGATAAGCACTACCTGGCTTTATTGTGCGGAAAAACAGCATTCAGTAATAAAAAAGTAACTGCACCTTTGCTGCGTGAAGAACTTAAATCGGGTGAGCGCTTTGTACGGGTTGATAAACAGGGTAAAGAGTCTAGCAGTTATTTTACCCGGCTGGAACAATATACTGACTCTACCTTGATGGAAATAAAAATTGTCACCGGGCGTACCCACCAGATTCGGGTTCATGCCCAGTATATCGGGCATAATGTGGCAGGGGACAGTAAATACGGTAATTATGCCTGCAACCAGCGTATGAAAGCACGGGGGCTGAAACGTCTGTTTCTGCATTCTTCACAAATCAGTTTCAGACAGCCGGATACGGGAGAACAGTTAATTATTGAAGCTCCCTTAAGTGATGATCTGGATAAATTTCTGGATACACTGGTCTGATAGCTAAGTATGACTGAGTATAAAAGACAGAATAATGAAATGACGGATTATCAATTAATAATTTTTGACTGGGACGGTACGCTGATGGATTCACAGGCCAGAATTGTGGCCTGTCTGGAAGCGGCATCCGATGATTTACAGGCTGCAAGATTAACGACATTGCAATATAAGCATGTTATTGGTCTTGGGCTGAGGGAAGCCATAGTTCAGCTGTACCAGGATTTTACCGAAGCACAGATCACTGAGTTTGCTGATCGCTATCGTTATCACTTTGTCACCGCCAATGAGACACCCTCAGGACTGTTTAAGGATGTCCGGCAAATGCTTAATTCTCTGAATCAAAGCGGTTATATGCTGGCAGTGGCCACAGGTAAAGCCCGCCGGGGGCTGGAACGGGTTCTTACTGATACCGGGCTGGCGGAATGTTTTCATGGTAGCCGCTGCGCCGATGAAACGCGCTCCAAACCTCATCCACAGATGCTGGAAGAGTTACTGAATGAGTTTGGACTGTCTGCCTGCGAGGCCATTATGGTCGGAGATACGGAATATGACCTGCTGATGGCCGGCTCCTTGGGTATGGATGCCCTAGCGGTCAGTTATGGTGTACATGATAAGGACATCCTGCTGAAACATCAACCGGTTGCATGTGTTGATAGCATTAGTGAGCTGTCGGACTGGTTCTTGAATAAATAAAAATACAATAAACCTATTAATTTACACAGGTGTAATAAACTAAATGGATAAAGATGAACAAAAACTACACGACAAGGTTGAAAAGATGAGTCAGAAAGACGGCTGGGAACAAAACTTGATCAAAGATCTGGCTCTGTCCTCCCTGAAGGAAAAACGCAGTACCCGTCGTTGGGGTATTTTCTTTAAATTTGCTTTTCTGGCTTATTTAATCGGGGTACTGGTGGCTATTGTCTCGCCGCTCGACAAAGATGCCCTGGAAAGTGTCACCAGGGAACACACCGCCCTGATTGATGTAGAAGGGGTTATTTCAGCGGATTCTAAAGCCAGTGCCGATGATGTGGTCACAGCCTTACGGGATGCCTTTGAGGATAAAAAAACCAAAGGGGTGATACTGCGTATGAATACCCCTGGTGGCAGTCCCGTTCAGTCTGGTTATATTAATGATGAAATTTACCGGCTGAAGAAAAAATACCCGGATATTAAAGTGTATGCGGTTATTTCAGATGTGTGTGCTTCAGGCGGTTATTATATTGCTGCAGCAGCTGATGAAATTTATGCCGACAAGGGGAGTATGGTGGGTTCCATTGGGGTATTAATGAATGGTTTTGGGTTTGAAAATGCCATTAACAAGGTCGGTATTACCCGCCGTTTATATACTGCGGGCGATCATAAGGGCTTTCTTGACCCTTTTTCTCCGCCCAAAGAAGAAGATATTGAGCATGCTAAATCCATGCTGAAAAATATTCATCAGCAGTTTATTAATGTCGTTAAAAAAGGCCGTGGTGATAAACTGAAAGATGATCCTTTATTATTCAGCGGTTATGTCTGGACTGGAGAGCAGGCTGTAAAACTGGGCTTGGTGGATAAGCTGGGCAGCAGTAGTTATGTGGCCAGGGAGGTGATTGGAGCAGAACACATCAAGGACTTTACCGTTACAGAATCCTTTATGGATCGTTTTGCTAAAAAAATGGGTGCTTCCATGGCAGCCAAAATTGCTGAAATCAGCGGTTTAGAAATTGGCCCCCAGCTGAGATAATTGTTCTGCTCTAATGGAACCGGACACTTTAATAAGAGATAATAATAATCGATTATTAAAGTGTCATAATGGAACAGAAACGAACATACAAACAATATTCTAAAGAATATAAAGAAGAAGCGGTAGCACTGGTTCTCGAACAAGGTTATTCAGTGCCAGAGGCGGCTAAATTACTGGGTATAGCCAGCAATATACTGTATCGCTGGAAGAGTAAAATAGAATCTCAACCTGAAGGCAAGTCATTGTCAGTTGATGAACGTGAAGAGCTGAAGCGCTTACGTAAAGAAGTTAAAAATTTACGTATGGAGAAAGAGATTTTAAAAAAGTCCAGTGCCTTCTTCGCGAAAGAAATGAAGTAAAATTTGATTTCATAAGAGATGAATCGTCACACCACCCGGTGACTGTTTTATGCCGGGTAATGCGGGTCAGTACATCAGCTTACTATGCCTGGAAGAAACGACCAGGTCAGTTGATTACAGCAGAAACACTGCACCTGCATCGTCGTATGAAAGCGCTCTTTAAGCAAAGCCGTAATAGCTTAGGCAGCCGTGAAATGATGAAGAAATTATGTGAAGAAGGCATTGAAACTGGTCGTTATAAAGTACGTAATTTAATGAAAATATTGAAATTAAAAGTTACTCAACGCATTGCATACAAAGTAACCACTAAAAGAAACCATAATGATGATGTAGCGGATAATTTACTCAATCAGAATTTTAATCCTGTTGCTCCTAATCAGGTTTGGGCCGGAGACATTACGTATTTAAAAACCGGTGAAGGTTGGATGTATTTAGCTATTGTAATGGATTTATACTCACGTCGTATTGTTGGCTGGTCTATCAGTAAACGCATGACGACAGACTTAATATGTAAAGCAATGGTAATGGCCTATAACATAAGACAGCCGCCTTTTGGGCTTGTTTTTCATAGTGATCGAGGTTCACAGTACACCAGTAAGCGATATAGAAAGTTACTGAGTCATTATGGAATACGGGCCAGCATGGGGGATGTAGGCGCTTGTTGGGATAATGCTGTGGTTGAACGTTTTTTTGGTAGTCTTAAGCATGATTGGATATTCAAAATTGCTCAGCCAACTCGTGAGCATATGAAGAAAGATGTTGCAGTTTACATGAGGTATTACAACCTGGAAAGACTGCATTCAGCAAATGGTGATCAGTCACCAATTAACTATGAAAATTCTCTAAAAAAAGTGTCCGGTTGGACTTGACCAGTACACACCTCAATAATTGATTATTATTATCTCTTATTAAAGTGTCCGGTTCCATTAGACCAGAACAGTGCTGGAAATTTTATAATGCAAGACCAAGAGAAATGAATCAAAATTTTAAAAGTGAGTATGCAGGATATGTTGAGGGATTTGATGGATATCTTTATTCACAACAATGGGCAACCTTTTTAATAAATAGTTTAAAAGATGAGCAAGAATTGTTAAAAGTTAAACAACAAGCTATTTAATAAAATTATTCTTATAGATATATCCATAAGAATAATCATATACATCCACCAATTTCACAGATGCAACAAAATTTCAAACAAACGCAAAAGGACAAGTCTCCTGGTTATTTTTTTACTGCACAAAATCCATCTTCGCATAATATATATTATGTAAAATTACATTTGTTTGTATAATATCAAAGATACGACAGGCCAGCCTGATGGATATTTCTCTGTCCTTGACTACTTGTTTAGCCATGGCCTCCTGAATAATCTCTGCCTTTAAGCGTTCTTCTGCATACATCTTCTTCAAGCGGCGGTTTTCTTCTTCCAGCTCTTTCATGCGTTTCATCATGGAAACATCCATGCCACCGTATTTGGCACGCCTGATTCAGCTTCTTTCAGAATGCCGATGATCTGGGATTCTGTAAATCTGGACTTCTTCATTGTAGGTTCTCCTCATTAATAATTTAACCTGAGATCTGGATAAGAACCCAGTCATTTACCTAAATACAGAGAGTTTTCATATCACTCTCATCTATTCTGATTGTCGGCTTGTCTTTTTTATGACAATAGGCAATCAGAGAACCAATAAGGTTCAACATAAAACCACTTACGCTTCTATGACGTGAATGTTCAATCTGTGTAATATTTTTTAGCTGATCATTAACCGTTTCAATTATAAAACGTTTTTTCAGCATAATCTTATCCCACAATGCAATGGCACGTGGTTTCATGTTTCGTCTGACATTGGTAATAAGCTCGACATCCTGTTCAAACAGTTCATCACTTAAAAGACTGGAGACATAGCCTTTGTCACCATAAAGCTTTCCATATAAGTCTTTGGCCATTTCAGGAACCGGTTTTCTGTCATCTACATTACCGGCCGTCAATTTAGTGGCCAGTATTTCACCTTTATGATTAATGATCAGGTGAACTTTAAACCCATAGAACCACCCCATGGTCGATTTGCCTCGCTGAGCAACACCATCAAAGACTTTATGCCTGGGTATGCGAATGTTGTGGCATACTTTAATGCTGGTCGCATCAACAAAGGCAATTCCGGTTGGCTTTCCTTTGCAATGAGTAAAGTAAGCGCATAATGGCACCAGTACCGATGACATCACTCCCAGGAAACGGGTATAGCTCAATAAATTTGGAAACTCTTTCCTAAGATGTTGATGCACATGGCATAAATAATAACTCTTAAAATCTTTGTAATGTGACTGATGAAAGTTAATCAGGATAGTCATCAGTTCACCGGGGCTCATTACACCTTGTCGTCTTCTCTTTTTATCACCGGATTCCAGCAGTGTTTTTTCCCATTCAGGATAAAAGACCTGGTTGAAATCATCGATATTACAATACAATTCATCTATAGTAGTCACTTGCCTGTTCCTTGTTCAAATTCATTTGATTTGGTCATTAAATGAGCTGATCGAGAAACAGGCATTTAGTTCAATATTTTTTAGTTCTTATCCAGAATTCAGGTTTATTTACATTGGAAAATTCTACTTATGAAAAGAATTATTTTTCGGGGGGATTACCATGCGGCTACGGTAGCATCAATTTTATAACGCAGATGATTACCGGCAATAAAACGCTGGAAAAAAGAGCGGGTAGACTCGGGTAGGTTTTTCTGAACCAGGCTGATATAGTTTTTTTCAGAGGTATGCTGAACATCCCGGATCAGGTATTCTATATTTTCAAAACTGGTAAACTCATCTTCCCCGCCCAGCATGGTATTATACCTGTCTCTGAACTTGTCAAAACTTAATCACACCGTTTTGCCCGGCATAATAAATGTTCGTGGCATGTAAATCTACAGACCGCTGGCTGAAAGGTTCTTGCTTTTAACGGCAAAACTTTTACCCTCACATAAACCATGGTGATCTGCGTTACATAAAGCAGTCTAGGCTCGTGACGGCGAACAAAATACCCTAGGGGGAAAATAGATGGGAGATAAGTGCCTGATGTATCAGGAAAATACTTGCGTATCTGTTTAAGATCGATTTCTGTATTATTAGCCAAAATTTTTATAATGTCGGGTAAACCCGGCACTTCGTATCAGGTGAAGAGGTGCTGAGAAAATTCAATACCTTAGGTCAATCATCACCAGATAAGGTACTAGGAACAGGCGGGTAAACAGCCAGATACCGGGTAGCACAAACAGCATTAAGCCGGCAAAAATCAATAGCGAGGTCATAACATTGGCCATAAATATATAAGACCAGCGCAATAGTCCCTGCCACAGGCTGTTATAAATACCCGCTCCCTGCCCGGTAGCCAGACTGTAAATAAGTGCAATCAGCCCCGGTATAAATGGGCTTGATAATCAGGTTCAGAATTGATAATCAGGTTCAGAAACTGGGCAAAGGGTCGTACCGTTTCAGGATTAATATGCTCGGTATCCAGAGCACCGATAAACAGCGATGCTAAAAGCTGAGCCAGCAATTACCACCAGAATGGCAATGACCAGAGCAAAGCTCAGCAGGCGCAGTATATTATGCCGGAAAAAATAAAATGCCTGTTTTAATGTGACCGTCATGGTTTATCCAAGGTTGTAAATGTTAAGTCCCAGATCGGTACATTGCTGTTCATGCTCATGATTAGAAATAACCGCAATACTGGCTTCCCTGTTATGCAGATATTCACGAGCTACCCGGTTCAGATCATCCAGGCTGACGGCTAATACCTGCTGGCGGAAAGCCTGCCGCTGCTCTGCGGTACGACCAAACAGGTCGTTATGAAAAGCCTGACTGGCATCCCCGGCAGGAGAAGCGGGCTTATCAATACTGCCGATAACCCCAAGTATGGCTTCTTCCAGTGCCTGCCTGTCATGCTCTGTTTCAAGCAGCCAGTCAATAGAACAGTTAAAATCGTCTAGGGTATCGCTTAAACGCGGATCGCGATAGGAGAAAAATTTAAAACAGGCATTGGCTGAATCCTGGTTAGCCCCACCACCATAGGCACCGCCCTGTTCACGGATAACCCGGTGCAGGAAACCATTACATAAAAAGCCGCCAAGTACCGTCAAAGGGGCTACATCAGGATGGCCTACGGGTACGGTTTTATAGGCCTTAGCACAGAAATTAACCTGGGTGCTGGTTAACCAGGCCTGCTTAACATTTTCTTCAATTTTCGGCATATCCAGCAAATGCAGGTTGTCAGAAGCCTGGATGGTATTATCCTGCCAGAGTTTAATGAGATCCCGTTGGCAATGAGGGTATTCATGCTCTTCACAGATCAACAGAAACTGTGCCGGTGCCTGCTTTAGCTTTGTGTGAATGGCAGAGAGTTTTTTCATAAGCTCGCTAATTCTGGTGTCTCCTTCATCCTCCTGAAGTGCATTATCAAGCTGCTTGATGAATTCAATACTGCCCAGCCCCTTATTATTATGAGTCAGTCGTGCAGAAGGACTCATACCACTGCTGGCGGCCTGCATGGCCAGTGAATGTCCACTGCCGGTAACACTGTGTTCCTTGCGCATACGCAACTGGGAAATCAGTTCTTTAATACGTGCCGGCTCGTCAAAGCGAATGTCCTCAAAAGTCAGTTTAAGTAGTTCAGACATTTCCGCATGGTTTCTAATCAGTGCTTTACCGGAAACAATATAAAAGCCTTTCACCTGCTGAGCGTCTTCAACAATACCCCGAACCCGGTGATAAGCCTGAATACCGCCGGACACCTGAGACTGCCAGACCTGCATCTGCAGGTAATCTTTATCACCACAGCCCAGTTCACCAAAACAGAAATTAAAAATGGGCAGATACTGATGCTCTTCCGTAGTGAAGTTCGGTAGATCCACAATTAACTGCTGATAAACCAGCCCATTGGTACCCTGGTTATAATGTGAAACTTTAAGAGTTTCAGTCCGGGCATCCAGACATTCGGGCACTTTGATTTTTTCAGGGACATCGCTGACAGTGACTTTAGGCAGGACTTCTTCAATATTATCTTCCTGCTGATTCTGTCTTTGGGCCAGTTTATCCGCCAGTTCAATAAGCTGTTGTTTTTCCTGCTCGCTTAGCTGGCTCTTAATAGCCTCCAGACGGGCTTTTTCAGCATCATTTCGACGCTGTTCCATTTGCAGATCAGGTTTAAAAGTCACTCTTACCCGGTGCGGATTATCCAGCAGCTGCTTTGTAACCAGCCGCTTAATGTATTCAGGATCCAAGGCTTTGGTTCTGAGTTTCTGCAGGGCTTTATCCAGGTTCATATGTTCTATCACATCGCCCCGGTGGATAGCAGTAGAAAGGCCGGATAAAATTAACTGCAGACCAAAAGGATAATAATCCCCGCCGATTTCACGCTGGTTAAGTTCCAGCTGGTGCAGTACGGCTTCAACCTGATCTGGATCTATGCCCTCCTGTGCAACTTTTTCAAGCACATCAAGAACCAGTTTTTCAAACGCCTGAGCATGTTCAGGAGAAGAACCTTCAAGACCGCATAAAAAGCTCATCTCCCGGTTGGTATCTTCCAGACCGCATAGCGGTGAGGGAGACTGTCCCAGCTCAGTCGTTTCCAGAGCCTGGGTCAGAGGTGATGCAGAATTATCCAGTAACAGGCTGGATAAAAACTGGGCTTCCAGCTGTTCTTCCAGGTTAATACTGCGTCCCAGCAGCCAGGATAAAATAAGATGGGTTTTATTGGTGGTATCTTCTTCCGGATCCAATGGATAACTTTCTTCAATATTAAGCGGAGAAAAATAACGTTTTTCATCATTTACCGTGATAATCCTGTCCAGTTTTTCAAAACGGGAAAGTACCTTATGTTCAAATTTTTTCTGATGAGTACTGGCCGGAATATCACCAAAGGTCATAAAAATAGCATTACTGGGATGGTAATGAATACGATAGAATTCTTTTAATTGTTCATAAGAAAGATCTGGAATATCAGTGGGTTCCCCACCACTATTAAAGTGATAGGTTGTGGTGGGAAACAGGTATTTACTAACAGTCTGACATAGTGCGCTGACGGTGGAGGACATAGCCCCTTTCATTTCATTATAAACCACGCCTTTAAACTGCAGTTCGGTACTGGCATCATCACGCTGTTCAAATTCCAGGCGGTGACCCTCCTGCCTGAAGTCCAGTTCATCCAGACGGGAAAAGAACACCGCATCAAGATAAACATCCATCAGATTATTAAAATCTTTAGTGTTCTGGCTGGCAAAGGGATAGGCTGTCCAGTCGCTGCTGGTAAAGGCATTCATAAAAGTATTCAGTGAACGTCGGATCATCATAAAAAACGGATCCCGTACCGGGTAATTTTCACTGCCGCATAAAGCAGTATGTTCCAGAATATGCGCCACACCTGTGGAATCGGTCGGTATAGTTCTCAGGGCTACCAGAAAAACATTTTCATTATTATCGGCGGCAATATGATAGTGTAAAGCACTGGTAGCAGGATGTTCATACTGTTCAATAACAATGTCCAGTGACTCAATCCGTTCACTGCGGAGCCATTTAAAGGTTTTATAAGATTGGGGGGATTCACTGGAATGGGAAGATTCCTGAGTTTGTGCGACAGCAGACATCCAGACTGGGCTCCTTGAGATTTATTATTAAATTAAGTTTTAATAGTTAACTATATAAAATGATAAAATGCATTTGAATTAAGCTGTATATTGTAACATTATCCAGCTATTACAAGATAATTTCCAAATTAAGGCTGTTTTTTTAAATATTACTTACCGAACTAAAGTTTAGAGTTTCAGCTCCCCCCAAAAGGAGAATCATTTAAAATTTATTGATTACCTCAGTTAACCGATAGTCCGTAACAGGAACCGTGTATTCCTTGCTGAAGCCGCCGTGAATCCATCCATGGAGGCTTTTCGACAGCCTCCATGCTGTCGAAACTTCATCAAGGGACACCCAGCCCCTGTTACTCCGAGGTAAACAAAATAATTCAGTAAAAACAGGAGAAAAATGTAAAAAAAAGCAAAAAACAGTTGACAAAAATTCGGCAGCATTGCTGCCTTCAGTAAGAAAAAACAAACTTCTGTAGGCCGCAATGCACACCAAAGGATACGGCAATATCCCCGGTGAACTGTTTTATTACATAACATTTTTAACCCGAGCGCTACCCCTTAGGAGCGCAAAAACCTTTATTGAGTTACTAATGGGCAGTTTATTAACTCAATCGGGGTTTGTAACCAGTGCTATCTGGATACTGGACATGGCCAGGCAATGGCCCGGTTATTATAAATGGCTTGAAACCGGTCAGTGGTCTTATCTTAAACTGATGAGATAGTGGACGGCTCTGCCATTGTTATTACGTTTAACACCACAGGCCGGTAACAGTGGTAAACTGGTGATTGCCCGAAGTCTTATCCGGGCATTGCTGGAACCGCTAAAAGATAAAGCGGTTACTGTATTGGTGGACAGTTGGTATATGCGCCGTTCTTTTATTGAACCGGTACAGGCTTATAATATGACGGTTATAGGTCAGGTACGAATCGATACCGTATTATATAAACGACCCTGGCAAGGTAAAGGCCGGGGACGACCCGGAAAATATGGGACACGTTATACAAAAGAAGAAATTAAACGGCTGCCTTTAAATAAGGAAACCGTACACCTGTATGGACGTGAACAGCAGGTTAATTACCGAACAGCGATGGCTAAAGCACGCTTTCTGAATGGTCAGTCGGTATGCTTTGTCTGGTGTGAGTTTGAGGACTCTAAAGGGAAAAAAGACCACGTTTATTACTGTCAACAGATATGCAGTTAAGTGGTCTGGATATTATTGTCGCTTATGAAAAGCGCTGGTCGATTGAGCCCTTGTTCAATCAGTTAAAAAATGACTGGGGCATGAAACAGACCTGGCAGAAAACCCGGAAGGTGTTACATCGATGGGTACACATTATTGCTCCGGGGTATATTGTACCTCAATTGCGGGCTATTAAATGTCCGGACCCGGTATTGCGCTTAATTGATAATATGCCCTGGCGAAAGAATACACCCATTACTGCCGGAAGAATACGAATGGGACTGATAAGGTATTTTTCGCAGGTTAGGGTCAGGGACTGGTGGGATGGTAAGTCCCAAAAATTCCACCCGCCGGATACGGATATTTTAAGGCGATTTGAAGATTTGTTATAAAAACAATTTCAAAACAGCTGGTTACAAACAAATTGTTAAAGAACGTATGAGCAAAACAGGATTCTCAAGGGTGAGCTATCGCTCTAAACTTTAGTTTCGTAACTATTCTGCCCAAATTCAGCCCAAAGTCATTTTTTTCTGGTAAAATCAATCAGATTATTTGATGTGATTTGAATTGCTTTGCTTCTTTTTTATTATTTTGACAAATATCAATTCTAAACCCATCTAAAATAAGCTACCCTAACACGATTATAAATTTCTGGTCGCATTGGATAAGCCGATGCGTGAGTTAACTTTTGGAGAATGTACATGATTAAACCTCATGGATCTGATGAACTAAATCCACTTTTTGTTTACGACCCTGCTGAAAACGAAGCATTACAAAAAGAAGCTGAATCTTTACCTTCCGTACTGGTCAGTTCTGCTACTGCCGCCAATGCGGTTATGCTGGGCGGTGGTTATTTTAACCCTCTGACCGGCTATATGAATAAGGAGGATGCCCTTTCAGTTGCCCGTGACATGAAAACCACTTCCGGTTTATTCTGGCCCACTCCAGTTTTAAACCTGCTGCAGGATGCCCAGGGCGTTAAAGCCGGCGACTGTATTGCTCTGAAAGATCCCAATGTTGAAGGTAATCCTGTACTAGCCGTAATGGATGTTGAAGCCGTTGAAGAATTTACTGATGATGAAATCAAGGAAATTACTCAAAACGTTTATCGTCCAAGTCCTGATGAAGCGCATCCAGGTGTTGATGCCTTTGTTGCCCAGGGTAAGGTTGTTTTATCCGGTCCTATTAAGGTTCTGAACTTCTCCTACTTCCAGACTGAATTTCCAGATACTTTCCGTACTGCAGTTGAAATTCGTAATGAAATTGCTGAACGCGGTTGGAAAAAAGTGGTTGCTTTCCAGACTCGTAACCCAATGCACCTGGCACACGAAGAACTGTGTCACATGGCGATGGAACGTTTAGGCTGTGACGGCTTGGTTATCCATATGCTGTTAGGTAAGCTTAAGCCCGGCGACATCCCTGCTCCTGTTCGTGATGCAGCGATTCGTAAAATGGTGGAATTATACTTCCCTGAAAACAGTGCCATGGTAACTGGTTACGGTTTCGATATGCTGTATGCAGGACCTAAGGAAGGTGTATTACACGCAGTGTTCCGTCAGAACATGGGTGCTACTCACTTTATTATCGGTCGTGACCATGCCGGTGTTGGCGATCACTACGGTGCCTTTGATGCTCATGGTTTATGTCCAGCATGTTTTCAAGGCGCATCCTGAACAGGTCTTCCTGAGGTATTTTTGGCTGTTTCTTTGGCTTCATTCTGGTCTGGAAATTTGCAAGGTAATAAGGCTTATTTTACCAAAAACCTGCAAATTTAACACCCATAATTCGCCAACATTTCTTTATAAATCAATGTGCTATGATTTATTCAGGTCGGACTAATTATTTTCAGTATTTTATCCAGAAGAACGGCAATAAATATGAAAAGAATATTGATGAGGGTTATTCTTATCCGCCCCATGTAACTCACAAAAGATCTCCTGCCAGGACTGTAAATCCAGCTCCGGAAACCAGGCATCACCCTGAATCTGTTCATGCACCAGAGTCAGGTAGATACAATCCACTTTATCCAGTACCTGAGCATACAGGCTGGCACCGCCGATAAACATTAATTCTTCATAATGCCTGGATTCTGCCAGCGCTATTGCCTGTTCCGGGGAGTCAGTTAGACTAACATTATCCTTTACTTCCTCACCGCGGGTATTTCGCAGTCGATAGTTTTTATCCCCGGTAATGACAATATTCAGACGTCCCGGCAGGGGACGAAACGGCAGAGATTCCCAGGTTCTGCGTCCCATCACTACGGGTTTATTCAGGGTGTGTTTTTTAAACCAGGCCAGATCCGCCGGTAATTTCCAGGGCAGTTTATTATCAATACCAATCACCCGGTTTTCGGCCATGGCGGCTATCAGTGAAACCTTCATTTGTGATCCTCTTTACTGGGAAAATTTTATATTTCTGCTATATTCTATATCTATATATACGATTACAGAGAAAATTGTGCGCTTTTTTATTATTTTTGTTATTTTGCTGTTCAACTATGCCCACTGTAGCAATGCTTGGGCCGATGCTGAAATTCAGCCCGATAATACCACAATTGACTCATTTACACTGAGTTATCTGTACGACGAAACCGGACAAGACACCATTAATGAAATCAGCCGGAAGGATTTTCCCTTACAGATTAACAATCGCTTTACTCAGGGATATCTGGAGGGTAACAGCTAGTTTAAACTGACAGTCCATAATAATAGCCAGAATCAGCACTTTGTACTATATCTCAGCGAACCGTTCTGGGATCAGTTTGATCTGTATTATAAAAAAGAACAGCAGTGGATCAGCCATAAAAACAGCCTGTCGGTTCCTCTAAATCAGCGTGATTATAACGATACCCATCCGGCTTTTGCACTGACAATTGCCCCCGGAGACTCTCAAACTTATTACCTTATGGGCTCCAGTGTTTCTGCACATATCGGTAAACTGCTTCTGTACACTGAAAAAGAAGACCTTCGTCCTACCCGCATTACACTCAATGATATTTACCTGTTTTACCAGGGTATTCTGCTCATTATTATTATTCTGAACAGTTTCCTTTTTATTACAGTCAGAGAACGTATATACACCTGGTATATTGCCTATATTCTTGCTTTTTCGGCTTTTATTTCAGTACTCAGCGGCAGCTATCTGATCCTGGGCGTGCCAGCCTGGAGTGATGCGCTGCATACAGTTGGTACCATTGTGGTCATGTTTATGGTTCTTTTTTCCGGCGCCTTTCTGGAACTGAAAAAACGGCTGCCAAAAATGCAGCAGATTTTTAATGCCTTTGCCCTAGTATTTGCTCTGTTTGCAGTACTGATTGCTTTAAAAGTACCTTACGCCAGTCTGGTATTTAAAATTCAGGCACAGCTTATTGATGAACAGGAAAAAACAGGGCACTATCTTAAACAGGAAATTCAAAAACGCACCAGAGAATTAATAAAAACCAATTAACGCCTGTCAATACAGACCCGCGAACTGGAAAAAGCCAAAAAAGAACTCACACTGCAGGCTATTACCGATCCTCTGACACAGTTATATAACCGCCGTTATTTTGCTGATATCGCCAGCAAGGCATTCTTTAATGCTGTGCACTATAAGCAGGCATTAGCCATTATTATGCTGGATATAGATGAGTTTAAAAAAATAAATGATGTTTATGGACACCAGGCGGGGGATCAGGTCATTGCCCGTTGTGCCCGTTTATTAACTGAATTTTCCAGAAAAAGTGATACTGTAGCCCATTACGGCGGTGAAGAATTTATTACCCTGGTACCCCGGACCAGTCTTAGTGAAGTACAATCCCTGGCACAACGGATAAAACAGGAAGTGAGCAATACCAGCATTGTTCTAAAAGACGACTCTGTTGTGACTTTCAGTATCAGTATTGGTATTGGTATTGCTCAAATTGAAAAAACACAGGATCATAATATTCAGGATATTATTCAACGTACGGATCAGGCGCTTTATAAAGCAAAACAACAGGGACGGGATCAAATAATCACCCATGCATAAGCCACTACAACAGATAAACAAAGTATTCCTGTTTCCCTACAACACCCCGCTGCTCTTAATATCCAGATAACGGTTAACCAGGTGGATAGCCAGTTTATCCGGGGTCACGTCCAGGCTGTTAATGCCGTGCACGGTCAGCCGTTCAAACATCTTTTTTCGCTGCAGCTGATAATCACAGGTGGCTGAATACAGCAGTGCAGCGGGCAGATCATCAACAGTCTGCTCCATTATGTTATCAAGCACCTGTTCTTTTAAACTGGCCAGTATCACCAGGTGTTTAGTTTTAAGCAATTGCAGAGCATTGAGCAGGTCATCACTGTCTTCATCACGCAGATTGGTCAGTACGACCAACAGAGCCCGTTTTTTCTGTTTTAATAATAATTGTGAGGAGGCCCGGGTATAATCGGGACTGGCGGTTCCGGCCTGTAAATCATAGAGACGGTTTAATAATAACGGCAGAGTTGCCATACCCTTTCTGGCGGCAAACCAGCGTTCTGTCTGCAGCTCATCTTCCTCCTGCTGATAGCCGAAGGTACTGAAGCCAACAGCATCGCCTTGGTGCAGGGCAACCCAGGATAACAACAGCATGGCATTCAGGCTGTGATCAAAATGCGACAGTTCATCATCCTGAGAACGCATTCTGCGCCCGCAATCGAGCAGAAAAATCACCTCCTGATCCTTTTCATCCTGATATTCTCTGGAAATCAGCTTGCGTAAACGGGCAGTCGCTTTCCAGTCTATCTGTTTAAGTGCATCCCCCTCTCGATATTCACGCAACTGGTTAAAATCCATACCTTCCCCGCGCCGGCGTACTTTCTTAATCCCCAACAGGCTGAGACGGTTTTCAGTAGCCAGCAGAGCATACTGACTGACGGCTGCAAAGTTAGGATAAACCATGGTGGAAAATGACGCACCGACAGCGGTGTTTCTAAACCATAAGCGCCAGGGTGAATGGACTAAACACTGCACTGATCTGAATACTTCATTGCCGCGCTGCAGCGGTTTGATCTGATAGTCAATTTTTGCCCATTGGCCTGATACTATCCTCAGCTTTACAGGTAAATGCCTTAGTTCACAATGTACCGGGTAGTGGTCAAATACTTCGATAACCAGTTGCTGACTACCCATACGTCCGGCTCTGTAATGTATAGTTAACTGTACATCATGCCACAGGCCAAGGGACATTTTTCCAGGCGCATCACGTTCAATTTCAAGCTGATTAACGGTATATAAGCTCGAAGCATCCCATAACACCACAACCAGCAGTATCGCTGACAGAGCAGGCCATACTGTCTCCAGCTCCGGATAGAACGCCGTTAGCACACCCAGCAAAGCCAGACATATCATCAGCATAAAAAGGTTGCGGCCGGGCTTCAGATAAATAAAAGCAGCCGTAAAAATCTGCCAGATTAATTTAAACATAATAAAGCTGACTAATTTCTCGGTGCCGGAACTTTGTCCAGAATATTCTGCAGAATTGTATCGCTGTGCATCCCTTCCAGCTCCATTTCCGGTGACAGGGCAATACGATGGCGCATAACCGGCAGGGTAACGGCTTTAATATCATCCGGGGTGATATAGTCACGGTCATACATAACCGCACGGGCACGGGCGGCCCGGATCAGACCAATCCCGCCCCGCGGGCCGGAACCGATGGCAATGCCCGGCCATTTGCGGGTACTGCGGACAATATTAACTGCATACTGCATCACCTTTTCATCCACCTGAATAGCTGCAGCCTGCTGCTGTAATGCTAAAATACTGTCCTGCCGGGCACAGGCCGAAACATTCGATACATCCAGCCTGTCCCCGGCTTTATGATCAGTCGTATGCTGTACCAATGCCAGTTCATCCCCATCCTGAGGATAGTCAATCAGGATTTTAAACAGGAAACGATCCAGCTGAGCCTCCGGCAACGGATAAGTCCCTTCCTGCTCAATAGGATTCCGGGTTGCCAGAACCATAAAGGGATTGCCCACCGGCATGGACCGTCCTTCCAAAGTCACCTGTTGCTCCTGCATGACTTCCAGCAGAGCCGCCTGGGTTTTAGCCGGGGCGCGGTTAATTTCATCAGCCAGTAACAGGTTGGTAAAAACCGGGCCTTTTCTGATTTTAAAACTTTCTGATTTCATATCATATAAAATATGCCCTGTAACATCACTGGGCATTAAGTCCGGGGTAAACTGGATACGGGAGAAATCACCGGCAAAGGTTTTTGCCAGAGCCTGTACCATCAGGGTTTTACCCAGACCGGGTACCCCTTCAAGCAAAACATGGCCACGGGCAATCAGGGCAATAATGATCTGTTCAATAATATCTGTCTGACCAATAACGGCTTTGGCAATTTCAGACTGCATGGTCTGACTGATTGGGGTGGTTTCCTGTGTCATGTTTTTGTTCCGGGTGTTAAGTGTTAAGTGTTAAGTGTTAAGTGATTATAAGTTGTTCTTCAGGGTGTTCAGGTTTTTTATGGTTTGTTCAAAGTCTTTTTCACTGATCTTTTCTAATGGCATCAGTGCTTTCTTTATTTCTGCCTGTTGGATCCGGGCAATGTCTTCAAGTAAGGCCCAGGCCTGTTTGGGGTTTTCACGTCGGATCACCGGGTGTATTAGCTGGATCTGTTCCCATAATTCTTCCTGCACAGAAGCCACCAGGCGGGGCAGTTGTTTATAATGCCAGCGGTAATAGGCACTGGCTTCAATATGCTCCAGTAATTCACGTCGGGCAACAGGCTTATCATCAAGAACCGGCCCGAAACGCAGGGGGGCACGCCATAGCCAGAGTAAAAACAGCAAACTCAGACTGACCATAACATAGCCTGCATTTTGCCACAGCCAGCGCCATAAAGAAGGCATATTATCTACGGCAACCAGCCATACGCTCTTTTGCATATCACTGCTTTGTAAGTTATTGTTTTCGCGATCAGATGGCTGTACCAGTTCCAGCAGCAGTCGGGCATGATCATACTGGTCAATATAGTCATTAGTAAAAATATCCGTGGTGCTTAACACGGTGATCCGGCCTTTGCCTACGGCATACTGCATCAGATAAGGCCCAGACGGATCTTCAATTTTCCAGGTTAAGTCATAATTCTTTACCGTCTTTAATTGCTTAAGCACTTCCCAGTAAGGGAAATACACCTGAATACTGGTCTGCTGCTCTGAATCTGCTAATACGGCCGTTACCGGTGAGGCTTCACCGCCCTGAGCCTTTATGGTTTTATCATCCAGAGTTTTTACGCACAGGCCCCATAAACGGAATACAAAGTCCGGATCGGCAGCGGTTTTTTCAGCCTGATAATTTTCACGAGACTCACCATTAGTGTCTTTACAGTAACGCGCTTCTACAATCAGATTGCCACCGGCTATCAGCCATTGCAGCAGATTATCCACCAGCTCGGTATTCAGAGTTTCACGCTTTGTAGCAATCAGAATACTGCTTACCCTGTGCATATTAGTGGTATCACGAAAAGCCACCAGGCCGTTTACCGGCTTATTTCTAACGCCTATTTTCTGCAAAAAAAACTCGGCTGCCAGCAACGGTTTGCGTTTTGCCAGTCCCTGAAAACCGACCTCTTTCTGCTCCTCCACCCAGCTGTAATTCTGGTAAAACCAGAAGCCCAGGTAAGCTGTTAACACCAGCAGCAGGGCATAGAGTATTTTTTTACCCATACCCATGGCCTCCGGATTCATCTGAACTGTTGTCTGATTCTGGTTTTAGATGCTCATAAAATACCGCCCCGTCAGTCACCAGTTTTTTTAGCTGCGGTTCCGGCAGTGTCCGGTGAGCATAGGCGGTTAACTGCCAGGCACGGGTCAGTTCCATAAAATAACGGATCTGCTGTTTAGAGCTTAAATGCTGCTGCATCGCCTGTACACAGTCACCTTCTGTCGCCCCGGGCTGCAGCTCCAGGGCATGGTGTCTCACCAGACAGGCCAGACTAGCCCGGTACAACAGAGCCAGCGCAGCTCTATATTGCCGGGACTGGATCAATTTCAGGGCTTCAGCACGGACATCTTCGGGCAGTGACTGTTCCCTGATATCCAGACCAAACAGGGTTTCCGGCAACTTATCTGCAGTGGACGTTTTTTTAAAGCCGTTAAAGGCTATTTTCAGCCGACTCCAGTATTTAATAATTAACAGTGCCAGTATCAGCAGCAGAATCCACAAACCCACCTCAAACAGCCGGGCCAACACCTGCCCAATCATCTCAAAGAATTTAGCGATTGATCGAATAAAATCACTATAATCATCCGACTTTTTCTGTTTAGCCGTATCACCGGTATATTTTAACTGGCTGATGGTTTTATAGCGGTTAAACACCGGTTCCTGCATAACCGCCTGAATGACTTCCGTGGATTTTTCCGGTTCAGTTTTCTTTTCAGCCAGCGGAAGCAGGATAAATTCATAACGTAAATCATCATAAGGCACTTCTGCGGCATTTAAAGGCTCAGATATACCCAGAGGCAGGAGCAGGCAGAGCAGGATCACGGCTGCCACTGCCCGAGCAGCAGATAGCCGGTTTTTCTGACGGCTGTGTTTTTGTTGATGTTTGCGCTGCAGTCTGCGAAAGGTCAGTTCGATATCCCAGCCTTCCAGGATGGTGCGGCGATTCAGATAAAGCATAAAGCCACCAGCCACATAGAGAATTTCCATAACCATCATGGCCAGAAAATACATCAACATGGACAGAGCATTAACCCACAGTGGCTGCTCATCATTGACCAGCACCAGTTCAGCCCCTTTTATAGCCAGATCAGTGGGTAATAGTAATAAGATCATACCGATAATACCCCAGTACAATAGGGACTCCAGGTTAATACAGAGGATAAATAACAGCCCTTCCCGGTTTTTGGCACCCCGGCGCAGGGCACTCATTCTCCGGGTTCGTTGTTTACCGCACAAACCTTCCAGCTGAACTGTGGGCAGAGCAAAGGCTCGCCCCATATCCAGACGGTACAGGGTCAGTGACGACAGCAATCCGGTTTTAAAAAAGCCGGGCACGGCTTTTAGCACATCCCGCCAGTTAAGCGGCTCTGAGAAAATCACTCGTGACAGAATAAACAGCGGCACCCTGTCATAAATCGGCTTTAAATACCAGACCAGGATAAAGGCCCAATAGGGGTGTGTTTCCAGCAGAAGCAGAGAGATAATGACAAAGATTGGCAGTACAGTAATCAGCCAGCCGGACAGGAGAATACGCCAGTGCTGCATACACAGACGCACAGACAGGTCCATGGCTTCCCAGGGCGATCGAGGTCTTACTTCCAGGGTCAGGGCTTCAGGATTCATATTTATTTATACGACCGGGCCATTAAAATTCACGTTTGTCAGTAAGCGGTTCAGCTTGAAGTTTCATTTCAGCTGCAGGGTTTACCAATTCATCAGACCTGCGCCCGACAAAAGCAAAATAGCCCGTTACCAGCAGCCAGAGCATAGCACCGACCGTATATTTTATCTGTGCATCGATTAACTGGGTAGAAGACCAGTAGGCTTCGATAAATGCGGCCATAACAAACATAATGGCCACACCACCCATAATACGAACACTGATTTTTGCCGAATCCAGCAAGGCCTGGTAGCGGCTTTTTCGACCCGGCATCAATAGCGAAAAACCCAGTTTCAGACCAGCCGCCCCGCTCAGGGCAATAGCCGTGAGCTCAAAAGCACTATGTCCCACGACAAACGACCAGAAAGTAGCTGAGTAGCCCAGGTGGGTCAGATGCCCGGCCACCGCACCAATATGCAGGCCGTTAAATAACAGAGTAAACAGACTGCCGATACCCAGCAGCAGACCGCTGGCAAAAGTACGAAAGCCGATACTGGTATTATTAAAAATATAAAAACCAAACATTTTACTATCTGAACCGGAGTCCCGCTCCCGGCCGATATGTTCTGCCTGAGGATCATACATAGCCTCCATGCCGGAGACTGAATCCGGCGACAGGATGCTGTACACAAATTCAGGACGAAACTGGATGACAATAATCATGGCCAGCAGGGAGCCGTAAAACAGCAGAGACGACAACCATAACCAGTTTATTTCATTGCGCACAGTACGGGGAAAGGTCCAGGAAAGGTCCAGGTGAAAAAACGACTAATAGCTGACAAGGCACTGTCACCATAGACATGAACCGACCGGTAAAAAGCCTGATGGGCCTGTTCCACCAGAATACTCAGCCGCTCGATTAGATAGGGGCTGTACCGCCGTGCTTCTGCCAGGGAAAGGTGCTGACAGACCTCACGGTACAGAGCAGGGAAATCAGCCTGTTCAATCAGTTCCGGCGGTAGCTCCAGGATCTGCTCTTCATATAAACTTTTGGGCTGATAATATTTGGCCTTTCTTTTTGCCTGCCTGCTGTGCCGCCGGGCAATTTTATCCGGATGCAGTTGCTCATTACAGAGTACTTCCAGCAACAACCATTGCTGTTCATGCAATTCAATAAAACGTGCCTGGTTCATCGTCTTCCCACCAGATAATTAGCAATCGACACAATTCGATCACTGGCCGCATGGCTGGACTGCTGTTCCAGATCCTTAACCAGGGGGGTAGCCAGCAAAGCCAGTTCTTCTGCCCGCTCAGGTGAAAACTGACTCAGCCGTTCTGCATAACTGACAATACTCTGTTGTTCTCTGGCGGTCAGTGCCAGTGGCGGTGCTACTGGTTCTGCCTGTGGAATCCTGGCAAGATGCTGCTGGCTGCGTTTATACACCACAATGGTGTCTGCGGCCAGATCCCCCAGTCGTCTGAAGTCCTTGCTAAAGAGCATGGAAATAAAACCCAGGATATAAAAAGACGGCAGGAAATCCACGGTTCTAAGGAGGTTCCTGAGCATGGATGCGCCCCAGTTTATCAGCGTACCGTCCATCAGCAGAACCTGAATTTTCATCACCTTTTTGCCCGGTGTCTGGCCATGCATATAAACTTCAAATAACACCGGGTAAAACCAGTTGATAATAAAGACGGCAATCAGGAACAGGCCCATACCAAAATCACCCAAAGAAGGCAGTGCAATACCCAGTAGAAACAGCAGTACCCACTGGATCAGGGCATCCAGCAGCCATGCAATACTGCGGACATAAAAACCGGCACAGGTAAGCGGCAACTCCACCCCTTCGGGGGTTTCTATTTTTTTAATAGTATCAAGCATGTCCCTTTACTTTTTACTTTAATCGCTGAGCGGAAAGTCAATAAGCCTCCCATTCTGTCATAAATATGCCACGAAAAACAGTTATGATATTCCCGAAATTAAAGATAAGACAGGGCCGGATCATACTTTGCTCAAAAAACAACCAGAAATTAAATTGAACTAATTTGAAAGATGAGGCTCAGATCTTTAAAGTAAGCATTTGGAGACTCTGATGAACTTTGACCCTCATTTTAAATCACTACAAGACGGCCAAACAGATATAAACATCCAGTACGAATTACTGGATATAGTATTTTTAACCCTGGTGGCTATTTTATGTGGAGCAGAAGGCTGGAAAGACATTCAACGCTTTGGTGAATCAAAGCTGGAGTGGTTAAGGAAATACCGTGCATTCAAACAAGGTATACCCTGGCGTCATACAATAGCACGAATTATAGGAAGTCTATCGCCGGATAACCGGTTGGATTGTTTTGTTAGCTGGCTAAATAGCGTAAGGGAAAAACAAGGTCATGAACATCTGGCTATTGATGGTAAAACCTTAAGGAGAAGCCATCATAACGGTGATAAAATGACGGCTTTACACCTGCTTTCTGTAATGGCGGTTGACAGTGGTCTGGTGGTTTATCAAAGCTGTTCTGCAGGTAAAAAGAATGAAATTAAAAGCGTACAGGGGAGAGCCTTGAACTGTTTGATGTTAAAGACAGTTGTGTCACCCTGGATAAGATGCACTGCCAGAAAGAGATGGTGTCCACATTAAGAAAACAGCAGGCTGACTATGTCATCCAGGTTAAAAATAACCAGAAAACACTTTATGAGGAAATTAAAGCCTGGTTTCATAAGATAAAACGGGATGAACCGGAAACCATTAGTAGTCAGTCTTATGAGGAAGTGGATAAAGGACATGGTCATATTGAACGGCCTCGCTATATCCGGCTGGATTGAATCAGCACAATCATGGCAAGGCTTACACAGTGTTATTGAAGTCAAAAGGCAGGTACAGAGCCAGAATAAAGAACGGACTGAATATTCCTGTTACATCAGTTCATTGAAGGATGATGTAGAGAATATCGCCCGGAAGATAAGGCGTCACTGGCGCATAGAAAATAGTCAGCACTGGGTGTTAGATGTTGTTTTTAAAGAAGATGATTCAAGAATACGAACAGGAGACAGCCCTGAGAATATGGCATTGTTTCGACGTTTTGCGCTTAATATCGCTAAACTGTCTCCTGTTAAAGACAGTATGAAAGGTAAGCTAAAACGGGCAGCATGGGATGATGATATGAGGGCCAAATTATTATTTGGTTAAATTTTGATCAAAGTATGCTCCCGCCCCGCATCATCGGTATGATAGTCATTATTTTAGGAAAGAAATTGCAGAAATCCCCAGTCTCTAATGTTATGGATAGACAAAACCGTTTTGAAGTACTGGTTAAAGCCTATTCCAGTGATTTATACCGTTTTGCCTTCTGGTTATGCCAGCATCATGCTATTGCCGATGATCTGGTACAGGATACTTTTTTAAGAGCATGGAAAGCACTGGATAGTCTGGAAGATGAAAAAAAGGCCAAAGCCTGGTTAATCACGATATTACGCCGTGAAAATGCCCGCCGTTTTGAGCGTAAGCAGCTGGATCTGGTGGATATTGAAGAGGTACTGGTTGAAGATCAGCACAATCCCGGCCCTGAACAGTCACTGGATAAACAGCAGTTGTACAATGCCATAGGCAATCTTGAAATGGATTATCATGAACCTCTGTTATTACAGGTGCTGGGCGGTTTTAAAACCAGTGAAATTGCGGAGATTCTTGAACTTAACCTTAATACCGTTAACGCCCGTCTGTTCAGAGCTAGGGATCAACTCAGAACCGTTTTACATAAAGCCTGGCAGTTAGGCGAATCCGCAACACACTAATGATATATTTGACAAAGCAACAGGATTTTAAACGTGGATGATCTGGAATTTAGAAAAAGAGCTATTATTGATCCCCATGATCAAAGTGCTGAATTTCTGGAAAAAACCCGTCAAAGCAACAACAACCAGAAGTTTGTAGAACAACAGCGTCACTTTGATCAGCAATTATCTGAAACACTCAGCATTAACACACCCGATAATCTTGCCAAACGTATTATTTTAAATCAGCAGCTCGCTGAACATAAAGCCAGCCACCAGCATAACAGACGAGAAAATGGTTTATAGGCAGTATTGCCGCCTCTATACTTGCCATTGCCCTGAGCTTTCTTTTATGGCCGGCGTTGTGGGCGGTCATACTGGTGTACACTTGGTACTGAATACCCCGCAGGGTCAGATCACTGTTTTAATTTTACCCACTCAGCCGATTAATCATGCCTACCCGCTGCATGATCAGCAAATAAGCGGCATTGTTTATCCCTCTAAAAAGGGCAGTATTGCCATTCTTACCGAACACACTGAAGTAATTTCCAGTACCCGTTAGCGGCTGGATTCCAGTTTAAACTGGATTATTTAGTTTCTTTTCGGTAATCCACACTGGTCTGATAAATCTTTTCCAGGGTTGCTGTATCCAGATACTCTTCCAGAAGGGGAAAAAGTTCTCTTTCTTCAGTGCAGGTATGCTGCTTTAATAAAGCACCAAACTCTCCCAGTACTGAGTAGTTACCAGACTTCATCTGTTCATAATCAGCGTCCATCTGCCGGTGCTCTTTTTCCAGCTGGTCACATAAGCTGAGTATTTTTTTCTGCTCTGAATTATGGTTGCGTATTCTGCTGATGGTGAACACCAATTCTGATCCATCATGAACACCCATTCTGTTCTATCGTGAACACCCAACCCTGCCCACACATTGGCGTACAGTCTTTTTACCCTAAGTGTTCACCATCCGTCAATGATGAGCGTGTTTTTCGCATCGATTCACCTTTTAATTTAAGTCGGTGGGCATTGTGCATAAGCCGATCTAAAATGGCATCGGCAATCGTATTGTCACCGATAGACTGATGCCACTGATCAGTGGGTAACTGACTGAGCATAATGGTTGATGCATGTCCATGGCGATCATCCATCAATTCCATTAAGTCATTGCGCTGTACCGCTTTTAACAGTTCCAGTCCCCAGTCATCAATGATCAGCAGCTCTGTTTTGGCCAGAGACTGAAGTGTTTTGAGGTAAGTACCGTCTGCTTTGCTCTGGGTAAGCATCATTAATAACCGGGACAACCGGTAATATTTAACACTATGACCTTTCATACACGCCGTATGCCCCAGTGCACAGGCAATAAAGGTTTTACCACTGCCACAGGGGCCAGTGAACAGAATGTTCTGAGCTTTGTTTAACCAGTCACATTGCAGAAGTGAAGCCATGACAGATTGCTGTAAACCTCCGGGATGCAGATAATCAATATCCTGGGCATGTGCAGCCAGTTTAAAGCGGGCGGCTTTAATCAGCCGCTTTTGCTTTCTCTGCTCTCTTTCCCGGGCTTCGCTGTCGGCCAGTAATTGTATTCGCTGCTCAAAGGACAGGCCTTCATAGGTGCCCGGCTGCTCAATCTGGCTAAGCAGGGCATCGGCCATGCCGGTGAGTTTTAATTGTCGAAGTTGGGTAATGGTTTGTTCTAACATGCTGATACTCCCTGGTTAGTGATAGCTTTTGGGGCCACGAATGTTCTCATGAGACTGTGGTAATGAAGAAGGTTCTTTCTGTTCAAAGAAGTCAGGCTGTAACTTATCCTGATTGCTGAGCAATATAGACTTAATGTGCTTCAGCCGGTTGAGATTTTTATGATTGGCAATCTGGCAGGCCTTATTTAAACGCTCATTAGGATATTGTCGGGACAGATTGAGTAAGCCCAGGCAAACCCGGTAAGCCTGCTCTTCATGCTGCTTTTGTTTCAACTGGCTTTTAACCCAGATAAGCACTTCATCACCAATATCCTTAGCCCAGTTCATTAATCGCCCTGGTGTCCATTGATGGTGTTTCTTATGGCGCTCTGGCATATGGGCCGGTACGGTGGTGGTACCAGAATGGTATTGTCTGGCATGCTGACAGATGCACCGGTTATGAAAGTACATCTCTATTAAGAATGCTTTGGCATGCACTTCCAGTTTTTCACCCACCAGATGATGAGGTACTGAATACAGGTGTCCGTCAAACTGAATATGGTAATCCACATTGACTTTGACGGTTTTGATTTCAGTAAACTCAAACGCCTGTTTGGGCAGTGGCAGCAGTGCCGGTTTATCCAGCAAGTCAAACCACTGTTGCCGGGTGCCTTTAAGCTGCTTAAAGGGTTTGTTGTTGACCTCTTCAAGCAGGCCATGGATCTGCTGATTGAGCTCTGTCAGTGAGAAGAACGTTTGATGACGTAAACGAGCCAGGATCCAGCGTTCTATAATCTGCACACCCACTTCAGCTTTGGCTTTATCCTGAGGCTTTCGGGGTCTGGCAGGAACGATGGCTGTACCATAATGAGCCGCCATCTGCTGGTAAGACATATTAATATCCGGATCGTACCGACTGGCCAGTTGTTGATCGTCCAGTTGTTCAATGGCGGGCCAGTCCAGATCAAGAGCCTCTGCTTTACTGCAGATTTTTTGTACGGCACCCAGGCTTAATCGCAGGCTGGTTTTTATCTGGCGCAGGCTGAGTTTGGCTTGCAGTCTGAGTCTTAATATTGTTCGTAATTGTCGCATTGATAGTCTCTTTGTTGGCATAACCATTCCCCAATAAAAATCAGGGAGGTTAGCAGTTATTGAATATCAATGTGTGGGAAAGGATTCTGAACCATCGTGAACACTGATTCTGGAAAAACAGTAAAAGTGTTCACAATGAGATCAGAATCGGCGTTCACGATAGAACAGAATGGGTGTTCATGATGGTTCAGAAACAGTGTTCACGATAAATCAGAATCAGTGTTCATGATCGGCCAGAATATGCAATGGTCGGCAGATAAATGTTGAATCACATGAAAAATACTGTCTTCTTCAATTTTAAAATGTATTTTCCAGTCACCGGGATAGCTCTGCACAATTTGCTGACAGAATTCTGCAATTTGTTTCTCATCACCCTGCTGTGCTGTATTAATGGCTTTTTGTGACAGTACCAGCGACTGATGATGCTCTTTGGACAGGGGTTGAAGCTGTGTTATGCGTTTCATAATAGGTTCATATCAATTATAGTAGCCTTTATAGTACCATTATGTGGTACATTTTTACTTTATTTTTTAACTTTAAGGAAAGCAGCTATGAAAAAGATTTTTACATTATTAATTCTTCTCTTTAGTTTTACTATCGCAGAGTGCGATGGCCGATGATATTGCAGATACTTTAAAAGTATTTCGTGAAGCCGGCGAAAGTGGCCAGTTTTTCAAAAGAAGCTACGGCTATGCCGTATTTCCAACCATTGGTAAAGCCGGCTTTGTGATTGGCGGCGCCTATGGCAAAGGTAAAGTCTATGAACAAGGCAAATATATTGGTGACACCAGTATGACTCAGGGCTCCATTGGTTTCCAGCTAGGAGCCCAGGAATTCAGCCAGATTATTTTCTTTGAAAACAAGGCTGCACTGGATGCCTTTACCAGCAACAACTTTGAGTTCAGCGCTTCTGCTGAAGCCGTTGCCATTACCGCCGGAGCATCAGCTAGTGCCAATACCACCGGCAATACCGCTTCTATCAGCGGTGACAAAAACAATGCTGATACGGCCAGCAGTGGTTTTCGTAAGGGCATGGTTGTTTTTACCGTTGCCAAGGCTGGTCTGATGTATGAAGCCAGCCTGGCTGGTCAGAAATTTACCTTTACTCCTAAAAAATAATCACCCGGGAGCTCTTTTAACCTAAATTAATCAGTAGATTTAACTGCATGGATTCCATGCCTGCAGTAAAGCGGTTATACTCTCCGGGTAAATTATTTACTCGGGGGTATTTATGAGTTCTGTCAAACTTAATAACGGCTGGAAGGAACTGCTTGAAGACACCTTTCAAACAGATGCCTTATTAAACCTTAAAGAATTTTTACGCACTGAAAAAAACCAGGGCAAAATTATTCTGCCCCACTCCAGCCTCTGGTTTAATGCCCTTAACACCACCGCCCCGGAACAGGTTAAAGTGGTTATCCTAGGTCAGGATCCCTACCCCACCCCTGGACATGCCCATGGTCTCTGCTTTTCGGTTATGCCGGAAGTCAAACCCATCCCCAAATCCCTGATTAATATATTTAAGGAACTGCAAGATGATCTGGGCATTACTAACCACAATGGTCATTTACAGTCCTGGGCCGAACAGGGAGTATTATTGCTTAATAGTGTCTTAACCGTGGAAAGCGGTGAACCTAATTCTCATCAGGGGCGTGGCTGGGAAATTCTGACCGACGTCATTATCAATACCCTTAATCAGCAGTCCCGGCCCATTGCCTTTGTCTTATGGGGCAGCTATGCCCAGAAAAAAGGTGCCATTATTGATACTGATAAACATTTTGTCCTGCGTTCCCCTCATCCATCCCCTTTATCTGCCTATCGGGGATTTTTCGGCCGCCGCCCGTTTTCTAAAATAAACCAGTTTCTTGAACAGCAGGGACAGGCCCCCATTAACTGGCAAACCTGAAGCCAACATTAAATATTTGTAACTTGATTTTTTAGCCTGCATCAATCATTCTTAAAGAAAAAATTACCTAATTTCGGAGCATACAATGGCACAGAAAATTTTAGTGGTGGATGACTCATCATCCATGAGACAAATGATTTCTTTTACCCTGAAAAGTGCAGGTTATGAAGTGGAAGAAGCCAATGACGGACTGGCTTTTACCAAAGAAGTTCATAAACTACCCAATTATAAATTCACTCCCATCCTAGTATTAACCACAGAAGCCGGTACCGATAAAAAAATGGAAGGTAAAGCAGCGGGGGCTACTGGTTGGCTGGTTAAGCCGTTTAATCCGGAACAGTTATTAAATACTGCCAAAAAGGTACTTTAAACCTGTTAAAAAAATCTCCCCTACTTTTTTCAGGCGCAGGGGAGAGAACTTTATTTTTTAAATAGTGCCCACAATACACCTACCACACCCAGTCCTGCCAGAACCTGAGCCTCAAGTATTAAACTGCCAGAATACAGAATAGCTCCGCATACCAGCAGGCCCGAACTGATAATTGCAGATGTGGTCTTACTGCTCTGCAGTTCAATTTTTTCTTCGATACGGTTTAAGGTTTCACTTTTGTAATTAATGCTCAGCTTACCATGGCGGGCCTGTTGTACCACATCAAAAACTTTATTGGGGAAATCTGGCAGCTGCTCCATCCATAAAGGGGCATTGTGTTTGATCTGTTTGGCAAAAGAGCGGAAACCCAGCTGTTCTTTCATCCAGTTTTCCAGGAACGGTTTGGCAGTATCCCAGAGATCCAGTTCAGGGTATAGCTGCCGTCCCAGACCCTCGATATTAAGCAGGGTTTTCTGTAATAACACCAGCTGTGGCTGAACCTCCATATTAAAACGCCGTGCAGTCTGAAACAGGCGTAATAATAACTGACCAAAAGAAATTTCGTGCAGCGGCTTTTCAAAAATCGGCTCACATACCGAACGGATCGCCGACTCAAAATCATCCACCCGGGTATCCGGTGGTACCCAGCCGGATTCCACATGCAGTTCAGCCACCCGGTAATAATCCCGGTTAAAAAAGGCCAGGAAGTTTTCTGCCAGATAACGCTGATCTTCCGGATTCAGAGTACCCATAATACCGAAATCAATGGCAATATACTGGCCGGTATTGGAGACAAAGATATTTCCGGGGTGCATATCGGCATGGAAAAAATTATCCCGGAACACTTGGGTAAAAAAGATTTCCACACCCATTTCCGCCAGCCGCTTAAAGTCAATATCCATGGACTTAAGCTCGGCCATATTGGTTACCGGTACACCATGAATGCGCTCCATAACCATGACTTTTTTACGACAGTGGTTCCAGTCCACTTCCGGTACATACAGAATAGTGGAGTCTTTAAAGTTTCGTCTTAACTGGGAAGCATTGGCGGCTTCACGCAGCAGATCCAGCTCATCCAGAATGTTTTTTTCAAATTCATGCACCACTTCCATTGGGCGCAGACGCCGGCCATCAGCCCAGTAGCGTTCCATCTTGCCGGCAATCACATACAGCAGTGCCAGATCACGGCGAATAACCTTTTCAATATCCGGACGCACCACTTTAACCACCACTTCCCGGCCGTCATGCATGGTAGCGGTATGTACCTGGGCAATGGAAGCAGAGGCCAGCGGGGTATGCTCAAACTCGGCAAAAATATCAGTAATCGGCTGTTTAAATGAGGCCTCAATGATGGCCACGGCTTTCTCTGCACCAAAGGGCAGCACCTGATCCTGCAATTTGGCCAGTTCCTCAGCCAGATCATCAGGCAGCAGATCCCGCCGGGTTGACAGAATCTGCCCGAACTTAACAAAAATCGGCCCCAGATCTTCCAGGGCCATACGAATACGTTCACCCCGTGGTCGGCGGGTTCGGGGGTTAAACCAGAAGGTAGGAGATAAATAACGCAGCAAACGAATAGGTCTGAACAGATGGGTATTTAGAATTAACTCATCCAGGCCGTGTTTCAGCAGCACCCGGCTAATAGTCATCAGGTGGAAAAAGTGAGCGATGTTTCTCATTGAATGTGAGCCATGTAGAAAGGGGTTCCGTTATTGGTCAGAGCTGTTTTCTTTTTCTGATTGAGCTAACTGAGCAAGCGCCTGTTCCAGACGCTTAATACGGGCTTCTGCCCGTTCAACATCATTACGGATAATATCCACCTGCTGGTTAAAATGCTGAATTTCCGGCTCGGAAGCAATATCACGAGTTTCATATTGCAAGTACTCACTTACATCCATACCCAGTGAATTAAAGAGTTGTCTACCAAAACCGAGTATGCCTCGCGCTGCATTGCCCAGTGAATGTGCTATGATATCACCGGTAATATGAGACAGATGTTCTTCCCAGTCAATATCTAGCTGCTGGAACAATGCCTGAAAATGCTGACCCAGCGCCATATCGCCGATAATTTTAATATCACCCTTAAAGACCGAACGGGTTTTTTCCTGATCTTCTGCCAGAACCATTTTGGCAAAGGCCAGTAAGCTGCCGGATATAACCGTATCCGGTTCACCTTCATAATGACTGATGATCTGCATACCCTGTTTATCGGGGAAAAAATACAGCCACTGATCCATATCGGTGATATGAAAGGCGATAATACGTCCCTTAAAATCGGCCAGTCTGACAAAACTCTCGGGATCCATAGCAAATAGCTGATTAAGCGCGGCCTCCATAGCGGCCAGCAAGGGGATCAGCAGGGGATTGATATGCTCCTGCGGGCTGTTTACTTTATGATCCATAGTGCTGCTTTGCATAAAATTACCGGGCCTGTATTAAAATTTAAAACCACGATGCAGAGCCACAATACCACCAGTCAGGTTGGTATAATCACAGCGCTCAAAGCCGGCATTTTCCATCATAACCTTCAGGGTTTCCTGATCTGAATGCATACGAATGGATTCTGCTAGGTAACGATAGCTTTCTGAATCGTTGGCAATCAGTTTGCCCATGGTGGGCAGGATATTAAAGGAATAAAAATCATAGATGGGACTCAGACCCGGTGCAACCGGTTTGGAAAATTCTAGGATAAGCAGTCGACCGCCGGGTTTTAATACCCGGAACATAGAAGCCAGGGCAGCATCCTTATCTGTAACATTTCGCAGGCCAAAGGCAATAGTAATGCAGTCAAAGGTATTATCCGGAAAAGGCAGGCATTCGGCATTGGCCTGTACATACTCGACATTACCGACAATGCCCTGATCCGTCAGGCGGGCACAGCCTACCTTAAGCATGGACTCATTAATATCACCCAGCACCACCCGGCCGGTTTCACCCACAATTCTGGAAAATTTAGCCGCCAGATCGCCTGTACCCCCGGCCAGATCCAGCACACTCTGACCACGGCGCACACCGCTTTTTTCAATGGTCAAACGCTTCCAGAGTCGATGAATACCCATCGACATCAGATCATTCATCACATCGTATTTACTGGCCACCGAATGAAAAACCTCGGCCACCTTACCGACTTTTTCTTCTTTATTGACCGTTTTATAACCAAAATGGGTAGTATCACCCGGCTGATTCTGATTTTCCATGGTATTTCCAATAATAAAATGCGGTTATTTTCTTAAGTGTCGATTATACGACGATTCCATTAGAAAATCATGATCCTGTGGTCAGTCACTCTACGGTGGTTTGTATTATGGAGTGTAGTTACAAAAGTTTTAACTTTTAATTGTCCATTAAGGTCCAGGACATATCATTTTCCAGGCGGTAGGAGGCTATAAATTCATGTGGGCACTGTTTGCCCCAGTCCTGTGGGGAGAGCATGGGGAAATAAGTAGTACCATCAGGTTTTTTGTATAAATGGTAAATACGACCAGGGATGCGGGTGAAATTGCAGTCGGCTTGATGCAGTTCCTGATCCCGTTGAGCCGCTTCCATTACACTCTGGGCTTCGGCCTGCAGGTGTTTAATTTGATCGGCAATGACCTTGAGCTTGGCATTGACACGGATATTGATTTTACTGTCGGCTTCTGAAATCTGCCGGGCCAGATCCACCAGTTCAAAATGGGGCGCCAGGCGGCTGACAGGGTAGGGTGAGGTGCTGTTACTACCCTGATGATTGGGGCCGCTGTGCTTAATGGCGCCTTTCTGTTGATCAGGCTCTTTTTTGCACTCAGGCTGTTTTTTCAACTTGTTCCCGTTCACAGTAAATAGTGCGCTTAAAGTTCATACCTTCAGGGAAAGTCTGAGCAATAATCCAGATTTGCGGCAGATTGTCGCTGAGCTCCGGCAATACCGCCAGTGAACGCTCGGTACGTTCTTCATCAAAGAAGGCAAACGGCTCATCCAGGATCAGGAACTGCTGGTTATGCACCTTGCGGCTGACCATTTCCTGCGACAGAGCCAGACGCACGGCCAGCATGATCTGCCGCTGGGTACCGCTGGAAATTTCATCCAGTTCCATAAAGTCGTGCTTTTCATTAGAAAATACCCGTACAGTTAGATCTTCATCAATCTGCAGATGTTCATAACGGTTGTCGGTAAACAGAGGCAGGGTCTTGCTGACGTGATCACGGATCACATGATTAAAACGTTTGGACAGGTGATGGGTGGCGCCCATTAATAATTCTGATGCCAGTTCCCGGATACGGTTACGCTCAGCTTTGTCATCAACCTGGGCCTGCAGAATATCTACTTTTTCCAACAGATCACGTACTTTCTCTACACGATCACGTTCAATGGCCAGTTCTGAGGATAATTCACTGATCTGTTCCGCCAGTTTTTCCTGTTCCTGAGTCAGATAATCCAGATCCGCCTGTAGAGCTTCAGACAGGGCTTTAGTATCCAGTGAGCTTTTTTCAATACGGCGCAACAGCATGTCCTTGTTTTCATCAGACTCTGCAGCACACTCACTGTCCAGTGCCCTCAGTTTCTCTGCCAAGGTTTTACCGGCTTCGTCCAGACGTCCGATATTGCCTTTATGGCTGACGATCATGGCCCAGAAAATAATAAACAGTAAAGCAAAACCGCTGCCGGCATAGAGCAAAAACGGGTATTGCTCAGCAGTGAACTGGGGAACATTAGTCTGTAGAAGTTCATTAACCTTATTAAACAGGTCACTGCCGGGCATTTTAACAAGGATCACCCATAGTCCCAGAAAACCAGCAGCCAGGATCAGGCTAATAAAACGCCAGAACCCGGCTCGGCCTTTTTTATACTGATAGGCCACTTTCTGCGGCTGGTCAGTATTATACTGCTCAATGCTGCTGTTCAGCTCTGACAGGTTTTCATCAATCTGCTTTTTATCAGCCAGCAGCTGATCATGCTGTGCGGTCAGTTTATCCAGATGCTGTTCATCCAGCTGTATGGCTTCTATTTCTTCTTCCAGCAGGTTGATACGATTTATCAGCTCTTCGGAGACAACGATATCCTGCTCAATATCTTCCTGGATATTCTGCTCGCAGTATTCCATAGTGGCGATACCGGCCATGGTTTTAAGGGCATAACTGTGCGGATAGGGGGTGGTGATTTCTCTCTGAGCCAAGTAGAAGGACTCAATAAACTCATCAAATTCCACCGAAGTCAGCTTATACAGGGCTTCTTCAACCCGTTCAACACACCGGGCAATGGCATTTTCTTCATTATAAACTTTATAAAGCTTGGCAGAGTGGTTGCCGTCACAGTCCAGCATGCGGGTAATGGCATACAGTTCAGGCTCGCTGGCATCAGCACTTTGATGGCTGAAGCGGATGGTTACTGAACAGTCACTGGCGCCCCAGCGTAATATCTTGTCCAGCTCATCTTCATCAATAGAAAAGGTTCGACCAAACAGAGCAAAACAGATGGATTCCCCGATGGTACTTTTGCCGGACTCATTAAAGCCACTAATGGCAATAATACCCTGTTCAGGCAGATCGTTCAGCTCCAGGCTTTTGTATTTAAGTACATTTCTTGCACTGATACTTTGAATAATCATACCCAGCCCTCTTCTTCCAGCTTTTCTAGTTTACGCAGGGTCAACTCGACGGCCGCATCAAAAGCCTGCTCTTCAAATTCATCATCGGAATTCATACGGCGTTCTTTTTCTTCTTCACAAAACCGGGGGTACTCCTCAATGGTGGTACGCCGTTCGGTTATATTCAAAGGCTTGGGATGTTCACCTGCCGACATAGAAGCTCTCCTGGGTAGAAATGTTTATCAGTAGCCCGTTCATATCAGACAGTCCTGAACCGCTACAAATTATTAAACGCTAATACTACCATTGCTGGCTTTAAGAGTGAAAAAAATTCGGATTTTTCTTGATCAATATCTATGCGGCTAAAATTCAATCAATAAACTGAGCATCTTCTCCCAATGGGAGAAGGTTCGGATGAGGGGATATTAGTTGATTTTACGTTCGTGGCCAGCTTCTTTAAGTTTTTCCAGGTAGGTCGGCCACATTTTTTCCTGGTTTTTGCCATAGTCATACAGCAGTTCCCAGGAGAAAATACCGCTGTCATGGCCATCGGTAAAGGTAATTTTAATAGCATAGTTACCAACCGGCTCCAGTGACTCAATATTGACGTTTTCCTTACCAACCTGTAATTTTTCCTCACCCGGTGCATGACCGCGAACTTCCGCAGAAGGGGAGTGGACTCTTAAAAATTCACTGCTGAAGGCAAAGCGGGAGCCGTCATCAAAAGCGACGTCCAGTTCGCGGGATTTTTGATGAAAGTTTATCTCTGTTGGTGTAGGGGTATTGGTGGTTTCTGACATACTTTGTTACCTTTGTTTACCTGATAAAGATTAATCAGGTTAAATAATTTATAAAATATAACGCGATAAATCTTCATTAATCGCCAGGTCGCCTAATTGTTTATCCACATAAGCACCGTCAATCACCAGCACTTCGTCACTGGTATCTGAAGCTTCAAAAGAAATGGATTCCAGCAGGCGTTCCATAATGGTATGCAGACGCCGGGCACCGATATTTTCGGTGGACTCATTCACGGTAAAGGCCACTTCTGCAATACGCTCAATGGCACTGTGTTCAAATTCCAGCTTCAGGCCTTCGGTTTCCATTAAGGCCCGGTACTGCTCCGTCAGGGAGGCATCCGGTTCAACCAGAATTCGGCTGAAGTCCTTCACATCCAGAGCATTGAGCTCCACCCGTATAGGCAGACGGCCCTGCAGTTCCGGAATCAGATCCGACGGCTTGCTCAGGTGAAAGGCTCCTGAGCAGATAAACAGAATATGATCGGTTTTAATCATACCAAACTTGGTGGAAACGGTGCTGCCTTCAACCAGCGGCAGTAGGTCACGCTGTACACCCTCACGGGAGACTTCCGGACCGCGGCCTTCACTGCGGGTGGCAATTTTGTCAATTTCATCCAGAAATACTATGCCGTTCTGTTCCACATTGTTGACCGCCTGCTGTTTCACTTCTTCTTCATTAACCAGTTTGCCAGCTTCTTCCTCAGTCAGTACCTTCATAGCATCTTTAATGGCCATTTTACTGCGTTTGGTTTTTCCACCGCCGTCCAGATTCTGGAACATACCCTGTAACTGGCTGGTCATTTCCTCCATACCGGGAGGTGCCATAATTTCAACTCCGACGCTGGGCGCCTTAAGATCAACTTCAATTTCTTTTTCATCAAGCTTACCTTCCCGCAGCATCTTACGAAACTTCTGGCGGGTCGCATTTTCACTGTCTGATGGCATGGCATCAGCATTCCACTCATCGGCACCCCGTGCCGGGGGCAATAAAATGTCCAGTACCCGGTCTTCAGCCGCATCCAGAGCCCGATGCTGAACTTTGGCGGTAGCCTGTTCACGGGTCATTTTAATGGAGACATCCACCAGATCACGGATAATTGACTCCACATCACGGCCTACATATCCCACTTCGGTGAACTTGGTGGCTTCAATTTTAATAAAAGGGGCATTGGCCAGACGGGCCAGACGGCGGGCTATTTCGGTTTTTCCTACCCCGGTCGGGCCTATCATTAAAATATTCTTGGGGGTAATTTCACTGCACAGTGGTTCTTCCACCTGACTTCTGCGCCAGCGGTTACGCAGGGCAATAGCGACGGCACGCTTGGCATCGGCCTGACCGATAATGTGTTTATCCAGTTCCTGTACAATTTCTCTGGGTGTCATCTGAGACATTGATTCTTTCTGCTCCTGCTTAATACTTATCTGGCTATCAATAAGGCTAATTACTGGTCTAAATCCAGTGTTTCAATAGTTTGATTGTGGTTGGTATAAATACAGATGTCACCGGCTATGGTCAGACCTTTCTGTACAATTTCCCGG
Organism: Alviniconcha strummeri; assembly: GCA_963584105.1. Lineage (NCBI taxonomy): Eukaryota > Metazoa > Mollusca > Gastropoda > Provannidae > Alviniconcha > Alviniconcha strummeri. Next base: position 27,227,322 of record OY757544.1, on the reverse strand, counting down.
GCACTGAGCTCAGTATTATCCAGCAGGGCACGTGCCGCTGACTGGGCATAAGGACCACCGGAGCCAATGGCTATCAGGCCTTCTTCCGGCTCAATAACATCACCATTTCCGGTAATAATCAGGGAGGCATCCTTATCAGCGACCGCCAGCAGAGCTTCAAGCTTTCTTAAAGACTGTTCAGTCCGCCAGTCTTTCGCCAGTTCCACCGCTGAACGTACCAGCTGGCCGCGATGCTTCTCCAGTTTGGCTTCAAAACGCTCAAACAGGGTAAAAGCATCAGCAGTACCGCCGGCAAACCCGGCAATCACCTTGTCATGAAACAGCCGACGCACCTTACGGGCATTGCCTTTCATAATGGTATTACCCAAGGAAACCTGTCCATCACCACCGATAACCACCTGGTTACCCCGGCGTACAGAAAGAATTGTTGTACCTCTATATTGTTCCAAAATAACCTACCTGCTTTTTTAATTATTGTGAAATAAGGTTTACATATAATAAAATCAAGGCTTAACTATAATAATCTTAGATAAAAGATTACTCATTATGCGTTATTCTTCTGATAAGGAAAACCATGCGAAAAGTTAATTTTCCTTATGCCTACAAACTGGCCATCTCCATGATAGTGCTGATCGTTACCGGGATGCTGGCACTGGCCGCACTGATCATCCGTGATCAGAATCAGCTGCTTGAAAAGCAGATGTACTCCTATGCCGATATTCTTATCCGTCAGCTGGCCACCTCAGCAACCGAATCCTACCTCACTTCTGATACCCTAGATCTGGATGTACTGGTTAAAAACCTTTCACGACATACGGAAATTCAGGGCATTACCTTTTATTCCAATGAAAAACAGCCCATCAGCAGTAAGGGAACTCTACCCGCCATTAACCGCTTTCCCGACAAATTATAAGCAAATATCATCATTGCAATGGGACAATAATCTTTCTTTTATGGGTCATGTCATTTATAACAATGTGACCATAGGTTATGTGGTACTGACTTTTGATCAAAGCCTGTTTACTCAGGCACGCATTAAAACCATGTACACCATAATCCTGACAACCATAGTACTGATTATTTTGACAATTTTATTTGCTTTTTTCCTGGGTAAACGCCTGTCCAGACCCATTGAAGAGCTGGTTACTGCCAGTGATGCCATTTCCAGGGGCAATTATAAGGTTCGTTTTGATGAACAGCGTAATGATGAATTTGGTATTTTAATGGAGTCACTCAATATGATGGCTGACGGTCTGTTAAAAAAGAATCAGTTGAAAAAGCCTTTTCCCGCTATGTTTCTCCTCAGGTAGCCCAGGAAGTACTGAATAACCTGGAGAACATTAACCTGGGCGGACAGCAAATTGATGCCAGTGTACTGTTTGTTGATATGATAGGCTTTACCGAAATGTCCAAAACCATGGAGCCGGGTAAACTGACCCAGATCCTTAATGAATATTTTTCCTATATCGCCCAAGCAGGCCAGATCTACAGCGGTCATGTTGATAAATATATCGGTGATTGCGTTATGCTGGTGTTTGGAGTGCCTGAACAGACCGAACACCACACCTTTCAGGCTATTTCCTATGCTCTGTTAATTCAGCGGCTAATCACTACCCTGAATATACAGCGTGAAAAGGCCGGCCAGCCAATTATTAATTTTCACATTGCCGTAAATAGTTCAACCTGAATAATACCGTTTTAAGCCTGACATCAAGCCAGGTTTAAAGCAGCTGATTGTTCTGGTTTGATAAAATATCCCATCAAACCGGAAATAATTTTGAGCCACAAAAGCCGGAGCTTATTGAGGAGCTTTCTTAAGTTATGTCCAGCGGCTACCATAACCACATTAATGGCATCACCGACTGCACCTTTGAGGTAGCAGCGATCTAAACGGCCATCATTTTTCATATGACCGATTTCAGGCTCAATCGCACTGCGCCGTTTTAATGCCTTTTTAATACTTCGGGTAACGCCTCGCTTCTGACCTGAGATAAAAACTTTAGTGTCTTTTACTTCATGTCCATGATAACCCCGGTCAACAAAGCATTGTTCCGGTTGTACGGCTGTAAACTGTTTTATCTGTTCCAGTTGTGGCAGTAGAGTGTGTCCATCATAAGGATTGCCCGGACAGCTTTGAGCACCAATAACAAAGCCTTCCTTGTTGGTTACCGCGATACTGGCTTTAACTCCAAATTCATAAGGCTTATGAACTTTGCCTTTACTGATACACTCGACTTCAGGAGCATGTAAACTGTAAAGCTTGTTCTTACTGTGCTGCTCCTGCTCAATCAGTTTCTGAGCCTGTTCCAGTGCCACTTCAAACAGAGACTGAATATCAACAGAATAGTTGGGCAGTTGTCGTTCAATATCCCGTTTAACACGACCTAAACGGGATTTCAGTTTATTGTTCATTTTCTTCATGCGTTTAAACTGTTTTGCTTAACCAGGTTTTCTCTGGCTTTGTTCAGGAGCTTTGAATCGGTTGGAAAAGCGATGTTCTTTTCCTGTACGGTAGTATCTACCGTGACTTTCTTTAAACTGCCGGGCTTTATGGTTTTACTCTTTAGTCCGGCTTTAATGGTTTCAATCAGTAATTTTTCACTGCCTGACTTACCCGGCCGGTTACGCCATTTGGTCATGGTCGTAGGGTGTATTGGCATCTTATGCTGAAAGTATTCTTCACCACAGAAATACTGCCAGTACGGATTTTCTGTCCAGCCTTTTACTACCTGTTCATCTGATAAATCATGAAGGTGTTTCAGGTAATGCAATCCTGCAATCAATCAAGTGCGTATGGCAGGAGCACCTTTAGTGGATACAAACAGAGCGCCCCATTCTTTATCAGGACTTTCCCGGTCTATGTGTTTTGATAACTTAATCAACTCATGGTTTATGTCCAGCATATTTTCAAGGCGCATCCTGAACAGGTCTTCCTGAGGTATTTTTGGCTGTTTCTCTGGCTTCATTCTGGTCTGGAAATTTGCAAGGTAATAAGGCTTATTTTACCAACAACCTGCAAATTTAACACCCACAATTCGCCAATATTTCCTTATAAATCAATGTGCTATAATTTATTCAGGTCGGACTAAATAGTGGTTTAATGCTGGCAGGAAATATGGGATCTCAGCAACGTATGGAATGGACTCTGAAAAGTTATAATTAACCTGAGATCTGGATAAGAACCCAGTCATTTACCTAAATACAGAGAGTTTTCATATCACTCTCATCTATTCTGATTGTCGGCTTGTCTTTTTTATGACAATAGGCAATCAGAGAACCAATAAGGTTCAACATAAAACCACTTACGCTTCTATGACGTGAATGTTCAATCTGTGTAATATTTTTTAGCTGATCATTAACCGTTTCAATTATAAAACGTTTTTTCAGCATAATCTTATCCCACAATACAATGGCACGTGGTTTCATGTTTCGTCTGACATTGGTAATAAGCCCGACATCCTGTTCAAACAGTTCATCACTTAAAAGACTGGAGACATAGTCTTTGTCACCATAAAGCTTTCCATATAAGTCTTTGGCCATTTCAGGAACCGGTTTTCTGTCATCTACATTACCGGCCGTCAATTTAGTGCCCAGTATTTCACCTTTATGATTAATGATCAGGTGAACTTTAAACCCATAGAACCACCCCATGGTCGATTTGCCTCGCTGAGCAACACCATCAAAGACTTTATGCCTGGGTATGCGAATGTTGTGGCATACTTTAATGCTGCTCGCATCAACAAAGGCAATTCCGGTGGGCTTTCCTTTGCAATGAGTAAAGTAAGCGCATAATGGCACCAGTACCGATGACATCACTCACAGGAAACGGCTATAGCTCAATAAATTTGGAAACTCTTTCCTAATATGTTGATGCACATGGCATAAATAATAACTCTTAAAATCTTTGTAATGTGACTGATGAAAGTTAATCAGGATAGTCATCAGTTCACCGGGGCTCATTACACCTTGTCGTCTTCTCTTTTTATCACCGGATTCCAGCAGTGTTTTTTCCCATTCAGGATAAAAGAACTGGTTGAAATCATCGATATTACAATACAATTCATCTATAGTAGTCACTTGCCTGTTCCTTGTTCAAATTCATTTGATTTGGTCATTAAATGATCTGATCGAGAAACAGGCATTTAGTTCAATATTTTTTAGTTCTTATCCAGAATTCAGGTTAATTATCTCTCATCTTAAAAACCCTTTATACTGCTTTTGTTCAAATTTATTGGCTTTGCGTGCTGAAATGATCCTGATTTCTTCATCTTTTGTCCTATAGCAATGACAAACCAGTAAAAGTCTTAATTCAGAGCTTTGGCCAAGCAATACAAACCGCTCTTCATCATCAGAATGGTCAGGATCAGGGATTAAACGGCCATTATCGTCAAAAAACACTGTTTTTGCCTCTTCAAAGGTAATTCCATGCTTTTTTTAATTTTTTAAGGCTTTAATTTCGTCCCAAGTAAATTTCAACTCATTCATACAAAGTATAACTACATTGCAATTACAGTCTAGAAACAAAACGACAGAGCCATCCGCATTTCTACAAGGAATAACAATAGAATCAACAGCATTAAAGACATAATCTTTATGCTTTTTAATTTACAAATACGCAAAACTTGCACAAGTGGATATTATAGTCTGACTATTTCCAGACTGTTTTATCCGATTTTATGTCTTTTTTTCCTAGCTCTGGGATGAGCCTTGTCATACACTTCCGCTAGGTGTTGGAAATCCAGATGGGTATAGACTTGTGTGGTTGAAATATCTGCATGGCCCAGTAATTCCTGAACCGCACGTAAATTACCGCTAGATTCCAGTATATGGCTGGCAAATGAATGACGCAGCATGTGGGGATGCAGATGTATGGGCAGTCCCTGTTCAATGGCCAGTTGTTCTAGTTTTTGCTGTACTGCACGCGGTGTAATGCGGGTACCAAAGCGGGATACAAATAAGGCTGGTTCATCGGCTTTGGCCAGTTTGCTGCGCACTTTAAGCCATTTTTCCAGTGCTTCCAGCGCCTTACGGCCTACCGGCAGATCTCTTTCCTTGTTGCCCTTACCGGTGACTCTTAGCTGCTGTTCCCGGCGTTTAATATCGTGCAGATTAATACTAACCAGTTCTGACAGACGCAGGCCGGAGGAGTACAGCAGTTCAAACATGGCCCGGTCACGGGTATGGTAAACATCTTGATCAGTTTCTGTCAGCAACTGATCAAGTTGTTCAATATCCGGTGCTTTAGGCAGCTTGCGACCACTTTTAGGGGCTGGTATCCCTTTAACCGGATTATGTTTGATTTTTTGCTCACGGATAAGGTATTCAAATAAGCACCGCAGTGAGGATAGTTGGCGTTGAAGGGTTTTACCGGAATGACCGGTTCGATGCTGGTAGGCGACCCAGGCACGGATCTGATGGCTGTTTAATTGCTCCCAGTGCTTAATATCCTTATCTTTAAAATAGTCCTGAGCCTGAAAGAGATCCCGCCGGTAACTGATAAGGGTATTATGCGACAGTTGACGTTCTGTTTTCAGGTAGTCCAGAAAATCGTCGACTGTCTGCTGCATTATTTTTTATTTAATAAAACGATGCAAGACATAGCTCAATGTTTCAGCCAGCCGTTCCAGAAAAACCGTACCCATATCCGTATTAAAACGCCGGATATTATTACTGCCCAGAACCAGGGCGCCAAAGCAGTTATTTTTTTCCACAAATAACGGCAGCACCGCTAATGATGCAATGAATTCCACTTTTTCTTCAAATAATTCTTCAAGAGGCAGGGTCTTAAAAAAGCCGCACATGGGTTTACGCAAATTCAGCAGTTTTTCCAGCTCTACGGCCAGGGTAGTGCCTAGCTCAATAAACAGATGCTCCGGCTGATCCGCCTGCGGTTCACTAAACAACTTTAATGACAGGGCATCCACAGAAAACTCATTGCCCAGATGTTCATCGAGAACCACTTCACAGGCATCGATTTCCTGACAGTCCAGCAGGGATAGGGTCAGTTTATGTATTTTGAGGTTAGATTTTTCATTATCTCTGGCAATATCAATTAACTCAGCCAGCTGAGCTTTCTGCTGACGGTTCTGATCACGCAGAATATCCACCTGACGTTCGATCAGCGATACGGCCGAGCCGCTGGCATGAGGAACTGTTAAGTCGGCCATTAGAGCGGCATGGTGGTTAAAAAAATCAGGATGTGACTTTAAATACTCAATAGTAATCTGTTCTTCATCCACGGGTGTGGTTTCAGAGCGATTAGTAAGTTCATCTTGCGGTGCTGCGGTTGAATTCATATTTCTATTTGACCTTCATAAACAAAACTGGCCAGGCCAGTCATCATCAAATTATGTTCTTTATTCTGCCAGTGGATATGCAGACTGCCTGCCGGCAGCATCACTTCGACCTGCTCATCGAGCCAGCCGCGTGATATCCCGTTTGCCACGGCCGCACAGGCCCCGGTACCACAGGCCAGAGTCTCTCCGGACCCTCGTTCAAACACTCTAAGGCGGATATGCGCCCTGTCCAGAACCTGCATAAAGCCGACATTTACCCGGTTAGGGAATGCCGGATGGGATTCCAGTATAGTACCTGTTTCGATGACCGGAAACCGGTCAATATCCTCAACTTTAAGGGTAATATGAGGATTACCCATAGACACAGCGGAAAATTCCACTGTTTCGGTACGATTAGACTGTTCAATAGTCAGAGTATAGCGATTATCGGCCACAGAATCATCCTCTGAAGGCACAAAGGGCAGAACACCCGGCTCAAAATCCGGCTGCCCCATATCAACAGTCACCTGATCATCATCGGTAATCGTCAGAGTTATAATACCACTATAGGTTTCCACCACAATGGTCTTTTTATCTGTTAATTTTTTTTCATACACAAAACGCGCAAAACACCGCGCCCCGTTCCCGCATTGCTCCACCTCACTGCCGTCGGCATTAAAAATCCGGTATTTAAAATCCACCCCATCCGTCTGTGTTGCTTCCACCAGCAATAATTGATCACAACCCACACCAAAGCGCCGATCCGCAATAAAGCGCACCTGCTCCGGTGTCAGTTCTATGGTCTGATTAATGGCATCAATAACAACAAAGTCATTACCGAGGCCGTGCATTTTAGTAAAACTTATTTGCATGTTTTGTTTATTATTGGTTGTTAGTTCACATTGTAGTCCGCCTCAGAATACGGTTTACCGGACAGCAAAAAACATATCCCCCCAACCAAAATCTATCATAAAATAAACAGATGCTAAATTTTACCACATTGCCTCCTCTTTCTCTGTACATCCACTACCCTTGGTGCGCAAAAAAATGCCCCTATTGCGATTTTAACTCCTATGCCACCGCCAATAACAGCGAGCTAAGTAATAAACAGGGCGATAAAGAGCGCGACATGGCCTATGTTAAAGCCTTATTACAGGATTTACAGCAGGAACTGCCATCTATCTGGGGCCGAACAGTTCATACCGTGTTTATCGGCGGCGGCACCCCCAGTCTGATCCATCCTGATGCCCTGCATGAATTAATAAGCCATATCAAGGCACTGCTTAATCTGCCGCCTATGGCTGAGATCACCATGGAAGCCAATCCCGGTACCGTGGATCAGGATAAATTTACTGCCTTCAGGCAGGCCGGCATTACCCGGCTGTCCATGGGCATTCAGAGCTTTGATAATGCACTGCTGCAGCGGATAGGACGCATCCATAATTCTCTACAGGCCAAACAGGCCATTAACCGGGCACAGGAAGGCGGGTTTGACAATATTAACCTGGATCTGATGTATGCTCTGCCGGGACAAAGCCTGCAGCAGGCGCTTGACGATGTACAGCAGGCTCTGGATTTTGATACCGCTCATCTGTCTCACTATCAGCTGACTCTGGAGCCTAATACCCTGTTTGCCAGCCAACCGCCCTGGTTACCGGATGATGATCTGGCCTGGGATATGCAACTTGAATGTCAGCAGTTACTGCGTGACCATGGACTGTATCATTATGAAATTTCAGCCTATAGCAAACCCGGCCAGCACAGCCGCCATAACCTTAATTACTGGCAGTTCGGCGACTATATGGGTATTGGTGCCGGTGCCCATGGCAAGATATCCGATGCATCCAGACAGAGCATTACCCGGCACTGGAAAGTGAAGCATCCGGCCTCTTATTTGGAAAAAGCTCAGAATTCCATTATGATTGGAGGGGAAGAACGTTTATCCAGAAAGGATATCGGCTTTGAATTTATGCTTAATGCTTCACGCCTGGTGGACGGCTTTGACACTGAAATCTTTGCCCTGCACACCGGCCTTGCCATTAATCAGATAGCAGCAGGGCTGCAAAAAGCCGTGGAACTGGATTTAATTGAGTGGGAACTGCACCATATCAAACCAACCGAACGGGGGCTTCGATATCTCAATGAACTACAGGCAATCTTCTTATAGCGACAGCCCAATTAGCAGCGACTCTGACGGGAAGGCCTCCCGTGCCGAATGTTATCTGGCCACCCAGCCGCAGCACGATAACCATGACCGGTATAACTATATCCATTATTGTTATACCAAAGAGGCCGTACGCAGGCTGGATGAGCTGATGGTTGAGGAAGGGTTGGTAGACAATAGCTACCAGCTGATGACCCGTGCGGCCGAACGTCTGCTGGATTTTATTAACCGTAATTATCCCCGTATAGAACACATTACCATTTTCTGCGGTGCCGGAAATAATGCCGGTGACGGCTATGTGCTGGCGTGACTGGCTAAGCTGCGGCGGCAGTATTGATTCTATGGAAGAGGTGCATTTTCAGGCTACTGACCTGATTGTAGATGCCCTTATCGGCACCGGCCTGGATCGTACTCTGGAAAACGAGTGGTATGACACTATAGCGGCCATTAATAACGCCGGCACTCCAGTATTATCCGTTGATATCCCCTCCGGCCTGTATGCCAATACCGGCTCTGTCCACGGTATTGCAGTCAAGGCCAATAATACGGTCACTTTTATTGCTCAAAAACAGGGTATGTACACCGCACAGGCCCGGCATTACTGCGGCAAAATTCATTTTTCTACTCTGGGAGTGGATGAATCCTTATACAATAAGGTTGAGCATAGTGCGATATTAATGGAATGGGCGGATGTGGGCGACAAATTACCCTGCCGCAGCCCTGTTAGCCATAAAGGGGATAATGGTCATATTCTGATCATCGGCGGTGACTACGGTATGGGCGGTGCCTGCCGTATTGCCGGTGAAGCCGCCTTACGCAGCGGTGCCAGGCTGGTCAGTATTGCCACCCGCAAGGAAAATGTCAGCGCCATTACCGGCTCCAGGCCGGAATTAATGGTACATGGTATAGAGCATCCTGATGAACTGGAGCCTTTACTGGAAAAGGCCAATGCCATTGCTATCGGCCCGGAACTGGGTACTCAGCAGTGGGGCATAGCCCTGCTGGATAAAATAACCCACTACCTGAAACACCTGCCCGATGACAGTCCGCCAATTTACTGCGTGGTAGATGCCGATGCTCTGAATATTATGGCTAAGCATAATGTGGTGATCCACAATCCGGATATTATTTATACCCCGCATTTTGGTGAGGCCTGGCGGTTGTTGAAATACAACTCTGAATGTCCCGATGAAAATACCGATCGATTTAATATGATCCGCTCTTTAAAAGAGAAGTACCACGGTACTTTTATTCTCAAAGGTGCCGGTATGGGCGACTGCCTCACCGGTATTATGGCGGCCTTACTGGGACAGGGGCTTTCAGTATCCGATGCCGCCTAGGTGGGTGTCTGCCTGCACGCCAAGGCCAGTGACCTAGCTGCAATTGATGGTAAAAACGGAATGATTGTCAGCGATCTGTTTCCCAAAATCTGGCAGATTTTAAATGACTAATCAGCTATTCCGCATTTAGGGCTATTCAGCACTTAATCTGTCCGCGGTATTCACCATCAGGCCCGTATAATTTGCCGTCACGAATAAAACCGCGGCTGCTGCCATCTGCATTTAAAAGGGTCTGGCCGCGGATCTGGCCGATAAAATGGCCGTCTTTATCATACATACGGCCTCGTTTAGTGATCATACCGATGTATTTGCCGCGGTCATCATACATACGACCATCCATTAGTTTCGATTTATAGCCGCCCTGCGAATCGGTCAGCTCAACAGCAGAAGCATTGCCGGCCAATAACATGACTGACATAAGCAGGCACAGACACCGTTTTATTTTCATAGTTTTATTCCTAATTTATCCCACATTTCATCCACTTTTTTAACAATTGCCTCATCTTTGATAATCGGTCGCCCCCATTCCCGGGTGGTTTCACCCTGCCATTTACTGGTGGCGTCCATACCCATTTTTGAGCCCAGACCCGATACCGGCGAGGCAAAGTCCAGATAGTCAATGGGAGTATTTTCCACCAGAAGGGTATCCCGTGCCGGATCCATACGGGTAGTCATAGCCCAGATCACATCATTCCAGTCGCGCACATTCACATCATCATCACAGACAATAACAAACTTGGTGTACATAAACTGACGTAAAAATGACCAGACCCCGAACATCACGCGTTTTGCATGACCGGGATACTGTTTTTTCATACTGACTACAGCCATCCGGTAAGAACAGCCTTCCGGGGGCAGATAAAAGTCCGCAATTTCCGGAAACTGCTTTTGCAGAATAGGTACAAACACCTCATTGAGAGCCACACCTAGCACCGCCGGTTCATCAGGTGGGCGGCCGGTATAGGTACTGTGATAAATGGGATCTTTACGCAAGGTGATACGTTCAATGGTAAATACCGGGAAGCTGTCTACTTCATTATAATAACCCGTATGATCTCCGAACGGCCCTTCCGGCGCCTCATCACCCGGTTCCAGGTAACCTTCAAGGACAATTTCACTGCTTGCAGGCACCTGCAGATCATTACCAATGGATTTAACCAGTTCGGTTTTGCAGCCGCGCAGTAAACCAGCAAAGGCATATTCTGAAAGAGCATCGGGTACGGGAGTAACTGCCGCCAGAATAGTGGCCGGATCAGTACCCAGAGCCACGGAAACCGGAAAGCGTTCGCCCGGATGCTGTTCCTGCCACTCCCGATAATCCAGGGAACCACCACGGTGAGCCAGCCAGCGCATAATTACCTTGTTTTTAGCAATCACCTGCTGACGGTAAATACCCAGGTTCTGCCGGTCCTTATTCGGTCCCCGTGTTACTACCAGCCCCCAGGTAATTAAGGGGCCGGCATCTTCCGGCCAGCAGGTCTGGATGGGCAGCTTATTTAAATCCACCTCATCACCTTCCCAGACAACCTTCTGACAGGGTGCCCGTTTAACTACTTTAGGTGACATATCCAGTACCTTGCGGTACATAGGCAGGGTCTGCAGGGCAGCTTTAAAGCCTTTAGGTGGTTTAGGCTCTTTTAAAAAGGCCAGTAACTGACCTATTTCACGCAAAGCTGAGACATTATCTTCCCCCATACCCAGGGCAACCCGACGGGGTGTGCCGAATAAATTAGCCAGTACCGGCACAAAATGACCCACAGGGTTTTCAAATAACAGCGCCGGGCCTTCGGCTCTGAGCACCCGATCGGCAATTTCTGTCATTTCCAGATTGGGATCAACAGGGTGTTTTATGCGCTTTAGTTCACCTATCTCTTCTAGTTTGTCAACAAATTCGCGCAAGTCTTTGTATTTCATAAAAACCTTTAAAAATAAATACTTAAATCAATCCCTCAGCCCAAAATTCAGACCGGAAAAGTTTAAAAAATATTAAAAAAATGAGTATTTGTTCATTGCATTGAACCAATTTCGAACTACACTGTCTATATGAGTAGATGACTTAATGCACACAGCAGCAGCGAGTTATCTATAGGTGTCTCGTGGAAGCAAGAGACTCCCTAATCATTACATTTCCTTTGATTATTTAATCAAGCCGGGGTTCATCCCGCCCCGGCATTTTTATGCCTGATATTTATTAACTGGACTATTTTTTTAACTGAGCAGTATTTTTTGCAACTTCAATTAAAGAAAGCAGAGCTTCATTTACTGCCTTTTCACTAGGAAAAGCTTTGGCCACTTCCGGCTCTAAAAGCACCAGATTGTGACCCTCCTGATAGGATTTTAAATATTTTCCACGCATTCCTTCGCCCAGATCTTTTCGGTCATATTCTTTTCTCATTTTATTACTAACCTTCTTCATATATTTTTCTTTCAGATTTAAGCATTTCCCTTGCACTGATAATCCTCATTTTCCCCATTCTTTCTGTATGTGAAATAATAAGATATCGATTGAATCTGGAAATACCAAATGTCAGAAGCCGTTCTTCATTAACACTATGATCCGGGTCATTACAAAAACAGTAGCTGCTTCATTAAAGGATACACCATGTTTTTTTAAATTTTTTACTTCCTTATTTTTGTCTCATTCAAATTCCATATAACACCTAAATTCTATAGCCGCCATGACGTCTGCGGTTTATGATATCCATAATCAGAATACCCAGGAAAAAACCTGCACCGCCTATAACAATAATTAGCAGGTATTCTTTTTTAAACCAGCTTTTACTGAACAGCGGCGGCTCTTCTTCCAGAACTTCGTCATTCACCTGAATTTTGATACTGCTTTCATTCTGACCAGTAGCCAAAGCGGCTATTTGGCTCAGTCGCTGTTTTAACTGACTGTTGATCTGCAGAGCATGTTCCTGTTGGACCTGTCTGTCCTGAAAATCCAGTTGCTCCCAAGCTTTCAGTTCTTCTTTCAGGCGGGCAATGGTTGCTTGGTATTCCTCAAGCTGGCTTTGCAGTTCAGTTTCATTATTACTTATATTAGCTACAGGCTGCCTGTGTTCCTCCCCAAGCTGTTCCTGCAGATCGGCAAGCTGGTTTTCAAGCTCGGTAACCCGGGCTTCGGCGGGTTTTTCCGGGATAATAAACTGGGAATAAAGCCAGCCTTTAGTACCGTCGTTTAACTGCACCTGGCTGAATTCCTTGCCCGCCTGCAAAACCTCAATGGCTTCCCCTCCGGTGACCAGTTTTACCACCGGACTGTCCATGGCCGCTTTGGTATGCAGACCGGTTTGCAGGTGGGTGGTGACATAATACTGTTCAGATTCAGCTGATACCGATAATGGCAATAATAACAGAGCAAAAAGCAGAGCAAATAGCAATGTATAATGCAGTTTTGATCTACAGTAACAACCAACCCCCAAATTCTGTATCATAAACACCCCTTAGATATTGTTATTATTATGTCGTGATACCGCTGTGTCTTAACAGGGCATCTATTTTCGGCTTACGCCCGCGAAAGCGAACAAACAGAGTCATAGGATCTTCCACTCCGCCCTTTTCCAGAATAGTCTGCATAAATTTTTCACCAGTTGCCCGGTCAAATATACCATTTTCCTCAAACAGGGAGAATGCATCAGCCGATAATACTTCCGCCCATTTATAGCTATAATAACCCGCCGCATAGCCACCGGCAAAAATATGTGAAAAACTGTGCTGAAAACGGTTAAAAGGCGGTGGCTTAAATACCGATATCTGATCCCGCACCTGGTCCAGGGTCTGCTGTACCTGCGGCTGACCATTAAGCTGGTAATTCATATGCAGTTTAAAATCAAACAGGCTGAATTCCAGTTGCCGGATCATCTGCATACCGGACTGGAAGTTTTTGGCTGCCTGTATTTTTTCAAACAGCTCATCAGGCAAAGCCTCACCCGTTTTATAATGACAGGCCACCAAGTTCAGAGACTCTTTTTCCCAGCACCAGTTTTCCATAAACTGGCTGGGTAGTTCCACTGCATCCCAGGGCACACCGTTAATACCGGAGAACCCGGCATAATCCACCTGGGTCAGCATATGGTGCAGGCCGTGACCGAATTCATGGAACAGGGTGGTGACTTCGTCATGGGTAAACAGCGCCGGTTCATCACCAATGGGCGGCGTCAGATTGCAGGTCAGGTAGGCCACCGGTATCTGCACCACACCCTGATCCGCATGGCGCACAATACATTCATCCATCCAGGCACCGCCGCGTTTTTGCGGGCGGGCGTATAAGTCCAGATAAAACTGTCCCCTTAAGGTACCGTTCTGATCGGTAATTTCATAAAAACTGACATCGGGGTGCCAGGTTTCTACCCCGGCTACCTCTTCAATACGAATACCATAAAGGCGCTTTACAATGGCAAACAGTCCTTCAATAACCCGGTGTTCGGGAAAATACGGTTTCAGCAGTTCCTGGGATATTTCGTATTGATGATGTTTCAGCTTTTCAGCCACATAGTTAAGATCCCAAGCTTCCAGTTCCTCCATATCCAGATGTTCCGAGGCATACTGTCTAAGCTGTTCAATATCCTGCAGGGCATCATCCCGGGAACGATCCGCAAGCTGCTGCAGAAAATCAATCACCTCATCCGTAGATTCAGCCATTTTAGTAGCAAGGGAATATTCCGCATAGTTTTTAAAGCCCAATAAATGCGCCATTTCCTGACGTAACTGCATGATTTTTTCCATATTTTCGGTATTGTCCCAGCGCCCGTCATCGGGCCCCTGATCGGAAGCACGGGTGCTGTATGCAGTATAAAATTCCTGCCGCACTGCCCAGTTGTCCGCATGGGTCACAATGGCAAAATAGCTGGGAAACTGCAGATTAAACACCCAGCCGTCTTTGTCTTCATGCTCCGCAGTCTGTTTCGCCATAGCCAGGGCTGAATCCGGCAGACCGGCCAGCAGCTGCGGATCGTTAATATGCCGGCTCCAGGCATTGGTGGCATCCAGTACATTATTTTCATAACTGGAACGCAGTTTGGACAATTGCTGACGAATTTCCTTATAACGCTGCTGTTTAGCGGTATCCAGATCAATACCGGAAAGGTGAAAGTCGCGTAAACTGTTTTCAATAATTTTTTTCTGGGCAGCACTGAGGCTATTAAATTCTTCACTGTCGGCAATAAATTTAATGGCTTTATACAGTTCGCTGTTCTGACCCAGTTCGGTATGGTACTCACTGAGCAGAGGCAGACAATGTTCATGGGCCGCCCGCAAGGGTTCAGAATTTTTTACCGAATTAAGGTGGCTGACCGGTGACCATGCCCGGCTAAGCCGGTCATCCATGTCCTGCAGGGGTTTTAACAAGTTGTCCCAGGTATAATAGCCCTGATTCTGCTCCAGCAGTTGAGCCAATTTAGTCCGGTTTTCTGCCAGCAGATATTCTATGGCAGGGATAATATGTTCAACTTCTATCTGACCAAAACGAGGCAGGGTGCTGAAGTCCAGCAGTGGATTATTCTGTAAAGGCGTATTCATAATTTCCAGCGTTATCTTAAGCGTATTCCGGATTTACCGGTTTTTTTGTTATTTTCTGTCCCTGATGCAGGCAATTACCGCCTTGCGGGACTATTCAATAAGAGCCAATATGACTATACTGAATCCAGTGCAAATTATACAGGCCATTAGTGTGCTATTTTCAGTGAATTGCAAACTTATCAACACTTTTTACCGGCATGGATCATTAATCCTTTATAAAGAGATAGGATTTATATTGCTACTGCTGATGCTGTTTATCAGCAGCCCAGGCACAGGAAGGTAATCCTGCTGCACAGTATTCCATCGGTCTGCTTTATGATCAGGGCAAGGGGGTAAAAAAAGATCCTCAAACCGCTTTAAAATACTTTCAGGCCGCTATTAAACAGAACCTGCCCGCTGCCCAGTATTATCTGGGCGTTAAATATTATGCCGGACTGGGCGTTAAAAAATCACCGGAAAAGGCTCTGGTTTCTGGTTCTGGTCAGTCGTGCCGCTGAGCAGGATCACCTGCAGGCCCAGTTTCAGCTGGCTTATTTTTATGACCGGGGTATCGGCACCCCGGTTAACCCCAAAAAGGCCACCCAATGGTACGCCCGTGCCGCAGAAAACGGTTTTGGTCCGGCTCAGCACGCTCTGGCCGCCCGTTATCTGACCGGTCACGGCACCTCTCTTAATCTGGAGCAGGGGGGCTGGCTTGAGAAAGCCACTGATCAAAATGATATGGATGCCATGCGCGATCTGGGCTTTTTCTATTACCAGGGTATGGGTGTTAAAAAGAACTGGGTCAAAGCCAGAAAACTGCTGCTGGATCCTGCCGAAGAAGGCAGTACCTTGGCACAGTATGTTCTGGGTGAAATCTATGCCCAAGGCGGTCATGACATAACACAGAATATCAGTCAGGCCCGGCACTGGTACAGCAAAGCCCGACAGTCCGGTAATAGTGATGCGGCAAAACGTCTTAAAGAACTTTCAGCGGGACATTCTGCAGGCAGTCATAAAAAACCAGCCACCGACAATCAACCACCTGGACAACCAGCGCTTTGCGCAACTGAATAATAATGATTACACTATTCAGATTCTTCAGGCCCAATACTTTGATACTATTCGCAAACTGATTGATCAATACCAGGACAGGCAGACCTATGTACTGAAAATTAAGCGTAATAATAAACTATTTTATGTACTTAACCTGAATTCTGGATAAGAACTAAAAAATATTGAACTAAATGCCTGTTTCTCGATCAGATCATTTAATGACCAAATCAAATGAATTTGAACAAGGAACAGGCAAGTGACTACTATAGATGAATTGTATTGTAATATCGATGATTTCAACCAGGTCTTTTATCCTGAATGGGAAAAAACACTGCTGGAATCCGGTGATAAAAAGAGAAGACGACAAGGTGTAATGAGCCCCGGTGAACTGATGACTATCCTGATTAACTTTCATCAGTCACATTACAAAGATTTTAAGAGTTATTATTTATGCCATGTGCATCAACATCTTAGGAAAGAGTTTCTAAATTTATTGAGCTATACCCGTTTCCTGTGAGTGATGTCATCGGTACTGGTGCCATTATGCGCTTACTTTACTCATTGCAAAGGAAAGCCAACCGGAATTGCCTTTGTTGATGCGAGCAGCATTAAAGTATGCCACAACATTCGCATACCCAGGCATAAAGTCTTTGATGGTGTTGCTCAGCGAGGCAAATCGACCATGGGGTGGTTCTATGGGTTTAAAGTTCACCTGATCATTAATCATAAAGGTGAAATACTGGCCACTAAATTGACGGCCGGTAATGTAGATGACAGAAAACCGGTTCCTGAAATGGCCAAAGACTTATATGGAAAGCTTTATGGTGACAAAGGCTATGTCTCCAGTCTTTTAAGTGATGAACTGTTTGAACAGGATGTCGGGCTTATT
The DNA here is from genome assembly GCA_963584105.1 of Alviniconcha strummeri. Taxonomy (NCBI): domain Eukaryota; kingdom Metazoa; phylum Mollusca; class Gastropoda; family Provannidae; genus Alviniconcha; species Alviniconcha strummeri. The sequence continues at coordinate 27,210,099 of OY757544.1, read as the reverse complement.
ACCAATGTCAGACGAAACATGAAACCACGTGCCATTGCATTGTGGGATAAGATTATGCTGAAAAAACGTTTTATAATTGAAACGGTTAATGAGCAGCTAAAAAATATTACACAGATTGAACATTCACGTCATAGAAGCGTAAGTGGTTTTATGTTGAACCTTATTGGTTCTCTGATTGCCTATTGTCATAAAAAAGACAAGCCGACAATCAGAATAGATGAGAGTGATATGAAAACTCTCTGTATTTAAGTAAATGACTGGGTTCTTATCCAGATCTCAGGTTACTTAGTTACGGCAGCTTTACCGATTATGCTCAGGCAAAACAGACGGCTGAAAACTTATCCGAAGCCCTGCAGTTAAAATCCAGCCCCTGGAGAAGGAAAACCGGTCAGCTTAAACAGCTTCTTGAATAATTAGTCCGACCTGAATAAATCATAGCACATTGATTTATAAGGAAATATTGGCGAATTATGGGTGTTAAATTTGCAGGTTGTTGGTAAAATAAGCCTTATTACCTTGCAAATTTCCAGACCAAAATGAAGCCAAACAAAGAAACAGCCAAAAATACCTCAGGAAGACCTGTTCAGGATGCGCCTTGAAAACATGCTGGACATAAACCATGAGTTGATTAAGTTATCAAAACACATAGATTGGGAAAGTCTTAATAAAGAATGGGGTGCTCTGTTTGTATCCACTAAAGGTGCTCCTGCCATACGCACTCGATTGATTGCAGGATTGCATTACCTGAAACACCTGCATGATTTATCAGATGAACAGGTAGTAAAAGGCTGGACAGAAAATCCGTACTGGCAGTATTTTTGTGGTGAAGAATACTTTCAGCATAAAATGCCTATACACCCTACGACCATGACCAAATGGCGTAACCGGCTGGGTAAATCAGGCAGTGAAAAATTACTGATTGAAACCATTAAAGCCGGACTAAAGAGTAAAACTATCAAGCCTGGCAGTTTAAAGAAAGTCACGGTAGATACTACCGTACAGGAAAAGAACATCGCTTTTCCAACCGATTCAAAGCTCCTGAACAAAGCCAGAGAAAACCTGGTTAAACTGTCCAAAGAGCACGGTATTAAACTGCGCCAGAACTATAATCGGGTTGGGCCGTAATATGTACTAATGGCCAGTCGTTATGCACATGCAAAACAGTTTAAACGCATGAAGAAAATGAACAATAAACTGAAATCCCGTTTAGGTCGTGTTAAACGGGATATTGAACGACAACTGCCCAATTATTCTGTTGATATTCAGTCTCTGTTTGAAGTAGCTCTAAAACAGGCTCAGAAACTGATTGAGCAGGAGCAGCACAGTAAAAACAAGCTTTACAGTTTACATGCACCGGAAGTCGAGTGTATCAGTAAAGGCAAAGCTCATAAGCCTTATGACTTTGGTGTTAAAGCCAGTATCGCGGTAACTAACAAGGAAGGCTTTGTTATTGGTGCTCAAAGTTGTCCGGGCAATCCTTATGATGGACACACTCTACTGCCACAACTGGAACAGATAAAACAGTTTACAGCCGTACAACCGGAACAATGCTTTGTTGACCGGGGTTATCATGGACATGAAGTAAAAGACACTAAAGTTTTTATCTCAGGTCAGAAGCGAGGCGTTACCCGAAGTATTAAAAAAGCATTAAAACGGCGCAGTGCGATTGAGCCTGAAATCGGTCATATGAAAAACGATGGCCGTTTAGACCGCTGCTACCTCAAAGGTGCAGTCGGTGATGCCATTAATGTGGTTATAGTAGCCGCTGGACATAACTTAAGAAAGATCCTCAATAAGCTCCGGCTTTTGTGGCTCAAAATTATTTCCGGTTTGATGGGGTCTTTTATCAAACCGGGGCAATCAGCTACTTTAAACCTGGCTTGATGTCAGGCTTAAAACGGTATTATTCAGGTTGAACTAATTAATACTACCCAGGAAATCTGAACCATGAAACAGCGTGGCCGGGCCGTTTTAATCCGCGATCCCAATAATGCTGATCTGGTCTTATTACGAACTAAAGGCGGTGATCCGAAGGATCATAAAGCCGCTATTGGAGAATGGTTATGGGATGAAATCTGGACCAGTAAGCCGCAGCAGACCCGGGACTTTTATCAGAAAGTACTGCAATACGATGCCATGATCAATAGTAAGCAATATGATGTTTTACTGAGCCAGGATAAGTGGCGGGCCGGCGTCCATCACCTGGAGGATGACAGCCAGCCCATGATCTGGATACCGGTTATCCGTGTTGCTGATCCGCAGGCACTAGCCGACCAAGTGGAAGAGGCTGGCGGTATTGTCTGGATGGATCCTTCAGAAAAGCCTGGCAATCCCAATACCGCTTTGATCAGTGATACCACTGGAGCATTATTATTAATACAACGCTGGCCGGTTGAGTCAGAAGGTGGGGAGAAATAATAATGAAAAAATCGATTCGGATGATTATTGTACTATTGCTGACTGCGGTACTACTGTCCTTAAGCGGCTGCGGTACCGGCGGGGGGTATGGAGGTTACAGCACCAGCCCCAATATTTATTATGGTTATGGCTACCCCTACTATTATTATGACGATGACGACTGCTGTTATCATCCGCCGCATGACCAGCCCCAGAACCCCGATGAGCCGGTACGGCCCAGACCAGCCATGAATATGGGCCGACCTTCCGGTATGCGCATGAGTCGTCCGACTCGTTCATTTCGTGGACGGCGTTAGTCAGAACCGCATATTGTTTTTAACATAACCGCCTGCCGCTTTCATAAGCTCCGGCAGGCGGTAACGGTTTTTCATATTACAGTCATTACACAATTCCGGTAACAGGCTCAACTTTTCCCTGACTTTCAGCACATCATCCACACTGTGTAATTTAACATGACCAATTGTGTGCTGATGACTGATATTGTTGTAACAGTACAGGTAATCACCGCTGGAGGTAATAAACAGATCACTATTGCGTGCCACGCATTTAAAATCATTTTTATAATACTGTCTGGCAATATCCGTCAGGGAAGGCACAAAATCCAGTTCCTGTGAATGCAGCCGGTATTTACTGATAATATGACGCAGGCGCTGTGTTGCCAGATGCAGTTCTGACTCAGTACCCCGGTTATACAGGGTTGGTGACATAGTTAACTGTGCGACACCCTGCTGCTTTAACCAGGCAATGGTTTGCGGCAGAGTATCCAGACATTCATGCATGGGTGTCAGGCTGATGGCCAGCCGGGTCTGCTGCAGGGTTTGCTGAGCCAGAATAATATTCTGCATGACTTTTTCCTGATCCAGACCCACATGCACGGCATTATAAACGGCCTTTTCAACACTTGAAAAAGAGATAATCAAAGTGCCTATACGGCCATCCAGAAGCTGCAGACGCTCCCAATTCAGAAGCTGGCCATTGCTAACCATATCAAAATGTACCGGATACTGCCCAATCTGCTGTACAAAATAATTAAAATCCGGGTGGCTTGTCGGTTCTCCATAACCGGCAATAACACAGCGAAACACTCTCGGTACATTGATACGTTCCAGTGCCTGATGCAAAATTTCCCGGGTCATTAAACGGGGCTTCTGAATCAGGGACTGGGGACACATAACACACCGGGCATTGCATTTACTAGTCCATTCCAGATTGACGGCCAGTTGATAGTCTTTCATGATCGACTCCTTAGGATGTTAATTCCATATGGGGTATATGCGCCTTGCAGTTGGGTACTACCTGTTCAATAGCCACCTGAACAGCCCGCTCCGGCTGCGGTTCAAACAGGGCACAGATGTCATCCTGGCTATGGATACTTGCCTGACCGTTAACCCGCAGCCGCTCACCGGTGGAAAAATCAATAAACAGACAGCCGACATGCGGGTTCTGCATAATATTACCTAGGCTCATAAAGGCTCCGTTACCATTAAAGTCCGGAAAAGCAAAATGTCGGCTGTCAATTATCTTAACCAGTCCCGGCCCGCCGCCTTTAAATGAACAGTCACAATCCCCTCGGTTATTACTGGTTGCCAGGAAAAAAAATGGTACCTGCTCAATTTTTGCATGATATTGTTCTGGAATTTCAGACCAGAGCAGACGCTGTTTACGCTGCTCATCCCAGAGGGTTTCAGTATGCCACTGCTTCTGGGCCGCCTGTTCACCCTCATGAAAACTCTGTGCCTTATTTATGGTGTTAGTCTTGATGTCGGTTTTATTATTACTGCTCATAGTATCAACCTGTTATCCGATGTTTAAAAAAGGCTAACAGGCAATTATTAAGATAACCTTAATTTTTAAAGGTCTTTTAATGTTTCTTCAACCTGCCTGATCTGCATCAAGAAAAAGGATTTATACATTTCGCGTCAATGCCATATTTTTTTTAAAAGTTCTCTGCTAGAATTTCTGTATATGAATGGCTTAAGCAGTAACAGGCACACTATTTTTCAGGGATGGACAACAATACTGACCAGCCTGGCTATTGCGATCCTGTTGTTTTCACTCACTGCCTGTGACTCTTCCAATAAAATCCCAGTCCAGATTGTTAATGATAATGACACCCTCAATGACAGCCAGCTGCATGCCTTACAGACCAAAGCCAGCCAGGAAAGAGCCCCTGATACTTTTTACTTTGGTTTTGATTTACGTAACAGCCCCTAGGAAGATACCGCCCAGTATCTGCCTTTTTTAAATTATCTGGAACAGGCAACAGGCTATCGCTTTAAAATTCACTTTACTCCTAAAGGCAGTACTGCAACCGACGAACTGGGCCGCAATCATACTCAGTTTGCCGCCATGGGCGCCATCAGTTTTTTTTACGCCCAGACCCGCTATGGCGCCATTCCTCTAGTCAGAGGGCTGAATTCTAAAGGCCGGGCAGAATATCAGTCTGTTTTTGTGGTGCACCCCGACAGCCCCATTTACAACCTGCAGGATATTAAAGGCTGACGGCTGGCTTTCGGCAGCAGGGGCTCTACCCAGGGTCACTTAATTCCCCGTATTATCCTGCAGAAAAACAATATCCCCCTCTCCAGTCTGGCATCCTATGACTATACCGGCTCACACCACAACTGCTCAGAGGCCGTAATTTCCGGCCGGGCTGACGTCTGTGCCATGCAGGCTCAACTGGCTTACCAGCTGGAATCTGAAGGCTTTATAAAAATCATTTATCATTCCACTTTTTATCCCTCCAGCGGCATTGTGGCCAACCAGTCTGTACCTACCCAGGCATTAATCAAAGTCAAACAGGCCTTACTGGACTTTGAACCTCTGGGTAAAGACAGTGCCAGTCTATACTATTGGGAGCTTACCGAAATGCCCAAGGGGTTTATTACCAGTTCGGAAGATGATTACAGAACCTTACGGGAATGGTCCATCCGTCTGGGATTTTTAAAGGAGCAGGCACTGTGAGACTGGCGCATCGCATATCCCTGCTGATTTTTATCATTATTATTTTCAGCACCGCCGCTAATTTTTTCCTGACTCAGTACCAAGAACAAAATCTGCATCACCACTCAGAAAAAATTCTAGCCCGTACCCTTATCCAGTCCTTACGGGATGCACTGGTTCGGGATATTATTGACGGCAATAAACTGCGTATCACAAATCTGCTACGAACCCTCAAAGATCACAACAATCCCATTGTTTTTCTTTATGTAACCCAAGGGGATAAACATAGGGTTTTTGCTCACTCATTCTTAAGGAAAAACATACCCGAACTGCAGTTGCTGGCCAGTGCCTTTGAAAATGCCGCCCGGGAACGTCAGCAGGCCGTTGAGTCCTTAAAGGAACGGGAAAAAAATCTGGATATTACTTTAAACAGCATCGGCGATGCAGTTATCACCACCGATGCTCTGGGCAATATTACCCGCATGAACCCGGTTGCCTCCCAGCTTACCGGCTGGAGCAATGAAAAAGCCTGCGGCCAGTCTGTAAAAAGCATTTTTCCCATTATTGATGCGACCACTCGGGAGAGTATAGAAAATCCGGTTGAAAAAGTTCTTTCAACTGGTCAGACCATTTATCTAAGTAACCATACTACGCTTATTTCCCGATCCGGCGTCGAATACCAGATTGCCGACTCTTCAGCACCTATTCGTAACAAAGCAGGTGAAATAATGGGCATGGTACTGGTATTTAATGATGTCACTGAACAATACCAACTGCGGGAACTGGCAGCCAGAAGCAAACGTGACATGCAGGCTATTATGGATCACTCACCTTCCGTGATTTATGTCAAAGATACTCAGGGACGCTTTACTTTTATCAACCAGAAATTTGAAGAACTGTTTCATATTACCCGTGAGGAGATTGCAGGAAAAACCGATTTTGATCTATTTCCAAAAGCCTTTGCCGAGGAATTTGCTAAAAATGATCAAAAGGTATTAAATAGTTCGACCTGAATAAATCATAGCACATTGATTTATAAAGAAATATTGCTTGATTATGGGTGTTAAATTTGCAGGTTTTTGGTAAAATAAGCCTTATTACCTTGCAAATTTCCAGACCAAAATGAAGCCAGAGAAACAGCCAAAAATACCTCAGGAAGACCTGTTCAGGATGCGCCTTGAAAACATGCTGGACATAAACCATGAGTTGATTAAGTTATCAAAACACATAGATTGGGAAAGTCCTGATAAAGAATGGGGTGCTCTGTTTGTATCCACTAAAGGTGCTCCTGCCATACGCACTCGATTGATTGCAGGATTGCATTACCTGAAACACCTGCATGATTTATCGGATGAACAGGTAGTAAAAGGCTGGACAGAAAATCCGTACTGGCAGTATTTCTGTGGTGAAGAATACTTTCAGCATAAAATGCCTATACACCCTACGACCATGACCAAATGGCGTAACCGGCCAGGTAAATCAGGCAGTGAAAAATTACTGATTGAAACCATTAAAGCCGGACTAAAGAGTAAAACTATCAAGCCCGGCAGTTTAAAGAAAGTCACGGTAGATACTACCGTACAGGAAAAGAACATTGCTTTTCCAACCGATTCAAAGCTCCTGAACAAAGCCAGAGAAAACCTGGTTAAACTGTCCAAAGAGCACGGTATTAAACTGCGCCAGAACTATAATCGGGTTGGGCCGCAATATGTACTAATGGCCAGTCGTTATGCTTATGCAAAACAATTTAAACGCATGAAGAAAATGAACAATAAACTGAAATCCCGTTTAGGTCGTGTTAAACGGGATATTGAACGACAACTGCCCAATTATTCTGTCGATATTCAGTCATTGTTTGAAGTAGCTCTAAAACAGGCTCAGAAACTGATTGAGCAGGAGCAGCACAGTAAGAACAAGCTTTACAGTTTACATGCACCGGAAGTCGAGTGTATCAGTAAAGGCAAAGCTCATAAGCCTTATGAATTTGGAGTTAAAGCCAGTATCACGGTAACTAACAAGGAAGGCTTTGTTATTGGCGCTCAAAGTTGTCCGGGCAATCCTTATGATGGACATACCTTGCTGCCACAACTGGAACAAATAAAACAGTTTACAGCCGTACAGCCGGAACAGTGCTTTGTTGACCGGGGTTATCGTGGACATGAAGTAAAAGACACTAAAGTTTTTATCTCAGGTCAGAAGCGAGGCGTTACCCGAAGTATTAAAAAGGCATTAAAACGGCGCAGTGCGATTGAGCCTGAAATCGGTCATATGAAAAACGATGGCCGTTTAGACCGCTGCTACCTCAAAGGTGCAGTCGGTGATGCCATTAATATGGTTATGGTGGCCGCTGGTCATAACTTAAGAAAGATCCTCAATAAGCTCCGGCTTTTGTGGCTCAAAATTATTTCCGGTTTGATGGGATATTTTATCAAACCAGAACAATCAGCCGCTTTAAACCTGGCTTGATGTCAGACTTAAAACGGTATTATTCAGGTTGAACTAAGTACCACAAACACTCAGCCCCTGGAAGAACAGGTACCGCAGGATGACGGAATTCACACCTATTTTTCTGTCAAGTTTCCCCTTTACGATCACAATAACAATATATATGCACTCTGCGATGTTTCAACCGACATCACCGAACAGAAAAAAACCGAGGCCACCTTACGCCGTTCACAGAAAATGGAAGCCATTGGTCAGCTCTCCGGCGGCATTGCCCATGACTTTAATAATCAGCTGGGCGTTGTTATCGGCTATCTTGATTTCCTGAAACAGCATACTGCCAATGAACCTAAAGCCCAGAAATGGGTAGATACTGCTACCAAGGCCACCCTGGAACACATTTTTGAGCCGTTTTTTACCACCAACCCCAAAGACAAGGGAACCGGCCTTGGTATGTCAATGGTGTACGGCTTTGTTAAACATTATAAGGGTTATATAAAAGTCTATTCTGAACCCGGCACAGGTAACACTATTCGTATGTATCTGCCGCGCAGCACCAGAGACCATGCAATACAACAGGACTCTAATCAAGGCGAATTACCACGGGGCAATGAAACCGTGCTGATTGTAGATGATGAACCGGAATTACTGCAGCTGGCCAGACATTATCTCGATGATCTGGGCTATAAAACGTATACAGCAGAAAATGCCCGGAGGTATGAATGGTTATGAACTGGCCCAGCACATTCGTCTGGTACTGGATGAAAAGAAGGCCTCATGAATACCCCTCAACTGGTGGTTATTGATGATGAAGCCGACCTGGGTTCCCTAGTCTGTGACGTGGCAGAACAAAGCGGCTTTGGGGTCAGCCAGTTCACCAGTTCCCGACAGTTTATGGAACAGTATAATGGCTGTGTTGATGTCATTGTGCTGGATCTGATGATGCCTGATATTGACGGCATTGAAGTGATACGGTTTCTATCTCAAAAACAGTGCCCGGCACAGATAATTTTAATGAGCGGCTTTGATTCCACGGTGCTGCTGAACTTAAACAGGCTCTTGAAAATAATGAGCTGCTGGTCTTTTTTCAGCCCAAGATCAGTCTTTCTCACTGACAGGCCTGGCCTGTGGGTATGTGGATAAGACGGTTTAAATTGTTTTCTAACCGGCTAAAACCAATTTTTGCCTGGGTAGTACTCCATCGATAGCCGTATGGGGTCGTTCATTATTATAACTCCATTTCCAGCATGTTGCTGTTTCCTGTGCATGCTCTATAGAATTAAATAAAAACTGATTTAACCATTCATGGCGTACCGTTCGATTAAACCGCTCTACATAAGCATTTTATTGTGGATTACCCGGCTGGATATATTGTCGTTTTATATCCTGTGCCTTTGCCCGGTCAACCACTTTCTGGCTTATGTACTCAGGCACGTTATCGCATCGAATGGTTTTGGGCTTGCCTCGCCATTCAATAATGCGTTCCAGTGTCCGTATCACTCTTAATGCCGGTAATGATAAATCCACTTCAATGCCCAGGCATTCTCGATTATAATCATCAATTATATTAAAGGTACGAAAGCTACGTCCGTCTTTTAACTGGTCATGCATAAAATCCATCGACCAGGTATCATTGATTTGCTCTGGAACCGCAAGGCTATCTGGTTTTTTACGTTTTAATCGTTTTTTAGGCTTTATCCTTAGGTTTAATTCCAGCTCCCGATAAATACGGTATACTCGTTTATGGTTCCAGGGAAAGCCTTTAACATTACGCAAATACAGGAAGCATAAGCCAAAGCCCCGGTTTTTATAAGCCTGCGTCAAACGCAGCAGCCAGTCAGCAATTTTGTCATTTTCCTGTGAATTTTTTGCCTGATAACGATAACAGATTTCACTAATATCAAAGATACGACAGGTCAGCCTGATGGATATTTCTCTATCCTTGACTACTTGTTTAGCCATCTCCCTGCGATGAGATGGCTTTACCACTTTTTTGCCATGGCCTCCTGAATAATTTCAGCCTTTAAGCGTTCTTCTGCATACATCTTCTTTAAGCGGCGGTTTTCTTCTTCCAGTTCTTTCATGCGTTTCATCATGGAAACATCCATGCCGCCGTATTTGGCCCGCCAGTTTATAGAAGGTAGCATCACTCATACCATGGGTGCGACATAATTCAGTGACTGGCACGCCTGATTCAGCTTCTTTCAGAATGCCAATGTTCTGGGATTCTGTAAATCTGGACTTCTTCATTGTAGGTTCTCCTCATTAATAATTTAATGGATAATTCTACTTATGAAAAGAATTATTTTTCGAGGGGATTACCTTATAAATGGCTTGAAACCGGTCAGAGGTCTTATCTTAAACTGATGAGACAGTGGACGGCCCTGTTTCTAAAGCTGTTTGGGGATAATCCGGTTTATCTGGCCATAGATGACTCTATCGTGCTGCGTCATTCCAAAAATGCACCCATGAGTCAGATACACCAGCAGCATGGTAATAAAACCAATCTGTCCCGGTATGTCAGAGGGCAATGCCGGGTAGCACTGGCTGCGATTGTTAAGCGTTCTGGCTGTAATACGGCTCTGCCATTGTTATTACGTTTAACACCATATACAAAAGAAGAAATTAAACGGCTGCCTTTAAATAAGGAAACCGTACACCTGTATGGACGTGAACAGCAGGTTAATTACCGAACAGCGGTGGCTAAAGCCCGCTTTCTGAATGGCCAGTCGGTATGCTTTGTCTGGTGTGAGTTTGAGGACTCTAAAGGGAAAAAAAGACCACGTCTATTACTGTCAACAGATATGCAGTTAAGTGGTCTGGATATTATTGTCGCTTATGAAAAGCGCTGGTCAATTGAGCCCTTGTTCAATCAGTTAAAAAATGACTGGGGCATGAAACAGACCTGGCAGAAAACCCGGAAGGTGTTACATCGATGGGTACACATTATTGCTCTGGGGTATATTATACCTCAATTGCGGGCTATTAAATGTCCGGACCCGGTATTGCGCTTAATTGATAATACGCCCTGGCGAAAGAATACACCCATTACTGCCGGAAGAATACGAATGGGACTGATAAGGTATTTTTCGCAGGTTAGAGTCAGGGACTGGTGGGATGGTAAGTCCCAAAAATTCCACCCGCCGGATATGGATATTTTAAGGCGATTTGAAGATTTGTTATAAAAACAATTTCAAAACAGCTGGTTATAAACAAATTGTTAAAGAACGTATGAGCGAAACAGGACTCTCAAGGGTGAGCTGTCGCTCTAAACTTTAGTTATTTTAGCTTTGCAATTAAATAATATTTTGGTCTGCAGAAGCTAAATAAACCTGTTATAAACAAGTTGATAAAATACCTTATTAACCCCACAATAATACTATTGTTTCAACTGATTCAGGTATTCGCTATGTCACAACATTATGATTTAATTTCCATCGGCGCCGGCAGCGGCGGTCTTTCAGCAGCAGAACGGGCAGCACAATACGGAAAAAAATGTGCCGTCATTGAAAGTAATGAAGTAGGCGGTACCTGTGTCAATATCGGCTGCGTACCTAAAAAAGTCATGTGGAATGCGGCAAATATTGCCCATGCCATACAGAATGCACCTGACTACGGTTTTGATGCCCATAGTAATGGTCTGAACTGGGACAAACTGGTCATGCAGCGGGAAAATTATATTGGCGGTATTATTGACTGGTATGGCAACTACCTGGCCGATTCCAATATTGACTATATTGAAGGCCAAGCCCGCTTTGTGGATGCTCATACTCTGGAAGTGGATGGTGAACATTATACAGCGGATCACATTGTGGTGGCACCCGGCGGCTATCCTGTTGTCCCCGATATTCCCGGTGCGGAACTGGGCATAACTTCCAATGTTTTTTTTGAACTGGACGAACAGCCAGAACATATTGCTATTGTCGGTTCCGGCTATATTGCCGTAGAACTGGCCGGCCTGATGAGTGCTCTGGGTAGCCAGGTCACCCTGCTGATCCGTGGCGGTCATGTACTGGGTAACTTTGATGATATGCTGCAGGGAGCACTGGCCAAGGTACTACAGGACGATCCTAACCTGGTATTTCTTACTACCACCGAAGTTGAAAACGTGGTTGAAAATGAGGACGGTAAACTAACCCTGCAGTGTACCAATAACCAGCAGGTTAATAATGTAGAGGCCTTGGTCTGGGCCATTGGCCGTGCCCCTAATACCGCCGATTTAAATCTTGAAGCAGCAGGTGTACATACTGATAAGCACGGTTTTATCCCCAGTAATGAATTTGAAGAAACCAATATTAAGGGCATTTATGCTCTGGGTGATGTTAACGGTAAAGCGGCGCTGACTCCAGTAGCAATTGCCGCCGCCCGACGTTTATCAGACCGGTTGTTTAATAATATGCCCGATCGTAAACTGGATTACTCCAATATTGCTTCCGTAGTCTTCAGCCATCCACCTATTGCCACTATAGGCCTGAGTGAGAGTCAGGCCAAGGAATCTCATGGTGATTCCGTTAAGGTGTACAGCACCAGCTTTACCTCCATGTCCCATGCATTTACCAAACATAAAGTACCTACCGCCATGAAACTGGTTTGCGTGGGCGCAAAACAAAAAATTGTCGGCATTCATGTGATAGGTCCCGGTGCCGATGAAATGATGCAGGGCTTTGCTGTGGCAGTTAAGATGGGAGCCACCAAGGAAGATTTTGATAATACTGTAGCGATACATCCCTGCAGTGCTGAAGAACTGGTCACGATGCGCTAGACTTTAAGTACTTTTGCGCAGGCAGGATGCCCACGCTCCTAGGGGAAATAGTATGAATATCAGACCTTTTAACCAGCATCAGCCTGAAATTGATGCTTCAGCCTATATTGATGAATCTGCGGTAGTTATCGGCCAGGTCAGTATTGGTGCAGACAGTTCAGTCTGGCCTAATACCACTATTCGTGGTGATGTTAACTGGATTAAAATTGGCAATAATACCAGTATCCAGGACGGCAGTGTGCTGCATGTGACCCATGAAAACCCGGCTCAGCCGGGCAGCGGCTTTCCTTTAACGGTCGGCAGCCAGGTAACGGTGGGGCATAATGTGGTACTGCACGGCTGTACCATTGAAGACAATTGTCTGATTGGCATGGGCGCTATTATCCTTGATGGTGCAGTGATTGAAAAAAATGTCTTTATTGCTGCCGGTGCCCTGGTAGCGCCGGGCAAGCGCCTGCAAAGCGGTTACCTGTATGTGGGTTCACCGGCAAAACAATTGAGAGAGCTGACGGAAAAAGAAATTGAAGGTTTGCAGTATTCGGCGGATCATTATGTTCACCTGAAAAACAACTATATTTAGATTTTATGCTCTGCAATTTCTTCCAGTATTTCTTTTAAATGGGCAATATTAATAGGCTTAACCAGAAAACGATCCATTCCTGCATTAAAACAGATCTCTGCTTCACCATCCATTGTATTGGCCGTTAAGGCCACAATGGGAATATGATTTTGTTCCTGCTCAAGCTCACGTATGGTTTCAGTGGCCTCATAACCATCCATTACCGGCATCTGGCAGTCCATAAAGATTGCATCATAGGTATTTTCCTACCAGGCCTGTACAGCCTGTTGGCCGTTCTCTGCTATATCCACTTCACAGCCTGCTTTTTGCAATAAGGTTCTGGCCACCATCTGGTTAACTTTGTTGTCTTCAGCCATTAATACTTTTAATTTTATCCTGCTCTGCTGCAGTTTATTTTCTTCCTGTAAGACCGCACCACCTTCAACAAAGCGATTGCCGCTTAATACTTGAGTAATAAAAGCTTTAAATCCAACCGGGGTAAATGGTTTTTTGATAAAGCCATTTAAACCCAGTTTCTTATATCGATCTGCAAGTCCTGTCTCTGCATTATTATTAATAACCACACTTTTAATACTGATGTATCCCCACGAATTTATTAGAAAATTCGAGGTTTAAATAAGATCGACTTTCATGGTGAAATATGAACAAATTTGTTTCGACCAAAAAACAAATCAAAAGAACCTGCCCTGATATCCATAAAACCCGTTTAAATGCCTTAATGGCTGGAGTATTATCAGGTGTAAACCACCATCAAATTAGTGTAACCAGTTTGGTGAGGAATTTAAGAGAAAATTCTGTCACCAGCACCAAACATGATATAAAGCGCATGGATAGATTGATAGGTAATAATAAACTTCATCAAGAGCGCTCTTTAATTTATAAAATGATGACAGACTACTTAATTGGCAAAGAGCCCCATCCACTACTGATTGTTGATTGGTCTTCAATACAGTGGCAAAGTCTCTTTCAACTATTACGGGTGTCTATTCCGATGGGCGGTAGAGCTTTAACCATTTATGAAAAATGCTATCAGGAATCAGAGCTTAATAGTAATGTGGCCCATGATGCTCTGCTTGATGAACTCGAAAGACTGCTGCCCGATGGAAGCAAGCCTATCTTAATCAGTGATGCGATTTATCGCATTACCTGGTTTAAATCCGTTGAATCCAGGGGGTGGTATTGGCTTGGAAGAGTCAGGGGGGATGTTCATTTGTCACTGGATGGCGAGCATTGGAATAGTTGCCGTCATTATATGCAAGATGGCTCAGCAAAAGCAAAACGGCTGGGTAATATTTATTACAGTAAAGTCTCCCGTTTTTGCTGTAATGGGTATGTATAAAAAGAAAAGTAAGAAACGACAGAAACAGAAAAAACGAGGTGGCAAGTCTCATTGCACAACTTCCTTATATCAAGAAAAGAAGGCTAATGAAGCCTGGTTGTTAGTGAGTAATTTACCGACCAGTAAAGCAATGCCCAAACAAATTGTAAAAACATACTCAACTCGAATGCAAATAGAAGAAAGCTTTCGAGATAGTAAGAATAGCTATTATGGACTGGGCTTGTCACAAGCTAAATCAAGGTCTGAAGCACGATATGACAATCTGTTATTGATTGCGGCCTTAGTTCAATTTTTATTATGGTGTATTCATAGGTATGATCTTTAGGAATTGAAATGAAGCCAATTTGATGATCAAATAGTTGTTATTCAGGCAATTATTCATCAACAAAAAGGCTTCAAATGAAAAGTAGCACATTATCAAAAAAACTAAAACTCGTATTGAGTGAAAAGAAACTTAATAAACCGGGCAAAAACATTGGCTTTTCCCAACGATTAAGACAGATAACCCCTTTTCAGCTTATAGAGTATGATTACGGCTATGGGTGATAAAGAGACAAAGCATTTCTCGGAAATTCATCGTTACTTTAACCAGTTGACGAATAAAAATGTCCGTTATAAGCCCTTTCATAATCAACTAGCCAAGCCTGAATTTGCGCAATTGATGAGAGATGTTGCAGATAAAGTTTTTAATCACTGGGTAAATACAAAACTGAAATGTAATCATCCTGTTCTGGCCAGTTTTGATAAATTACTGATCCAGGATAGCAGTTCACTTGCTATTCACAAGGCACTGAAAAAGGATTATCCCGGGCGATTCACAGCAATTAGTCCGGCAGCCGTGGAATTGCATGTCACCTACGACTTAAAAACCAGAGGCATAGAAAAAAGCACACTGACACCGGATAGTTTTTCAGAACGAGCAGAATTACCAGAAGCTCATGAACTGGAAAATCAGTTATTATCAGGTGACCGTGGCTACTATTCAGGCCAACTGATTAATGAAACAGATGACCATGGTGGGTATTATATTTTACGGGCAATGAGACTTTCCATGATAGCAGTTCACCGGGCCATCAGAGAAGATGGGCAAGTCGTTAACAAAAGAACTAAACCATTGTCTGATTTGGTAAAATCTCTGCCAAAACGACAATTAATTGATATGATTGTGGAGATTGATGGCAGAGAAACAAGGCTGATTGCAATCTGGAGCCCCAAAGAAAAAAGGCATACATTTTTAGTTACAAATCTGAATGCAGAACAGTTTTCAGCGACACAAATCAGCCAGTTATATCGTTTACGCTGGCAGATTGAGTTGTTATTTAAAGAGTGCAAGTCTCATAATAACTTGCAGGTGTTTCAAACCAGTAATCCCGCATTGATGGAAGCTTTGGTTTGGAGCAGTTTAATTGCGACTATGCTGAAATGCTTTATATGCAGTAGCATAGAACAATTTTACCAAATGGCGATGTCAACATTGACGGTCTCCAAAACGACCGTTTACTGGTGGTATTCATTATTGGAATCCATTGTTAACCATAAACGAAAACAATTAACGGATGTGCTTGAAAGAACGTATTTTTTCCTGAAAGAAAATGCTGGCAGAGCCCATCCTAAACGGGATAAGTCTACTGGACTTTATCAGTTCGGTGTAGAACCTAATATTGGAGTTACATCCTGATGGGTAAACTATTGAAACAAAATGATAAAATCCTTAAAGACATACCTATGATGGTGTATTGGTAAAGTAGCTTGTCAACAGGGCTATCAGAAAATGTTACAGGCCAATACCATTGTTAACCGTACTGTCTTGTCATTCATCTATATTGCAAAACAAGTTATAAATGACAAACGGTATAAAATTTACATGAAGAATTTGAAAAAAGCATTTACACAATTGAACCAGGACGTGATGTGACTCTGCACAATGGTTTAAATTTGTGGGGAGCCTTCAGATTTTAATATCATTCTGATCTTTTAGTGCTGTTAAAACAGTCTGTATTGGACAGTGTAAATTAAACTGTGTATCCGCTCTTATTTAAATATAAGGAGCCAATTGCTCCTCAAACTCGATTATAAAACGATTCATAGCAGAATCATCGTTAGGAAACAGTCGCCGGTTTTTAATAGCCTTATGAATAACACTGTTTACTGACTCAATGGCATTGGTGGTATAAATAACCCGCCGGATATCCTCAGGATAATCAAACAGCGTAATAAGGTTGGGCCAGTGTGCCTTCCATGACCGGCTGATTTGCGGGTATTTATCATCCCACTTCTGAGCAAATTGCTCTAACTCCAGTGCTGCTTCCTACTCAGTTGCAGACTGGTAGATTTGCTTTAAATCCGCTGTAACTGCTTTGTAGTCCTTCCAGGGTACAAACTTCAGTGAATTTCTGACCATATGCACAATACACAGCTGAACTCTGGCCTGAGGGTAGGCAGTATTAATTGCTTCAGGTAAACCGGCTCCAGTGGGCGTGACTGCCATTCCACTACCCGTTCCATGACACTATTGGTTACCTGAGAGACCAGGGCGGGTGATATATCCACACCATACATTTCCTCAAAGGTATCCACAATATCACGGGTGCTCATGCCTTTGGCATACAGAGCCATAATCTGGTCATCCATGCCGGTGATTCGGGTCTGACGCTTTTTGAACAGCTGAGGTTCAAATTTGGACTGTCTGTCCCTGGGAGTATTCAGTTCAAACTGGCTCAGCATTCAGAGCGGCTTCAACGGTCATTTTAGTCAGTTGGGCACTGAGGTCGCTTAAATCCTGAGGGGTTTTTAAATCTTTAGCCAGTTCGTTGGCCAGAGCCTGTAACCTGTCTTTGTTCATTGTCTTACTCATCGCTGTATTCCTTGTTATAGGGTAACAAAAGATGGTTCAGACCGGCAGGGGGTTAATAATGTCGACTTCAGTCGAAGAGAAATTCCGCCTCCATGGTGAGCAAATACCTGGAAAAGGCAGGGTGTCAAGGAGGAATCCTGAAAGGAAGCTCCTTGATAGCCTGACTTTGGAAGATAGGCTGTTCACTATGGAGGTGGTATTTCAGGTTTGTTCATTTAACCTCTGCTGACTTAAACCACCGCAATGAGCGTTTACACAGTTATTTTTACACCCTCCTGTATTGACTGATCACTTTCAGTTTCAAGAAATATCAACAAAGACTCTGCCTGCAATTTAATTTTTCCTTCTGTCAACTGCTCCTTAAACTGGTCTGCACTGCTGTAACTTTCTGCCTCAGCCTGACTGTCAGTAAAGAGTTCCAACATTATCTTTCTGCTCAGTGGTTTGCCACCCAGCAGAAATACCGCCTGATCTTTAATAACAGCATTAAACCGCTCCTGTACTGGTTTGTGCTGTTCTGTTTTCGCCACCGGAAGATGGAAGCGGGACCAGAATACCGAACCTTTATCCAGTTCACTTTGCAGACCGATTTCTCCACCTATTAATTCAGTCAGTTCTTTACTAATGGACAGGCCCAGACCAGTACCGCCAAACTTTCGGGTAGTTGAGACATCGGCCTGATTAAACTTTCCGAATACATGCTCAATTTTATCTTCTACAATACCGATTCCGGTATCTTCAACAGAAATCGTAAAGTTAACTTCCTTATTTATCAGTTCATGGCAGCGGATATCCACCAGTACATAACCCTCTGCAGTAAACTTAACTGCATTGGTAATAAAATTGATCAGGATCTAACGTATGCGAATGGCATCTCCGATAATATATTCCGGCATTTTTTTATCCAGCCGGTATTCCAGTTCTATACCTTTTTCCTTTGCCTTGATGTCAACAATATGCAGTGCATCTATGATCAGATTATGAAAATTAAACTCAATCGGATCGATACTCAGTTTGCCTGACTCTATTTTGGAAATATCGAGAATATCATTAATAATATGCAGCAGTGAGTTGACGGAGTTCTGTATTTTATATACAAAATCTTTCTGCTCATTATTCAAAGGAGTATCCATAAGCAGATCACTTAAACCAATAACGCCATTCATAGGCGTTCTTAGTTCATGACTCATATTAGCAACAAAACTGCTTTTCTGCTCATTATGCGCTTCGGCCAGTTGTTTAAGTTGTTTAAGCTTCTGCTCATACTGTTTCCGTTCGGTAATATCCACTCCATAAACCTGAACAAGGGTCAGTCCATGCTGTTCAACCGGGTGAAAATTCCAGTAATACCATCGATTATCAGCACCGCTTTCCACACCGTCTATTGTTTTATTATTTTCTATGCATTGCTGCAAAATGGTTTCAATATTATCCGGCAGAATCGCAGGACGTCCCATGTCATTAAAGCCGTATTCAACCAGCAATTCTGTCATACTGGGGTTGGCATAATGCATTACGGCTTCATCATCAAGCTGTAGAATAGGGGCCGGACTTAATTCGGCAAACAGAGACAGTCGTTTAATTTCATTTTCACTGAATCCGGAATCGGCACAGTCACGAAACAGAACTAGGGTTTCATTATTATCAAGCTGAATAAACCGGACATCTATCTGCAGATAAACCCCTTCTTTGTCCACCCAAGTCAGTTCATGGGTATCCTGTTCCCCCTCATCCGCCAAATGCAGCATAGGGATTGATTGCCAAAATATTTTTTTGAGCATCCAGATGCAGAACACCTTCTGTAAGGTGCTGAAACAGTAATCTTTCAATAAGAGGCTGCAGATTTTCAGGCATGACTCACTCGTAACAGGCATTGGATCTTCTTTCTTATCTAAGGGCTCTATCACTCCGGACACCCGTAATTCATCCTGTTCACAATGTGAGAGATCCACAATACGTTCATCTATACAGCGTTTACCGCCTGCTTCATAGATAATTTTAACCTGCGGCAACAGCGGTTTCTGTTTATCAATTTCCACCACCACTCCTTTTTCGCCAGAATTTAAACGTACCGCGCTGGTAAAGGGGTAAATACCCATAACATGGATCAGCTCACTGACAATTTCTTCCCTGAACTGGTCTTTTCAGGCAGACTGATAAAGCAGCTTAAGCGCATTAACCGGTAACATACCCGGTTTATCCGTCAGACCATGGATAAACTCATCGTAAAAATCCGCCACCTGCAGGATTTCTACCAACTCAAAAACCTCAGTATCTTTTAAATGTTTTGGATAGCCGGAACCATCACTGAATTCATGGTGCTGACTAACCAGTTTAATAACATTTTCCGGTACATCCTCACTCTGCTGCAGCACCTTTTCCACAATCCCCGGGTGCTGATGGATCAGTTCCAGTTCCAGTTCCAGTTCCAGTTCCAGTTCCATCTCAGTATAGGCCTACCCAGCAGATGAATAGGCAAACGAGCCCAGCCAGTATCATACAGCAAGGCAGCCAGACCCAGATCGCTAATATCCTGATCACTACGTCCTAGGCGCATGGCCAAAGGCAGAACCACAGCAAATACTCCGAAGCCATGATCACTGAGTTTAATATCCTGGCGATGCAGATGCAGCATGCCTAGTCATTACGCACCAGACTGTCTCTGGCTTCATCAATCAGGGGATTAATGGTCTACACTGCAATAGGCTTGCCTTCCTTAAACCAGATTGCCCAGCTCATTCACCATTTTAGAAATTTTACCCTGTAGCACCCTGGCGACTTTTAATTCTTCATTAAGTCGGGCTTTTGTTTCACTGGCAGTTTTTTTCTCACCCTGTCCTGATTGTACTGTTACTGATTTGTCTTCATCAGTTTTATCCACAGCAGGAATATTTTTTTCTGTCTCCTGAACCTGTTCCGGAGTATCTTCAGAGGAAACATCATCACCGCGCTGCAAATCAATCACCAGCCCTTTGACTCCGGCTTTTTTTAACAGCAGAATATCTTTCTGGGAATTAATTTTACGTCGATGGCGTAAAAAAGGACTCTGCAGCCAGGGTATATCCAGTTCATGAATAAACATACCGGGCTTTAACTGGGCAATTGAAATCTTTTTTGTAGGTGCAGAAGCGGACATACAAAAAGTATAGTTTGAATTTACTAAAAAGAAATAAAAAAAGTGTAATTTTTGTCGTGAAATGAAAAACTAATGAAAAACTCTACAACATACGGGCAAGATGCCCGCACTCCCGGGTATTAAGACGTTTGCATATCCTGACGGATGGATTCAATAACCGGGGCAACAGAAGGGCATACGCCTCGCCACAACCAGAACGATTCAGCTGCCTGTCCCACCAACATGCCCAAGCCGTCCGAGATATGCCCAACACCCTGCTGTTCTGCCCAGCGCATAAATGCTGTCGGTTCACTGGCATACATCATGTCATAACAATAGCCCGGTTCAGAAACCAGCTGTGCCGGCAGGGGAGGAACTTCTCCCTGTAAACTGGCGGCCGTAGCATTAATAATCAGGTCAAACTGCTGCCCCTCTAAGGATTCATAACCGCCACCGGAAATATTACCCATATCCGTAAACCCGTCAGCCAGCTCTACTGCTTTAGAAGCTGTACGGTTAGCAATATAAAGTTGTTGAGGCTGCTGCTCCAGAATCGGCGCCAGCACACCCCGAGCCGCACCACCAGCCCCCAGAATCAAAACCTTTTTACCGCTCAGCGGCCAGCCCAGATTATCTACAATATCATTAACCAGACCAATTCCATCGGTATTGTCCCCGTCAATAGTGCCGTCTGAATTCAAAATAAGCGTATTCACCGCACCCGCCCGTTTAGCCCGTTCACTGAGCGTATCAGACAACTTCCAGGCATCCAGTTTAAACGGCACCGTCACATTCAGCCCCTTACCGCCATGCCCCTGAAAATGCCTCACCGCCTGCTCAAAACCACCCAGATCCACATGAATGGCCGTATATTCAATAAACTGCCCGGTTTCTTTAGCAAAAGCAGCATGGATCTGCGGTGACTTACTGTGATTAATGGGATTACCCATTACTGCATACTGATCCGGCTTATCAAAATCAAAAATATCACTCATCGCCTATCCTTCCTGAGCCTGTAATTTTTTACGCTTTAAAACCCGCTTATTATGTCCGCGCAATAACAGCACCACCAGCCAGGTCACCAGCAATGCCGCCGAAACAATAATCAGATTATGCTCCACATCTCCTTTTTCCACCAGCACATAAAAGGTACCGGCCACACCTGAAACACCACCCAGGAACATGACGGCTATGGCCAGGAGCATAAAGATAATAAAGTATAGAAATTTGAGGATATATTTCATTTAGATTCCGTTTTAACCCCCTCAATCCCCCTTTAAAAAAAGGGTAAGCAGGGCATCACTCTGAGTAGCTGGCGGGCAAGGGCTTAATTCATAACAACAATTAAACAATTCACTCATTTAACCAACAAGCCACCTGCTTCCCGAAATAGGTCAGTATACCATCAGCCCCAGCCCGTTTAAAACACAGCAGTGACTCCAGAATCACCTTACGCTCATCCAGCCAGCCGTTCTGTATCGCCGCTATAGTCATGGCATATTCACCACTAACCTGATAGGCATAAGTCGGCACACCAAACTCATCCTTAACCCGGCGCACAATATCCAGATAAGGTATACCCGGCTTAACCATCACCATGTCCGCCCCTTCTTCCAAATCTATGGCCACCTCATGCAGCGCTTCATCACTATTGGCAGGGTCCATCTGATAAGTAGTCTTGTCTGCCTTACCCAGATTAGCTGCCGACCCCACCGCATCCCGGAAAGGGCCGTAAAAGCTGGAGGCATATTTGGCTGAATAGGCCAGAATACGGGTATAAATATGGCCGTTTTCTTCCAAGGCATCACGAATTTCACCAATTCTCCCGTCCATCATATCAGAAGGGGCCACCACATCCGCACCGGCCTCAGCATGGGACAGAGCCTGCTTGATCAATACTTCTACCGTTTCATCATTAAGTACATAACCCGTTTCATCAATCAGACCATCCTGTCCATGGGAAGTAAAGGGATCCAGCGCCACATCCGTAATAACACCCAGATCCGGATAAGCATCTTTCAATGCCTTAACCGCCCGTTGTGCCAGACCGTCCGGATTATACGCTTCATGAGCATCATCCGACTTGGCACTTTGAGGTGTAACCGGAAACAGAGCTACCGCCGGAACACCCAGTGATACCAGCTCTTTTGCTTCAAGCAGTAACTGGTCAATACTGACCCGCTCCACACCGGGCATGGAACTGACGGCTTCCCGCTGTCCCTGACCTTCCAGAATAAACATGGGATAAATCAGATCATCCACACTGAGCTGTGATTCACGCATCAAACGGCGGGAAAAATCATCCCGACGCATACGACGCTTGCGGGTAAACGGATAAACGGCAGATACGCTCAAGGTTCTCTCCTGCAGTATTAATGACAAGCTATAAATTACGGGCTATCAGACTGTATTGATCGGCCTGATAAGGAACCGGAATGGTTACAATATGGCCACTGCCCGGCGCCACATCCATGACTTCACCCTTCTGGTTGCGAATAGCTTCCAAGGTAAACGGCTGGTTACCTTCCGGCAGTATCAACTCCAGGGTATCACCCACTGAAAAGCGGTTTTTTACATCCACTGTGGCAGTCTGTTTAGACGGATCATAAGCAATAATTTCACCCACAAACTGCTGGCTTTTACTGCGGGAATGATTGTTCATATAATTCTGATATTCTTGGGTATGGTGGCGCTGGAAAAAACCATCTGTATAGCCCCGGTTGGCCAGACTGTTCAGATCGGCATACAGTTCCATATCAAACGCTTCGCCTCGTGCCAGAGCATCAATCGCCTGACGATAGACCTGGGCGGTACGGGCAGCATAATAATGGGACTTGGTCCGACCTTCAATTTTAAGGGAATCCATGCCAATCTGCATTAAGCGCTCAACATGCTCAAGGGCACGCAGATCCTTGGAGTTCATAATATAAGTGCCGTTTTCATCCTCAATAATAGGCATATACTCACCGGGGCGTTCAGATTCTTCAATCAGATACACCTTGTCTGCTAGGGGATGACGCTTAAGCTGACTATCATCAGGAAACACTTCAGGAGAATTCATGGCCGCAAAGGGAGCAAAATCAATTTTCTGGGGCTGGACATCACCGGTTATATCTTCCTGCCCTTCATGCACCTTGTATTCCCAGCGGCAGGCATTGGTACAGGTACCCTGATTAGGATCGCGATGATTAAAATAGCCGGACAGCAGGCAGCGGCCGGAATAGGCAATACACAGAGCTCCGTGAACAAAAACCTCCAGCTCCATATCCGGACATTCCTGGCGGATTTCCTCAATTTCATCCAGTGACAGCTCACGGGACAGAATCACCCGTTCCACACCCATGGACTGCCAGAATTTTACTGAAGCATAATTAGTGGTATTGGCCTGAACCGACAAATGAATGGTAGCATCAGGCCAGCGTTCCTTAACCATCATGATCAGGCCGGGATCAGCCATAATCAGTGCATCGGGATTGAGCTCAATAATAGGCGCAATATCATCCAGATAGGTTTTTACCTTGGAATTATGAGGGATGACATTGGAAGCCAGAAAAAATTTTTTGACCTGCTGATGAGCTTCATCTATACCGATTTTAATGTTTTCGTAAGTACTTACTGGGAAAGTGTCCTGATGCTTCCGTGCTCTGGCTCATACTATAGCCAAATTACCCAAGTGATCTGAAATGGGGCACAGCTGTGTTTGTCTATTTGTGATCCGAAATGAAGTGCTGTGTGCTGCATGTATTGATTTATAGAGTCCTACATTCAAGCGGCATACATGTCTGTTTGGCCTTGTGATTCACATTCTCCGTTCCTAATGCAAAATGTATTACTGTCATTCCAAAACAGCATTTCATATCAGAGTGTTGTTATCCTTTGTGCTGGTGCCATCTTCCCATCTGTGTACTGATATGTCTTGTTGCCTTCAGGGTCAGGGTTGGTTGTCTTTCCATCCAGTTCAGGTGTGTGTGTGTGTGTGTGTGTGTGTGTGTGTGTGTGTGTGTGTGTGTGTGTGTGTGTGTGTGTGTTTTGGCTTCAGTGTAAAGATTGATCGTCTTCCCTGTTTTGTACTGGTGTGTGTGTGTGTGGCTCTGTGCGTGTGTGTGGCTCTGTGCGTGTGTGTGTTTTGGCTTCAGTGTAAAGATTGATCTTCCCTGTTGTGTACTGGTGTGTGTGTGTGTGGGGGGGGGGGGGGGGGGGGATTGCCATGAATGTTTGTCTATCCAGTTTTGCCTTCAGTATAAAAGTGGTCTTTCCAGTTATGTATTGATGGTTGCCTTCAGTGTAAAAGCTTTCCATCTTGCCTCTTATCAAAAGTTTGTTTGTCTTCCCAGTTATAAAGATTTGTGTAAGTATTTACTTGCTTTTTATTTACCTGTTTATTATTTGTCAAAGGCAGACAACCAAATTTCCTGTTTACAGATGAGTAATATTGTATTGTCTTCCCTGTCAGTGTGCGTGTGCTTGCTGCTCCATGCAAACCACTCTCTCTCATAAAGTACACATGCTCTGGTTTGCCAGAGTTTGTACCTGCAGGGCACTGTGTTCATAGACTACACATGCTGTCTGAGAGTGTTGATAGAATACACTTGCTAAGAGTGTTCATGGAATACACTTGCTGCCTGAAAGTGTTCATACAATACACATGCTATATAAGGCTACCAGAGATTGTTTACATTTTTCTTGAGGCAACACCGTGAGAATGACAGGATGTAAAAATGCAGTTACTGACCAACTTCCTACTAACTTCATTCCTTGATTATCAGCTTTTGTTGTGATTTTTTTGTTTTTTTAACTGCAGCTTTGAGGTGAATGTTGGCTACATTTATTATTATTTTTATGGAGGGGAGAGCAGTGAGATGAGAGCAAGTGTGACCAAACAGCAAGAGTTGTCAGACTTTGCTCCATGCAAGCGCTGTATCAATGCAAGTTTCATGTAAGTGTGCACATCACTTTGCTGCTTCACTCTTATTTTGATGGGAGAGTTAAGTGAGACAAGAGAGAAATCAAGGTTCCCAGAGTTCTTACAGGTGCTTACAAGTACTTACGAATTGAATTTGCCAAGTAAGGCCTTACAAGTCCTTATATTTGCATCATGGTCCTTACAAGTGTAGCTAATACTAAAAATGCACATTGATAATTATAAAAGCCTCTCATTTTTCCAAGCCAGCGACACTGGATGGTTCCACACATTTACTGAATTTTAAAATCATTCGGTCATAGGCTGAGATGATGTCTGAAGCAGACGATGCTTTCCTCCATGTTCATTTAGATCATGTGCAGCCAAAATCACGGTCGCAAGATTACGCAATAACTTCCAGGTCGACCATTTGGTTGCAAATTTCAAACTGTGCAAACAGCAAAGATGCCAAGAAAAAGTTTGTTCCAAGCCGCTGGCTAAAGGACATTCCATACCAGGAGTTTGTTCTGAAAGATAAGCTGGACAAACACTACGCTCAATGCATGGCTTGCGAAATTCAGCTCTTTTTTGTGTTCCTTATTGTTGTGATGGTCCTTACAAAATCTAACACTGGTCCTCATAAGATCCTTATCTGGCTCTAGTCCAAGTCACTGGGAACCATGGAAATGGCCAGAGGGCTAGAGCTGCCAGAGTTTGTACCTCCAGGGCGCTGTGTGTGTGATCTTTCATCGGGATTTTCACCGGGAACAAGGCATGCTCCCCACAGCACCCTGTGTAGTACTTGTTGTGCTAAATGTCTCTTGTTTATGGTTCCTGGACAGGCATCAGGTAGTCCTGCACTGTGTTGAATCTGAACCAGCCCGCAGCCACAGAGGAAACAAGATGTATGAAACTCAGTTTTCACACTCGTTGACATGCAGGGCAGAAATGGATGTACAGAACTCCCATTTGTATGGCTTGCTTCTCATGGTTGTGGCATGCTTGGTGAAAATCCCATCAATGACGTGAATAGGAAGTGTTTGATCTTTTGTCTCGTACAGTTAGGGTGAGTGTGGCATCTCATGTAGAGTCTCTCATAGTGGCAAAACATCACAGTTTAAGCAAACATCCCCAGTTTGAATGCATGGGTGTGCGTGCGAGTGCATGCGTGCATGCATGTGTGGTGTCTCAGTATAGTGACCATATGTCTTAACAATTACCTGGCTTTTTTTCTCTCTGTCTTTTTGTGTCTTTTTCATTTTATTTTATTTTTCTCCGAAGGTTATATCAGTCAACTTTGAGCTGTTTGACTAATACACTGAATTCTGAAGTTCTTCCTGAAGAAACCCATTTCTTACAAAATAAGGTCACGAGTAACTAGTAACTTTTGATACTGTACTTATGATGGAGTTCTATGCTGGCTTAATTGTAACTTGCATAGGTTATATAGCTCATTATACGCTCAGTTCACAGTTTTTACTTTCACAATCAGCTTGCCAGGTGAGACTAAAATGTCCATGAGAAAGCAGTCAAAGGATTGGATTAATAAAGGCGATGCACAATGCTGGCTGATACAAATTGTACAACACCAGCCCCCTGCACTTGGAAATGTGGCCAAGATTATCACTGAAGTAAAAGCTTCACCTATGCTGACAAAAGAATTACATACCTTGTTGATATTTGAAGTCTAGTTGCTCAGAAATTAATCAATGTATAACAACATTGGAAATAAAAAAGAAAGTTTGCACAGGATGTTTTGGTACAAAATTGTCTGTTTACTTTATTCAATGGTCACATTTATTTTATTATATTTTCTGTCTTGAGTGATTTGTTCATTTTTTCAAATCAGACATGCTCTGTGGTGGAAATCAGTGGACACCGAAAGGTCTGTCTAAAAGTGTTGGTTTGAGTGGTTATATTGCATTGTTAAGGCCTTATTGCATTATTAAGGCCTTATTGCATTGTTAAGGCCTTTTCAATTTTTATTTTGTGCACCTTTTTGTTATGCTCATCTTTTTTCCCTTTGTGGTTGACTGGGCTCAAAGCACCAACTAACTAACTAACTAACTCTTCTTCTTTTCACATATTTATGCAATTAATGGTCGAGATTATTGAACCCATATATGCCCTGATATATTTGTTAACACTAAATACCCTGAGGCAAAAGGCCTTCGCATTCTTGCAAATGATGGTCTCCTCCAAGAAACAACAGGGAGAAATACATAACCATCTTCTCTTTGAATAAAAGAAGTCCCTCTTCTGAGGTCAGTGTCAGCTGGAAGCCAAAATAACACACAGTGAAAACAGACTAACAAAACTATCAGTGATGTGTCCTGATTTTGGGACAGTGGGTATAAATGGGTTAAAGATAACTTATCTACTTGTCATTCCTGATGTTTGACACTGACAGATTTTTCATGGTGCAAATAAGAATGTATTATTTGTTATATTTGTCTCAGACTTGAAAATAACTAATTCTGTGTTTGTTGCTTCAAGTTGTGAGATTATTATGAAAGTGTTGCAGAACTGACATCCATGTATGTGAATTTACATGAATAAACTGAGACATGTTTTTTGAAAGCATTGTGACAATACCACATCTGGTCTGTGCAATTTGCTTGGACCATGTTTCAACTTGGCACTTCAGTACATTTGTGCAGCTTACGGTAAAGACTGGTTTGTTGGACATAATCTTATACTCGAGCACTATTTACGCTGACACTGTATCTCACTTTACTGATTAAAAAAAAAGAAAAAAAGATTATGATGAGAATTGTTTTCGTTTTTTGCTTTGCTTTCCTTAGCTTCATCATGATTTGATTATTCACTGATCTGAATGTGATATGTAGTTGGTTTAGTTCATTTGTGTGTCATGTTTCAGAGTTTTACAATGCATGTAACTCTTGTGTTTTCTTAGCTTGATCGTGATTTGATTGTTCACTGATCTGAACCAGATTGTAGTTGGTTTAGTTCATTCGTGTGTCACGATTTAGAGCATTACAGTGCATGTAGCTCTCGTGTTTTGTTTTTCTTAGCTTGATCACGATTTGATTATTCACTGATTTGAACCTGATTGTATTGGTTTAGTTCATTTGTGTGTCACGTTTCAGAGCATTACAGTGAATGTAGCTCTTGGCATAGTTATGATAGTAGCGTTTCTTGGTCCCGTTTCTGCAGCTGTAGCAATTAAAGTCCAGAGCTATCAGTGGCTCTCTTTTTTAAGACAAGAATAGTTCAGAATGTAGCTTTGTATGCTTTGCTCACTGCCAGGATTTCATCTTCCCAGGCCATTGAACTTCCATTTTCCACCCAAGTCTTTTCATTTCAGACATGATGTGCCGTTGTGAAAGCAAATTTCCCTCAAATCCTTTTAAACATGATGTGCTGTTATAAACAGCAAAATGTCCCCCAATCTTTTCAAACATGACGTACTGTTATAAACAGCAAAATTTCCCTCATTTTTTTCAAACATGATGCGCTGTTTGTTATAAACAGCAAAATGTCCCCCAGTCTTTCCAAACATGACGTGCTGTTTGTTATAAACAGATTTTCCACAAGTCTTTTCAAACATAATGTGCAAAATTTCCCCAACATCTTTTCAAACTTGACATGCTGTTTGTTACAAACAGCAAAATTACCCCCAGGTCTTTTCAAACATGAAATGCTGTTACAAACAGCAACTACAACTTTTGCTTGCAATACAGTGACTTGTGTTTTGCTTTGGTATTACCGTGGTGGTTGACTTCAATATCAAGTAACAAACTAACCTGGCTTGTATCAGATATTAAACCTGAAATATTTATTTTGTATCAGCCCAGTCTCGTTGCCTGCCCACATGGTGTTATGGTCAAGTCTTTGTTGTCTTCATTTTGGTATTTGTGATTCCCTATTTTCACTGACATACTCTAGATGTTTTGGGTAAAAGTTGCCGCTAGTATTATTGATGTTGTATTAGTCTCTTGTCTGTACCAAGAAATCGCAAGCTATTTGTGGTAAAAGTCATCCGTAATAATTTTGTATCTTGTGTGTATTCAGTCTCTTGTCTTTGCCAAAGGGCATGACAGGTTTTGGGTAAAGGTCACCTTGAATGATTATTGTGCATCACCTGCATCTTCACCAGCACACATGTTGGGGTAAATGTCAAGTCATCCGTAATAATTATGTATCTTGTGTGTATTCAGTCTCTTGTCTTTGCCAAAGGGCATGACAGGTTTTGGGTAAAGGTCACCTTGAATGATTATTGTGCATCACCTGCATCTTCACCAGCACACATGTTGGGGTAAATGTCAAGTCATCCGTAATAATTATGTATCTTGTGTGTATTCAGTCTCTTGTCTTTGCCAAAGGGCATGACAGGTTTTGGGTAAAGGTCACCTTGAATGATTATTGTGCATCACCTGCATCTTCACCAGCACACATGTTGGGGTAAATGTCAAGTCATCCGTAATAATTATGTATCTTGTGTGTATTCAGTCTCTTGTCTTTGCCAAAGGGCATGACAGGTTTTGGGTAAAGGTCACCTTGAATGATTATTGTGCATCACCTGCATCTTCACCAGCACACATGTTGGGGTAAATGTCACCGTTGTCACATGTTGGGGTGAATGTCACCATTCTCACTTGTTGGGGTGAATGTCACCTTTCTCACTTGCACCATTTTGTGTTCTAGATGACCTTTTTTACTTAATTTTTAACCTCGAAAGGATCACAGAGTTTCGAGCAGACTGGGTCATTTTTGGGTCACATACATGTGCATTTGGGCAGTTTTGGGACAAATTTGCCCATCTTCTGTGTGCGTCTTTCTCTTGGCAATTTGACAGGGAATGTTTATTAATCTGACTTGTTGTTTATTTTTAGTAATACCAATTCTTTGCTGAGTACCTTACTGGCTTTGTTGTTGTAGATGTTTACCCTTTGTGTAGCTGTTTACCCCTTAGATAATTTGTGAGATGTATTTTGCTCTGTTGGGAACAAGCTCCATTTATGTGAGTTGTTGACTGTGTCTGCAACCACCTTCTTTGTTTACAAAATTCAATTCACCCCCTCACCTTTTGTTTTTAACTTACAGCATTGCAGGGCATTTAAAGGTTACAATTTTCATGGTTCCCATTGACCATTTTTGGCCCCCCCACCCTTACTTGCTAGTCCTGGCCTACAATCCTTCCATCAGATTTTGTTCACACAGGCCTGGAACTTTTGTGTGTGAGTTTGTGTGGAGGTGTTTTCTGCACACTCTAGTACAGAAAAGTGAAGATGTATTGTGGTGTTTGTAGCATACTCAATCCAAAAAGTTAAGCAATTGTAAGAAATAAGGAGTGCAATATGTTTCGTACTTTCATCAAATAAAGATCCAAACATGTAAAAGATTAAAAAAGAAGAAGACAAAAAGCTGTTTATCAGTCCTAATAAATAACATTCTTCTGAACTTTTCATGTGTTTGAAACTTGTTTTAGAAAGAGCTAGCAGTCATTTTTGTTTCAGATTTTTTTTCCATCAAATAAAATCCAAACACAAAGGTTCAGAAGAACACTTATTTATTTTAACACGAACACGCACAAAAAGTCAAGATAGCAATTTAAGAAAGTTGATAATGATTAGTGAAAGAAGTGACAGTGTGGACGATCACTCTTGTGGGTATCTTTGACAGTTCCTAGCATTTTTTTTTCTTCTTCTGTATACTTGGCAAAGAACCTGTTGACTGCAAGCTGATGCTTAATGATGTCCAACAATTACCTGCTGAACTAAGCCAAGGCTTTGCCATCCTGTAGCGCCAGTTCCGCGGCTCCTGAACCTAAACTGTTTCACTTCTATGTGATTCTGACAAAACTGGTAGTTGTTACACACATCAGGCATGTTTTTCATCCTCCCTGCTGTGTGGATAATAATTATGTGAAGGTGAGGTAGACCAGTGAATAAGTCTTCCACCTGTACAGGATTTGTGGAATTGGGGTTTAAAGGTGGTGTCAGTTGTTGTAGGACATTGCTTAACTTTTCAGTTTGAGTATACTTTCTGTCCATGGTGGGTGCTTTGTGCATTAGGTAATAGATTAAATAAATTATATGTGAATGAAAGTACATAAATGATTTTTAGTGTCGTTTTAGCATGTTGTTTGTTGTATTTGATTTCTTTGGGTAAAATGTGCATATAGCAGATTTTTTGATTTTTTTGCATAGTGTGATTATTAAAGCTTTCTCCTTTTTTTTCTTCTTCTGGAATTCTAAAAGCTGGTTCATATTCAAAGAGGAGACCATTTTAAAACCAGTTTATTTTTGGCTTCCTTATAATAAAAATTTTTTTGCTGTTGATTTTGTAGGATAGTGAACTTGTTTTTTTCTGTTTGTGGATTAAGTTGGTTGTTATTCAAGATCTGTGCCCACTGTCAGGGAAATCACTGTTTTTGTCATATCTGTGTAACTGCCTTTGCAATAGACTATGGATAGGCTGAAGTATTTGGATCTGCTTTGCTGGAGAAAGGACTAGACGGAGCAGGCAACAGAAGCAGTGTTTCTGGCAATTAGGCTGTGATGTAACAGTTGTGATTTTTGTCATATATGTGACGATTTTGAAAATGCTACTGTAAGATAAATGGTGATGGACCTTTTTTTTGCTGGATTTAATAATAATAATAAAAAAGATAAAAAAGTGGCAGCTGTGGGATTGTTTGAAAGAACGGATAAGAAGCAGCACGGTGATGGTGACTACATATGTGTGTTTTGGGGGTGGGGTGAGGGGCGTGTGTGTGTGTGTGTGTGTGGTTTGGGGTGGGGTGAGGGGCGTGTGTGTGTGTGTGTGTGTGGTTTGGGGGTGGGGTGAGGGGCGTGTGGTTTGGGGGTGGGGTGATGGGCGTGTGTGTGTGTGTGGTTTGGGGTGGGGTGAGGGGCGTGTGTGTGTGTGTGTGGTTTGGGGGTGGGGTGAGGGGCGTGTGGTTTGGGGGTGGGGTGATGGGCGTGTGTGTGTGTGTGGTTTGGGGGTGGGGTGATGGGCGTGTGTGTGTGTGTGGTTTGGGGGTGGGGTGAGGGGCGTGTGTGTGTGTGTGTGGTTTGGGGGTGGGGTGAGGGGCGTGTGTGTGTGTGTGTGGTTTGGGGGTGGGGTGAGGGGCGTGTGTGTGTGTGTGTGGTTTGGGGGTGGGGTGAGGGGCGTGTGTGTGTGTGTGTGGTTTGGGGGTGGGGTGAGGGGCGTGTGTGTGTGTGTGTGGTTTGGGGGTGGGGTGATGGGCGTGTGTGTGTGTGTGTGGTTTGGGGGTGGGGTGAGGGGCGTGTGTGTGTGTGTGTGGTTTGGGGGTGGGGTGAGGGGCGTGTGTGTGTGTGTGGTTTGGGGGTGGGGTGAGGGGCATGTGTGTGTGTGTGGTTTGGGGGTGGGTGTGGGATGTGTGTGTTTGGGGGGCGGGGTGAGGGGCATGTGTGTGTGTATGGTTTGGGGGTGGGTGTGTGTGTGTTTGGGGGGTGGGGTGAGGGGCATGTGTGTGTGTGTGGTTTGGGTGTGGGGTGAGGGCATGTGTGTGTGTGGTTGGGGGGTAGGTGTGGGGGGCGTGCATGTGTGTGGGGGGTGAGGGGCACGTGTGTGTGTGTGTGGTTTGGGGCATGGGTGGGTAAGGGGCACATGTGTGTGTGTATATGTGGGGTGGGTGGTGTATGTGGTGTGTGTATATGTGGGGTGGGTGGTGTATGTGTGTGGTTGTGGGGGGGGGGGGCGTAGGGGGCATGTGTGTGTGTGGTTTGGGGTGTGTGTTGGGGGACAGGTGTGTGTGTTAGTTTGGTACATGTAGGGTGGGTAGGTGGTGCACATGTGCAGGTGTGAGTGTTCGCACACGTGTGTGTGGGTATGAGTGTGGGTTTGTGATTGCAAGTGCTGACGTGTGTGAGCACATGTATGTGGTTGTGAGTGTGGGCACGTGCATGAGTGTGATCACGAGTCATAGTCTTGTATGCAAGGCATATTATTTCTTCTGTGACCTGCATGCAAACCTGAGAGCATCCTGGTTCTCTACCCGTGACCCAGAAGACATTCTGTTGAGGTCAAAATGAAGCACAGGGAAGAGTGCACACAATGTTGTAATAAACTGATGACTGTTGGTGATGGTGGCTGAAAAAAGTCCCCTAATAAAATTGACATAAAATCAAAAGCATGTTTAGTTGCAAAATATTTACTGCGGATTGCGTTCTTCTTACCTGCTCTAAGAACACAAGAAGTTTAGCCTGGGAATTCTAGTTCCTGTAATTGTGTGACACATGAGTGTTCTTGCATGTCACCCATAAAGCCCCAAAGCAGCTGAAAAATAGAATGGGGGGGAGGGGGGGGGGGAAGAAGAAAAAAGATTTCTAGCTTACCTGGTAAAATTGGAACAGTTTCTGTTGTTTTACACCAGACTGCAGAACTAAACACTACATGCACTTAGACCTGGCCATCAAGGTGTATGGATTGGGTGGCAGCTGGCTTTTCCCCAAAAAATATGAATGACAAAACAATGGCAAAACTGAATAGATAACAGAACTTGCAGCACTTCTCCCCGTTCCATACCCCTCTCCCTCTCCCTCCACCACACAGGTGACATCTCAGTCTCGCGAAGTACACGTCTGAGTGCTAGTTAGTACGGTTATGGGTGAACTGTAATCGAACTATGCATGGTCTAAGAGGAGAAACTCTTGCAAATCACAGCCTTTAAAATAGACATAGTTATTTCCCC
>OY757544.1:27166063-27173563 GCA_963584105.1 Alviniconcha strummeri | reverse complement strand
GTGTGTGTTCGAGAAGGGGAATTATGTAGGGTATTTGCTAGTGGAGCCCTAGTAGTAGAACAGACGGACAGGCTACAGTGATTATAGTCTAACCGGTTTTCGTGAACCCCTTTGGCCACCTTACTGATGTTACTCGATCACTTACATAGCGAAAGACTGGTTGGTTCCGAACAAAACCTTCCAAATGAAATAATAACACATGCTCATTGATAACGAGAGATCCAAGTAATTATTGTCATTATTCATCGTCATCATCATTATTATTATATAAACATTTGTCGAAATGAGTCTTAACATTTGTCGAAATGAGTCTTAACATTTGTCGAAATGAGTCTTAAACGCTTCACTGTGGCAACTAGAGAGTGATAATTATTATGTCTGAGCTGCATTCAAATGAGGGCTACAACAATCAGTTGAACGCTGGAATCAGACTCAAAACAGCGTGCATTCAACCAGTCAACTCAGAGCGTAAGTGCATGCGTGCGTATGTATTTGTGAACACGCGCATGCAGACACAGCACATGCGCAGCACAGAACATGCGCAGAGCACATGCGCTTAATGCTACTCCCCAGCTGTCGGCCTATAAGTCGTCGATGTTTCCAACTGAATTTTTCATTCGGAAAAAAAGGTATGAACAAAATGACCTATTGTCCCCGTCTCTCGGACAAACAGTGAGATTTGGCGAGACTCTCCAGAGAATTGCCATTTACGGCAATCATCATTTTTCTCCTCGCGGCCTCTGGTTACCCCCCCCCCCCCCCCCATCCCCTCCCGTCCCCCCGCCACGGTCCCAGTAGACTCTTCCTCGTCACCATTCTCGCGGACTGTTACCATGGTAACCGTATAAGCGTCATAGCACGCAGGCAATAAGTGTTATTAATTCATGGCGACTGCTAAGACTGGGGCCAGGCAAATGTGCGAGGCAGAAAGTCTCTGGAATTTGCTCCGATCTCTTGCGGGACCCGCCAGGGGGCGTTTTTTTGGGTTGTTGACTCGGTCCAGTGTCACGGTGGATCGTGTTCGGACTGCGAATGTCTCCTTCGGAAACGCGGCGAAGGGCTTTTATTCAGATTTCGTGCAAATTCAATTTCTGGGAGTTTTATCAGTCAGTGAGTTTGTTTTGCATGGTTCACCGGAAGGACTGACCCCCTCCCGCCCCACCCCACCCCCTCTTTTGTCTCTTTATCATCACCATCACCATCATCAGCATCAGCATCAGCATCATCACCATCATCATCATCATCATCATCACCACCACCACCACCACCACCACCACCACCACCACCACCACCACCACCACCATCATCATCGTCATCACCAGCACCACCACCACCACCACCATCATCATCATCATCATCATCATCAGCAGCAGCAGCAGCAGCAGCAGCATCTTCATCATCATCGTCGTCGTCATCGTCGTCATTAGATCATTACCTGCAGCGCTGCACCATCCTTTATTGTCATCATTATATTATAGTCATCTTTGGCTTCAGTCGTCAGCATCTTTTTCGTCGTCACTGTTGAAAATGTATCTAACGGTAGTTAAAAGATTTAGGTGATCTGAAGGAAGAATGATCTGAATGTATTTTATAGATTTATCTGAAGGAAGATTTATCTGAATGTATCTATAGATTTATCTGACGGAAGATTTATCTGAATGTAGTTTATAGATTTATCTGAAGAAGACTTAGCTGAATGTCGTTCATAGATTTATCTGAAGGAAGATTTATTTGAAGGTAGTTTACAGATTTATCTGAAGGAAGTTTTATTTGAAGGTAATTTATAGATGTATCTGAAGGAAGAGTTATCTTAAGGTAGTCTATAGATTTATCTGAAGGAAGATTTATTTGAAGGTAATTTATAGATGTATCTGAAGGAAGATTTATCTTAAGGTAGTCTATAGATTTATCTGAAGGAAGAGGAAGACAAGATGCAAACACATAAAACGTTCAAAAGAACGCTATTTATTAGGACAAAACACAACAAAACAAGCCACAAAACAAATCTTGTGTCAGTTTTGTTGTTGTTGCTGTTGTTGCTAATATCTGAGGACAGTTCACAGGTTTTGTTGGGATCGGGGATAGCTCAGCGGTAGAACGCCGTAGTAGACACAAGTCACTTGTGATGGATATTATTCCCACCAGTCTATCAACGTGCGTTGTGACCTCATAGAACGAGCTGTCTATGTAGTATATATGTTGTTAATGGCCCGTACTCATTTGCATCGAAATTAGTACTAGATGAAAGGATAGTGGTGAAATGGAGGGGGGAGCGGGGGAAGCTCAGTGGTTAGAGTGCCGGACTCATGATCGAAAGGTCTGGGTTTGGGTCCCGGCG
This sequence comes from Alviniconcha strummeri, assembly GCA_963584105.1. Classification (NCBI taxonomy): domain Eukaryota; kingdom Metazoa; phylum Mollusca; class Gastropoda; family Provannidae; genus Alviniconcha; species Alviniconcha strummeri. The sequence continues at coordinate 27,171,225 of OY757544.1, read as the reverse complement.
GAAGCGGCGGGAGAATAAATTTCTTCTCCAGGGTCAACTTTCTGTGCTGATTCATATTTTCGGTATCCGTTCCACTTCCATGTTACCACAGTACGTAGCACGTAAAAGATCCCGGTCATTCTGCCAAAAGTGCAGGTGGCAGGTTACAGCTAACCACACATGCACCCTACATATGCCTCGAGTAAAGTGACGGTGTAAAATAGTTCATGGTTGTATGGTGTAGCCAGAACGTGCGCTGAGATGACAACAGTTTCACGTGGTACCAGCCACGTAACAACTAAACAGCACTGTATCCACTTCTGTGGATATTCAGAACGCGTCCTGTGAAGCTGAAATAAAATAAAAACAAATAAATAAACATCTTTCTCAGCACGGACAAAATAATTACAGAACCACTTCGGTACGGTGGACATTCAAAACGCGCTGTGTAAAACTACAGTCACTCATTTAGAGTTGCATACGGCTAGAGCTTGGTGGGGTCTGCTCGTACGCAGAGAATAGCGCTGTGTATATAGTTACCATTGTGAATTAGCGCTTAGGGCTCATCGCGAGATGAGGCGATGGACAAGTGTTCATATAACATAACCAACAACAACAACAACAAAAAAGGTGTTCATATAAAATAACCAAAAAATAAAGTGTTCATATAAAATCACACACACACACACACACACACACACACACACACACACACACACACACACACACACACACACACACACACACACTCACACACACACACACACACACACACACACACACACACACACACACACAAAGTGTTCATATAAACAGCACTGTATCCAGTGTTCAGGCGAGTGTTGCAGGGAGCGGGGATAGCTCAGTGGTTAGAGCACCGGACTCGTGATCGAAAGGTCGCGGGTTCGAATCCCTGCTGGAGCGGCGGGAGAATTTTCTTCTCCAGGGTCAACTTTCTGTGCTGACTCTTATTTCGGTATCCGTTCCACCCCCGTGTTACCGCAGTAGCACGTAAAAGACCCCGGCCATTCTGCCAAAAGCGCAGGTGACAGGTTACAGCTAAACACTCATACACCTTACGTATGTGGCTTTGCATGAAGTGACACGGTGCATGGTTGTATGGTGTACACAGAACGCGCCGAGATTGACTTTCTCTGGCAGCAGATTCTTGTGGCACCAGCCATGCCAGCGCTGTAAGTACACCACTGCGGTGGATATTCAAAAACGCGCTATAAAAAGCTATTCACTCATGTAGAATCACATGCGAGCGCAGTGAGTCTACTCGCGAGCGGAGAATAGCGCTATATAAAAGCGATCAATAATAATAATAATATAAAATAAAATAAAATTGTTCTTATAAAATAACGAAAAAAGAAGACCTTTACTCATCGCGAAGAAAACGATTACAGAACCTCGGATAAGACACACAGCTAGCTTATAGCCACAGGCGCGCTAGGCGATCATGGACGGCGAGCAGGCGAGAATTCCAGCGCTTTGGCCGACCCGCCGTGTCTCTCCCACAGCGCGATGAAAAAGGCGAGTGTTGCAGGTAATCAAATTATCCTCTACCTCGGCCATAACCTCATCATATCGCTGGAGCCCCGGAGACGCTTCGCTGACCAGGTTGTTAGGTTTCCTATTGATTTTCTCCGGCTAATCTGGCGAATTAGGCGGACCACGTTGCCAGTGAGAAAGTAGGTAGGCCGAGTGATTACCAAACCGCCAGGCTTTGCCTGTGTCGTCAGCTTTAGCCAGGCCCTATTCATCATGGAATCAATTATTTATTCCTCGTCGGCATTCGCGGTAGAAGCCGTTAGAGCTTTGAATAAAACGATTAAGAAGAGACGACACCACCACCGCCACAAAATTAATGTGTAATTGTGATATATTTGGGTAGTTATTCGTGACCTACCCTGAAACACACACACACACACACACACACACACACACACACACACACACACACACACACACACACACACACACACACACACACACACACACACACACACACACACACACACACACACACACGCACACACACACTCACGCACGCGCGCGCGCACCCACACACACGCACCAACAAAAACAAACAAATAAAACAACTACAAAATACAAACCCCAACCGCCAAATAAAAATAAAAATAACAAAAAAATAACAACAAATAAACAAACAAAAAAACCCAAACCAAACTGAAACAAAAGCAACAACAACACCAACAAACAAACAAACAAACAAAACCAACTGTGGCTGCAAGAATCTGAACAATGTTCTTGCTCATTTGCTGTTGTTGTTCTTGTTGTACTTTTATCTAGTCCGGTTCCGCTGCCAGATTGATGGACAGTAAGAAGGACACTGTAATAGCCACATGCGCTCGGCCACAAAATCATAAAAAAAAGACAGGGCCAGGAAAGGATACACGATGCCCCTTTAAAGTACATCAGAGGCAATGGAAAAGATACACGTTGCCCTTTGAAGTACATCAAAGGCAGTGCAAAAAATACACGATGCCGCTTTGAAGTACATCAGAAGCAGTGGAAAAGATACACGACGCCACTTTGAAGTACATCAAAGGCAGTCTGCTGTGCCGGCGGTAGAAAATCAAAATCGCCCAACGACCTCAAAGTCTTCAGAAATGAGCACGCTTGAACGTCCGTGCAACATTAATAGTACATTGGAGCTGTGACATGAAACGGAATGAACTGACAGCGCCCAAACTGAAGTTACACGTATGACAAGGAACATAGCAACGGGGAGCTAACTGCCTCCGATAACTACGTCTTTGCACGCAAGTAAATACAAGTAGGACAACAATACAGTTGTGGTTACGTGCTCGGAAAGGAATGCTCTCAGCTAGTGCTGTAGTTATCTTTCGGTCTGATGCACACTGGGCGACATTGAGACACACACACACACACACACACACACACACACACGCGCGCGCGCGCGCGCATGCACGCATGCACGCACGCACACACACACGCACGTACGCACGCACGCACACGCACGCACGCACGCACGCACACACACACACACACACACACACACACACACACACACACACACACACACCTACCCCCCACACCTACCTCCCCCGCACACACACACACACACACACACACACACACACACACACACACACACACACACACACACACACACAGGCACGAACGCACGCACGCGCACGCACGCACGCACGCACACGCACGCACGCACGCACACGCACGCACACACACACACACACACACATACACGGGCACGTGCTCCAAGCAGTCTCCCATCGCCCACTTTCTCTCCCCACCCCCACCCCCACGCCAACCTTCTGTCGTCTGGCTATCTCCTGCTCTCCCCCCTCCCCCCGCCCCCCTCTCCCGCTCTCCACGTGGTGTATGCTTCCTTTGTCGCTCAACAAGCCGTGTACAGACACGTCACCTGTTATCAGAAAGAGTGCTAGATTCTGCTGGAACGCTTGGGCAAACCAGGAAGGTGCTGAGCTGGGGTTTGAATTGAGACATTGGGCAAAACAGGAAAGAATTGAGACACTGGGCAAACCAGGAAGGTGCTGAGCTGGGGTTTGAATTGAGACATTGGGCAAAACAGGAAAGAATTGAGACAATGGGCAAACCAGGAAGGTGCTGAGCTGGGGTTTGAATTGAGACATTGGGCAAAACAGGAAAGAATTGAGACACTGGGCAAACCAGGAAGGTGCTGAGCTGGGGTTTGAATTGAGACAATCTTAGGACATTATTTTTTGAGAGCGGGCGGGCACTTCCAAACAGGTCCAAACTATTATATAAGACACAAGAGCGCTAACAACTGTATAATAATAATTATGTGCAGCAAACAATCAATCATAATAATTATGTGCAGCAAACAAACAATCCTACAATACGTAAAGTAACCAAACAATGTCACAGCAACCCTAATCCCGTAATCTCGTCACTGCATGATAACTAAAACGAGCAAGAACTAATATTTAAGCCTATACAAAAATCTGAAACAGAATGACCGCTAGCGTTCTAAAACAAGACCTAAACACAAAAAGGTTCAAACGAACGCTTATTTATTTTGACACGGACACACAGTATTCCGAAAATGTGCATACTGTGCATCCGTGTCAAAATAAATCAGCGTTCGTTTGAACCTTTTTGTGTTTGGATCTAAGCCTATACAGTAATCGAGCAACCAAGTAATAACCCAGCAAGACACGGCAATCCATTGGCACGTAGTGACTAAATGCCCGTACCTTACAAAGGGACAGGCTATAAACTGGCAACACCGCCATCGTCACCAGCACAAAACACACCGCACGGCAGAATATGAGGTCAAAACTGCAGTCCCGGTGATCCCAAAGCGTCAGTCCTGGGCTGCTTCCGGGAAAACGTGTGAAACGGAATGGACAATGTCTTCACTTCCGGTGCCAACGGCCTTTCTGGGATTTGGCCATGAATTATTCACGCATCCAGCAGGGCACAACCATCCGCGGGTTCAGCAGAGTGCTGCAGGGGAACTGTAAGGACAAAGTGTTGCGGTTGCAGCGTGCTGCAGGGGAACTGACTGTAAGGACAAAGTGTTGCGGCTGCAGCGTGCTGAAGGGGAACGGGACTTTAAGGATAAAGTGTTGCGGTTGCAGCGTGCTGCAGGGGAACTGACTGTAAGGACAAAGTGTTACGGTTGCAGCGTGCTGCAGGGGAACGTGACTGTAACGTGACTGTAAGGGCAAAGTGTCACGGCGGTACGGCTGCAGCGCGCTGCAGGGGAACGTGACTGTAGCGTGACTGTAAGGACAAAGTGTCACGGCTGCAGCGCACTGCAGGGGAGCGTGACTGTAAGGAAAAGTGTTACGGCTGCAGCTGCAGGTGAACGTGACTGTAAGGACAAAGTGTCACGGCGGTACGGCTGCAGCGCACTGCAGGTGAACGTGACTGTAGCGTGACTGTGAGCGTGACGGGGAGCGTGACTGTAAGGAAAAGTGTTACGGCTGCAGTGTGACACGGTCAGGAAAGGGGGGGAAGGGTTGGGGGGTTGGGACAGTTTTGTTGGGTTAGTTGTACAGTCAATCATTACGCCCCCACCCCCCACCTCTGTCTAAACGGATTTGCTATTTTTATTGCCTCTGTTATTATCCGGCCGGAAGTTTCTTCGCTAAAGTTTGTTTGTTTTGTTTTGTTTTGTTTTATGA
>OY757544.1:27150562-27165863 GCA_963584105.1 Alviniconcha strummeri | reverse complement strand
GAGAGAGAGAGAGAGAGAGAGAGAGAGAGAGACAGACAGACAGACAGACAGACAGACAGACAGACAGACAGACAGAGAGAGAGACAGAGACAGAGAGACAGAGACAGAGACAGAGTGACAGAGAGACAGAGAGAGAGACAGAGAGAGAGAGACAGACAGACAGACAGACAGGCAGACAGACAGAGACAGTGACAGAGACACAGACAGACATGCAGAGACACACAGACGCAGAGAGAGAGAGAGAGAGAGAGAGAGAGAGAGAGAGAGGAGAGAGAGAGAGAGAGAGAGAGAGAGAGGCAGGCAGGCAGACAGGCAGACAGAGACACAGAAAGAGAGACAGAGACAGAGACAGAGACAGATAGACAGAATCAGATATAGACAGAGACAGAGAGAGCCGCATCATTGTGTGATAGTTAAAGGTACAAACAGAAGGCAAGCAGGCAGACAGGTAGGGAGACATGTATGCAGACAGGTAGGGAGACGAAATGCGAGAGACAAACAGGCAGAGAGGCAGACAGACAGACAGACAGAAACAGAGATACATAGGCAGAGAGGCAGACAGACAGAGACAGACAGTGACAGACAGTCAGAGACAGACAGGCAGACAGACAAAGACAGACAGGCAGACAGACAGACATAGACAGACAGGCAGACAGGCAGACAGAGACAGACAGGCAGAGAGGCAGACAGACAGACCGAGAGACAGACAGGCAGAGAGGCAGACAGACAGAGACAGACAGGCAAAGAGGCGGGCAGACAGAGACAGACAGGCAGAGAGGCAGGCAGACAGACAGAGACAGACAGGCAGAGAGGCAGACAGACAGGCAGAGACAGACAGGCAGAGAGGCAGACAGATAGACAGAGACAGACAGGCAGAGAGGCAGACAGACAGGCAGATAGGCAGACAGGCAGACAGACAGACAGAGACAGACAGGCAGAGAGGCAGACAGACAGAGACAGACAGGCAGAGAGGCAGACAGACAGAGACAGACAGGCAGAGAGGCAGACAGATAGACAGAGACAGACAGGCAGAGAGGCAGACAGATAGACAGAGACAGACAGGCAGAGAGGCAGACAGACAGGCAGATAGGCAGACAGGCAGACAGACAGACAGAGACAGACAGGCAGAGAGGCAGACAGACAGAGACAGACAGGCAGAGAGGCAGGCAGACAGAGACAGACAGGCAGAGAGGCAGACAGACAGACAGAGACAGACAGGCAGAGAGGCAGTCAGACAGAGACAGACAGGCAGAGAGGCAGACAGACAGACAGAGACAGAGACATACAAGCAGAGAGGCAGACAGACAGACAGAGACAGGCAGAGAGGCAGTCAGACAGACAGAGACAGACAGGCAGAGGGGCAGACATAACGCATCATGTCGTGGTAGTATTACATACGAACTGAAGGCATGTAGGCAGACAGGTAGGGAGACAAATAAGCTGACAGGTATGCCTTGGGAGACAGGTATGCAGACAGGTATGCCGAGGCAGACAGGTAGGGAGACATGTATGCAGATAGGTATGCCTAAGGCAGGCAGGTAGTGAGACAGGTATGTAAACAGGTATGCCGAAGGGGACAGGCATGAAGACAGGTACGAGCATATGCCGAGGAAGACTGGTAGGGAGACAGGTATGCAGACAGGTATGCCTAAGGCAGGCAGGTAGTGAGGCAGGTATGCAAACAGGTATGCCGAAGGAGACAGGTATGCAGACAGGTATGCCGAGGAAGACAGGTAGGGAGACAGGTATGCAGACAGGCATGCCTAGGGAGACAGGTATGCAGACAGCTATGCTGAGGTAGACACGGAGGGAGACAGCCATGCAGACAGGTATGGAAACTGAACGGGAGAGACAAACAGGCTGACAGGCAGAGAGACAGACAGGTAGGGAAACAGAATATGAGAAACGAAAAGGCTGAGACGCAGATAGGCAGACATGACGCATCATCATGTGGAAGATGTACGTACGAACTGAAGGTTAATTCATAGGAAGTGGATTCTGGCCCAATGGTGAAGTTGTCATAGAGATGACCATACGGTATAACGCCACCGTAGAAAGACACACGGAGCGTATATTCCGCCTGCATCGTCAGGTGGTGGAGGTTTTCCAGCCCAATGAAGAAGTCTCGAGACGACGGGAGCTGTTGGAGGTCCTCTCCGTATCCACCTTTTGATATACAGAGAATGTTATCAACAACAACAACACACACACAAACAAACCAAAAACAAAAAAAAACAAAAACAAAACAAACAAACAAACAAAAAGAGAAGAAAAAAGAAGAAAGATTTTTAACGAAACACGCGACACGAGAGAAGATGCATGTCGAATGCACATAATTATCATAATAACATACATATTTAACAATTCACGTTCCAGTCGAGAAGAAAACAAAGAGAGAACAAAACGCATACACGCCTCTACGCTCAAGAATTAAATAAAACAAAAGAAAAAATCCAGTAAAAACAAACAATCAATCAATCAAACAAACAATCAATCAGTCAAACAAACAACAACACAACAAAAACAACGACAGAACATCTACAACAAAGCAACAAAGAACAGAAACAAAAACGAAAAGAAAAATGTGTGAGTGTGTGTGTGTGTGTGTGTGTGTGTGTGTGTGTGTGTGTGTGTGTGTGTGTGTGTGTGTGTGTGTGTGTGTGTGTGCGTGCGTGCGTGCGTGCGTGCGTGCGTGCGTGCGTGCGTGCGTGCGTGCGTGTGTGTGTGTGTGTGAGTGTGTGTGTGTGTGTGTGTGTGTGTGTGTGTGTGTGTGTGTGTGTGTGTGTGAGGTTGGTGGGGAGGTTGGGGGGGGGGGGGGGTAGAGAATGAAAGAAGAGGAGCAAAATGACCTTTAGCAGAAAGCCAGTCCATGTTTTGGAAGGAGAGACCAGAGCGTTGGAATGGTACAGTCACGCCTCCCCATCTGAATATGCATAGCACCTGAAACAGACAGCAGTCAGTTTGTTAGGTGTTGTTTTCTTTAGTTGTTGTTGTTGTTTTGTTGTTGTTGTTGTAGATAACACCATGTCAATCAATACCATGTTACAGTTTAAGATAACAGTATTAACACCATGTCAATCAACATCATGTTACAGTACAAGATATCACCATGTCAATCAACACCATGTTACAGTACAAGATAACACCACGTCAATCAACCCCATGCTACAGTACAAGATAACACCATGTCAGTCAACACAATGTTACAGTACAAGATAACACCATGTCAATCATTACCATGTTATAGTGTAAGTATATATATATAAAGTCCACAAGATCATACACACAGAGACAGCTTACACAATGGGTTTGAGTGATTTTCTGAGTTATGAGAAACACATAACGTGTAAGTCTTGCTGGAGACAGTGGGTCTTGTTGAGCTTGCTACTGCATAACTTACGCATTTTGTGCTTATTCCACTGTGTGAGACATTTAAAACACGTTCTTACATAAGGACTCAAAAATCAAACCTTGAATCATACACACACTTCTGGTCGCCATATTTTCTGCCTTTTCAGCTGAATCCTCCAACAAAGTAATAGTCAACTGCCCTCTTGCTTTACTGTCAAACTGTGCAAATACCTTCACCCAAGGCGGAAACATAATATTCAACTGCCCTCTTGCCTTACTGTCAAATTGTGCAGATACCTTCACCCAAGACGGAAACATAATATTCAACTGCCCTCTTGCCTTACTGTCAAATTGTGCAGACGCGTTCACCCAAGATGGAAGATTTCAAGAGGGTTGTGAAGGAAAGCAGTACATATTATGCAGTTACTAAAACACACCCACAACTTCATCCAGTAACAGAGGCCTGGCAAAATGTGGAGTTTACTACTTGTTTTTTTGCACTACTTGCCAGGCAGTAAATCTCCCAAAAATTAATCAGCTGGAAAAATGCACTACAAAATGTAATAAGTATATCTCTGTACATTTATCAACATACCTGTAATGTATAATTATATGCTTGCTCAGAACAGCAAGAAACTAGAACGGCAGCCTAGGGGGGGGGGCGGGGATAGCTCAGTGGTTAGAGCACCGGACTCGTGATTGAAAGGTCGCGGGTTCGAATCCCTGCTGGAACGGCGGGAGAATTTTCTTCTCCAGGGTCGACTTTCTGTGCTGACTCTTATTTCGGTATCCGTTCCACCCCCATGTTACCGCAGTAGCACGTAAAAAATCCCGGTCATTCTGCCAAAAGTGCAGGTGGCAGGATACAGCTAAACATGCATACACCTTACGTATGTGGATTTTATTGAACCGTGCTTCGGCATTGGTCACAACTTGTCCCTAATATGTCAAATGACATCTGAGGACATTAAGCATCAACTCATCATCATCATCATCATCGGCAGCCTAGTCATATCAAATGTACCTGACAAAAATAGTAACGACATATTCACTGCAGGCTCATGTTAGGTGTAAGCACCTGACAAATACTCTTTTACACTTTACATACATCCCTGTTTGCATGTCTCTCAAAAGTTCCCTTAGTTTGAGAGCCAGCTGTCTGAAAAATCTGTCAACTGACAAAAAAGTGATGGAGGTAAATGGAAGTATCACACAGTTTCCAGCCATACACATTAGTGGCAGCCGTGCCAAAGTTACCTTTCTGCGCTAACACTGTGCCTATAACTTTGTCTTCAAGGGCCACACTACACTCTTAAATGGTTGGTAAATCAGACCCCCCCCCCCCCCCACCCCCTCAAACCCCCATTGAAAAGCACAACTCATGCCTCTTAGTCTTTAACATAAAATACAACACAGTGCCAGAGGAATCATTATTATTTAACATCCCCCCCACCTGTGAAAGAATGGCACAAGAATGTGGAGCTGTTACTCTTTCATTAGCATGTAGCATATCCACACCTGTGAAAGAATGGCACAAGAAAGTGGAGCTATTACTCTTTCATCTTAAACTAAGCTGAAGGCATGAATGGTTAACAAGAAGTTTAAAACATCATAAAGCCCCCCCCCCCCCCCAAAAAAAAGTTTTTTTGTTTGTTTCAGATACAAAAATGGAAGCAAATGGGTGAACATTTTTTATATATATCAGAAAAATGAGAAATTCCAAAAATAATGTTGGTCTCTTTAAATGTAGGCCAGAAAAGAGTGGTCTTCTCTTGGCTCAATAATGTCGACTATGCCTGCCAAAGAGCACTCTGTTCCCTCCCCCCCCCCCCCCCCCCCACCCCTCCCCCCCAACCTCTATTCACTCAGAAAATGCTGACCCAAGAAATGAGGAATTCTGACAGAACATTTCTCTTCTGTCAAACCTTGCATATACAGAACTAAGGGCATCAAGACCTCTAAAGTGGGAGATGGCTTAGAAGTGCTGATGCATTTCAATGCAGATTGCACTGATGAAGGAATGACCACAACAGGCTGGGCAGCATAAACATGCTAAAATGTTCATCTGAAGAAAGCTAGCAAAACTATTTCTCAACAATTACAATGAGATTCCATTTTTCTGCACATCCTTTACCTCAAGGTAATTAAATCTGCGTGAATTGTTTTGTTCTCAACCACAATATATGCATCTACTTTGTGCAACAATGGCAACAAAAATAATTTACTGTATCACAAGCATACTGCGCATGCCACAAAAAAACATGCAAATGAGCATCTGATTCAGACCTCACAAAATAGTTCTCCTTTTATCTGGAACAAAACTGAAAGCTATAACCATTCCCAGATTTTCTACATAATTTTTTTTTAATGCACATAAGTCCACTTAATATTGCTACCCCGGATCAAATCTGGAACATCAAAAAAGCAGTATGCAAAAAATTGCGAGCTTCTACCCTGCTTCCCCAAGCCAATGTTTCCAAAAATACCAACAACACTGTAGAAGGTGGCAATGTTGAATTTCCAGTCTGTCCCTCCAGAGAATGTTTCCTTGGCACGCCATGACATGAGAATGGTTCCCCTTTGATTACAAAGTGTGGTAGTTCCTCTCCTGGCGGGACCTGTAGAACTTCAGGCCGAAGTAGGCAATGGCGACGAGACCGGCGCACAGCACGATGCCACCGATGAAGGACGCAGCGTCAAACTGTTGGCCGTCATCGCCCCCTGTGGAAGGGGACTGGGTGGGAGCTGCTGCAAAAAGACAGAAATGGGAACCACCTCAGGACAGTTATCAATGACACAGTTATCAATGACACAGACACAGTTGTTAATGACGCACACAGTTATCAATGATTGACACACAGTTATCAATGACACCAGCACAGTTATCAATGACAGAGACACAGTTATCAATGACACAGGCACACATCAATGACCCGGTCCAGGCACAGTTATCAATGACACAGACACAGTTATCAATGACATGGTTATCAATGACACTGGCACACATCAATGACACAGGCACAGTTATCAATGACACAGACACAGTTATTAGTGACACTGGCACACTTATCAATGACACAGGCAGTTACCAATGACACACAGTTATCAACGGTACAGACATGACAAATGGGTGGAAAACCAAATGTCAGTCACACAGACAGGCACATTAAGACCACACCCACTACTCTGTCAACCCACAGAGAACTAACTGAACTAAATAAAGATCATACAGCAGATACAGGCCACCAAGATGACATAAATTATCAAATCTCCGAGAATTACTTTCAGAGTTACTTACCTGTAGTGGGCACCACTGTTGTCTGCCCTTTGCCTGAAATAAATTTAGATTGAAATGTAGAAAAACATAAGCATGTAATCCATTGTTGAGGCATTATACTTAGATCTGGAAGACCCTACACAGAGTAAATGGAGAGTCCTACTCCCTTCATAAAGAGCCTGTTGGGTGCAAAAGTACCCCCCACCCCCCAGCAAAATCAGATTTTTGGCCCACAATGCTAAGCAGAGAGCAGGGGGGTTAATAAAAAATCTGATCCTGGTGGGAACCATTATTATGTTGGTTACCCTGGTCAGACACATGTTTCGCTACCTGAGTAGCTCCTCAGTGACCACCGGTGAAAAAGGTGGCTGTGTGTATGTGCACATATGTGTGTGTGTGTAAGCAAGTGAGTATGTGCCAGTGAGTGAAAAAGGTGGCTGTGTGTATGTGCACATATGTGTGTGTGTGTAAGCAAGTGAGTTTGTGCCAGTGAGTTAAAAAGGTGGCTGTGTGTATGTGCACATATGTGTGTGTGTGAGTGAGTCTGTCTGTGCATGCATGCAAGCACACATGTCAAGAAAGGGAGGTAAGAGAGATGGAGAGAATACCTTTTCTTCATAATCATGCAGGTTTCAATACCAGGCAGTTTTAAAATTGTACATGCACATGGAAAGTTCTATATTTCAAACCAGCATCTATTTAATACATACACATGTCCCCTGATGGAGTGCTGCTGTTTGGGCAAAAGTCCTCTGTTTTGTTCGTGCAAACTGAAAAGAATAAAAGACACCAAGTAATATTGTGCTGAGTTGCTTGAAACGCTGCCTGCCTTGATAATCCAAGATAATAATTTAGCCTAGTATAAGACAGCTGGACATAGAAAATGAAGGCAGCAGATGACAATATCCCTTAAAAGAATGACACAGAGACACATGGAATCAGACACACACTGGAACTATCTTAACCCCTTCACTGCCCCAGCCTGTGACATTTCTGGGCTGAAAAGTGTACACATACACTCCTGCATATTTGACGGTCCTACAACAAATCTACTTTTGATACTGTGCATTTTGATAGAAGTCCTTTTACAGGCTCATGCGAAGGGAAAAAAAATACTTAATTATTTTAAGTTTGGCACTTTTTATTGATTGTTTTTCAAATGATGGCATGACAAGCATGGCAGTAAAAGGCGTAAAGGCAACACTGGGCAAATGTCTGTGACACAGTCTGAAGAGCATACACTGATACATGCTTTTCACACTTCTTTTGTGTCATCTGGAACTTTTCCAACTTCTTGTTTATCATCTCATGCATAGGCGTTTCCAAGTTCTTGCATGTAATTCTGAACTTTTCCAAGTTCTTGTGTATCATCTCATGCACATGTATTTCAAAGTTTTTGTGTGTACTAGTAACCTTTAAACATTTCCAAGCTGTGCGTCAACTTGAGTGGAACTATGCAAAGTTTAAAATACGCCCAAATCATATGAGTAAACAGGTCTTCTGTACAACACACATCCCCTCCTTACCTGTACTGATTGCACCACTCGTGTCTGTGCAGTTGAAGAACGAACAGGCAAGTGCACAACAGTCACCCTTCTTCTCATTCTGCTCTTCACACGTAACTGAAACATTCCCAGTTGAAGGGCACACTTTATTTGTTAGTTACTCTATTGTAAGGTACACTTTAGTGGTTAATTTGTCGCATGGACCCACCACCCATCACCCCACTTGCTTTCCAACCGGCTGCCATCAGTTAGATCTGCAGGCTACGAATAACCCTCCTGATCCTTCCCAACTGAGGAGAAATCCATACACTTACACTCTTTGAGGACAACAAAAATGTACTCACATACCTTTCTCACAGCAGGGGTGGGGATGAGGATGAAGACAAGGAGGTGTGAGGTGTGTGTGGGGGGGGTGGGGGGGGTGGGGGGAGAGAGAGGGAGGGCCTAAAATTGGAGCAGAAATGATAAGAGGAATGTAAACATCAAAAAGTCTAATGGCCGTAACAAAACAATATGAAACAAACAAGTGAATTCATCCCCATGAAAGACTACTAAACCCAGGCCTGCAGAAATAAAATGGCCACACCCAACCAGGCAAAGGGACACAAAAATCAAGAAGCGCCCCCCCCCCCCCCCCCCCCCCCCCCACTTCTTCTTCTCTATTTTACACTCAGCATTAGTCACTTTCACACTTTCAGCCACGTCAAAATGGCATATACAATGCATTGCAGCACACCACACTGTTTTGATTTCCTCCCTCCTGACAAGAATGTTGATCAATGCAGCTCCAAACACACAAAAGGTTAAAAAAGACATGTGTTTTGATCTTGCTCCAGATCAATTAGAACGCTAGCAGTCATTCTTGTTTCAGATTTTTGAAAATCATTCTTTTTTTTACCTTTCATGTGTTTTTGAATCTTGTTTTAGAACACTAGCAGTCATTCTTGTTTTAGATTTAAAAAAAAGTTTTTTAACACTAAACAAACAGGACAACACTCCATCCCTATTTGGAGATATTAAAAGTGATCATCATTCATCCCCTCCATTCCTGACTCACCTGGGGCTGCCGTTGTGAGAGGGGACGGGGTTGTGCTTTTACCTGAAATAAACCACAAAAGATTATCAATAATAATAATAAAGCAGAACCTATCTTTTAACAATAAGGCTACCTAAATGTATGTGCTCTTCACTGATTTGATTAGGGGTCCAAGGGAAAGGCTTTAAAAGACGGGTCCTTGATTAGGGGTCCAAGGGAAAGGCTTTAAAAGACGAGTCCTTGATTAGGGGTCCAAGGGAAAGGATTTAAAAGACAAGTCCTTGATTAGGAGTCCAAGGGAATGGCTTTAAAAGATGGGTCCTTGATTAGGGGTCCAAGGGAAAGGCTTTAAAAGACGGGATTTAAAATGGGAGTAGCTCTTCACGAGGTGTGTGTTTGTTTGTTTTCCTTCACGAGTATGTGCCAGTGAGTGAAAAAGGTGGCTGTGTGTATGTGCACATATGTGTGTGTGTGTAAGCAAGTGAGTTTGTGCCAGTGAGTTAAAAAGGTGGCTGTGTGTATGTGCACATATGTGTGTGTGTAAGCAAGTGAGTTTGTGCCAGTGAGTTAAAAAGGTGGCTGTGTGTATGTGCACATATGTGTGTGTGTAAGCAAGTGTGTGTGAGTGAGTCTGTCTGTGCATGCATGCAAGCACACATGTCAAGAAAGGGAGGTAAGGGAGGTAAGAGAGATGGAGAGAATACCTTTTCTTCATAATCATGCAGGTTTCAATACCAGGCAGTTTTAAAATTGTACATGCACATGGAAAGTTCTATATTTCAAACCAGCATCTATTTAATACATACACATGTCCCCTGATGGAGTGCTGCTGCTTGGGCAAAAGTCCTCTGTTTTGTTCGTGCAAACTGAAAAGAATAAAAGACACCAAGTAATATTGTGCTGAGTTGCTTGAAACGCTGCCTGCTCTGATAATCCAAGACAATAATTTAGCCTAGTATAAGACAGCTGGACATACAAAATGAAGGCAGCAGAGGACAATATCCCTTAAAAGAATGACACAGAGACACTGGGAATCAGACACACATTGGAACTATCTTGACTCCTTCACCACCCCAGCCTGTGACATTTCCGGGCTGAAAAGTGCACACATACACTCCTGCAAACAGTATATTTGACGGTCCTACAACAAATCTACTTTCAACAGTGTGCATTTTGACAGAAGTCCTTTCACATGCTCATGTGAAGGGGAAAAAAAGTCTTAAAGGACAAGTCCAAGGTTAGGGGTGATTCTGGACACAATTTCTATTAAAGCTCACTGAGAACGATGATGTAGGTGAAACTTATCTGAGGGTTATAAATGCACGAAAAAAGAAATTTTCTGTCATACCGAAAGCATTGCCATGACGCCCAAATTACGTGAACATATGCCTACTACGTCACTCTGGGGAGTCCCTGCAAAATGGCCAACTCGAGCTCCGAAGACGAAACTGATACTTTGCCCAAGAGACCCACAAGAATACAGCCGTATCAGTTTGAGCCTGTCAGGCAGGATTTTGAAAGAGTACCAGAACATCGTGTCAGCTTTGAAGCAAACCCCATGCAGTATTCCATGGGGTTTGCGAAATTGCACTCACTGAAGTGCTCGCTACACAAATGGGCGTGATGTGGAGCAGCAAGAACATCAGCTCGTTTGAATTGTATAAATTTAATCCACTTTCACCTCACTGCGGGTCGATTACGCAGGAGCTCGTGCATTGTTATACCTGGGGTCGTCTGCGAATTGTTACTGTTCACGGCAACACAGTAGGCTGGCAGTTAACTTTTTTGTCGACCACACGCATACACAGTTTACTGAAGATCTAAGATGGCAACCGCACTGACTCCCCAGACTGATGTCACTTTGGGAAAGTCACGTGACTAATGGAGAATCCAAGACTGTAGTCTCAGCCAGCCTACAGAAAATAAAATCGATTAAAAACCCAATTAACATTTTTTGGGTTTTTTTATTTCATTAAATCTGAAACTAGTGACTCATTTGTCAGTCATTTCGATGCTCATTTTGCATACTTAAAAACCTTGGACTTTTAGTTTAATTATTTCAAATTTGGCACTTTTATTGATTGTTTTTCAAATGATGGCATGACAAGCATGGCAGTAAAAGGCGTAAAGGCAACACTGGGCAAATGTCTGTGACACAGTCTGAAGAGCATACACTGATACATGCTTTTCACACTTCTTTTGTGTCATCTGGAACTTTTCCAACTGCTTGTTTATCATCTCATGCATAGGCGTTTCCAAGTTCTTGCATGCAATTCTGAACTTTTCCAAGTTCTTGTGTATCATCTCATGCACATGTATTTCAAAGTTTTTGTGTGTACTAGTAACCTTTAAACATTTCCAAGCTGTGCGTCAACTTGAGTGGAACTATGCAAAGTTTAAAATACGCCCAAAATCATATGAGTAAACAGGTCTTCTGTACAACACACATCCCCTCCTTACCTGTACTGATTGCACCACTCGTGTCTGTGCAGTTGAAGAACGAACAGGCAAGTGCACAACAGTCACCCTTCTTCTCATTCTGATCTTCACATGTAACTGAAACATTCCCAGTTGAAGGGCACATTTTACTCGTCAGTACTTAGTTACGCTGCTGTAGGGTTCACTTTACTGGTTAATTTGTCGCATGGACCCACCAACCCAACTGAAACATTCCTTGTTCAACATTCAACTGAGGAGAAATCCATACACTTACACCACATACCTTTCTCACAGCAGGGGTGGGGATGAGGATGAAGACAAGGAGGTGTGGGGGGGGGGGGGGGAGGGAGAGGCTAAAATTGGAGTAGAAATGATAAGAGGAATGTAAACATCAAAAAGTCTAATGGCCGTAACAAAACAATATGAAACAAACAAGTGAATTCATCCCCACGAAAGACTACTAAACCCAGGCCTGCAGAAATAAAATGCCTACACCCAACCAGGCAAAGGGACGCAAAAATCAAGCAACCCTCCCCCCAACCCCCTCCCACTTCTTCTTCTCTATTTTACACTCAGCATTAATCATTTTCACACGTTCAGCCACGTCAAAATGGCATATATACAATGCATTGCAGCACACCGCACTGTTTTGATTTCCTCCCTCCTGACAAGAACGTTGATCAATGCAGCTCCAAACACACAAAAGGTTAAAAAAGACATGTGTTTTGATCTCGCTCCAGATCAATTAGAACGCGAGCAGTCATTCTTGTTTCAGATTTTTGAAAATAAATCTTTCTTTTTTTATACCTTTCATTTGTTTTTCAATCTTGTTTTAGAACACTAACAGTCATTCTTGTTTCAGATTTAAAAAAAAAAAAAATTAACACTAAACAAACAGGACAACACTCCATCCCTATTTGGAGATATTAAAAGCGATCATCATTTATTCATTCATCCCCTAAAAATGTTTTTTAACACTAAACAAACAGGGCAACACTCCATCCTTATTTGGAGATATTAAAAGCGATCATCATTCATTCATTCATCCCCTCCATTCCTGACTCACCTGGGGCTGCCGTTGTGAGAGGGGACGGGGTTGTGCTTTTACCTGAAATAAACCACAAAAGATTATCAATAATAATAATAAAGCAGAACCTATCTTTTAACAATAAGGCTACCTAAATGTAGGTGCTCTTCAAAGATTTGATTAGGGGTCCAAGGGAAAGGCTTTAAAAGACGGGTCCTTGATTAGGGGTCCAAGGGAAAGGCTTTAAAAGACGGGTCCTTGATTAGGGGTCCAAGGGAAAGGCTTTAAAAGACGGGTCCTTGATTAGGGGTCCAAGGGAAAGGCTTTAAAAGATGGGTCCTTGATTAGGGGTCCAAGGGAAAGGCTTTAAAAGATGGGTCCTTGATTAGGGGTCTAAGGTAAAGGCTTTAAAAGATGGGTCCTTGATTAGGGGTCCAAGGGAAAGGCTTTAAAAGACGGGGTTTAAAATGGGAGTAGCACTCCACGAGGTTGTTTTTTTGTGTGTGTAGGTTTTTTTTCTTCTTCACAAGGTGTTCATTAACAAGGAAGTATGAGGACTGAAAGTTTCACAAAAAAGGATCTTAAAATGGGGGTGGGTTTTAATGACATGTTCATTAACATTAATAACAAGGAAGTATTTAAAGGAAAAAGGTTTAATAAAAGGCACAAAACACAATTTACTGATGCAAGCGAAAAACACTGAGAAATTGTACAGACTGACAAACACTGCGAAACACTCATAAACTGTACAAACACTGAGGAACTGTACAGACAGACAAACACTGAGAAACACTCATAAACTGTACAAACACTGAGAAACACTCATAAACTGTACAAACACTGAGAAACACTCAAACTGTACAAACACTGAGAAACACTCATAAACTGTATAAACACTGAGGAACTGTAGAGACACAAAACACCATGCTCAGTACTGAAACAAATGCTACGAAACTGCAAAAACACCACACTGACACAAACGCTATGAAATGAAACTGCAAAAACACCACACTGTCACAAATGCTATGAAACTGCAAAAACACCACACTGACACAAACGCTATGAAACTGCAAAAACACCACACTGACACAAATGCTATGCAATTGAAAAAACACCACAATGACACAAACGCTATGAAACTGCAAAAACACAACACTGACACAAACACTGACAAACCACAAAGAACACAAACAATGACAAACTGTACAGACAATGACACAATAATAGTAATGTATTCTTTTATGCACTATTTTTTTCAAATTGGAGCACATAGCCCATTACAAAGCAAAAAACAAAAACACAGTCAAAACAAACTTCTATTTGCATACATGTGTGCATGCACACACACACACAAGTACACACACACACACAAAGTACACATACACACACACACACACAACACACACAGTCAATAGAATAGCCTGAAGAGGTGAGACTGCAGATGATTTGACAGATGTGAGTGTGTTTGATGACCTAACTTTGCAAGGGACACTGTTCCAGACAGACAGTGCAGCATAAGAAAAAGATCTCTGACCAAGCAAGTGCGTGCACACAGAGGGAAGACAAAGAATGGAGGTATCAGCAGAAGAGCATAGCTAGTGCATTAGTTCATAAACCTTAGGATTTCAGTCCAGTAGACAGAAGCAGTAAAGCTGGGACAGTTGTAGCACAGAGAAGTGTGTTTGAACTGTATTCATGAAACACAAAACACCATGCACGCTGACACAAACACTGAGAGACTGTACAATATCACAAAATACTGAGAAACTGTACAAAGAAAACTGTACAAAGACACAAAACCCGAAGAAACTATACAGACTCAAAACACTGAAAAACTGTACAAAGACACAAAACAGAGTACTGTACAACAACACAAACACTGAGAAACTGCACACACACTAACACAAAACACACACTGACAGTGACATGAACAGGGACAAAAAAAAAAAGTACAAAGACATAAAACACTGAGAAACTGTACAAAAACATAAAACACTGAAGAACTGTACAAAGACATAAAACACTGAAAAACTGTACAAAACACTGAGAAACAATACAAAGACATAAAACACTGAGAAACTGTACAAAGAGAAAGACACAAAACATACAGACACAAAACACTGAGAAACTGTACAAAGACAAAACACTGAGAAACTGTACAAAGAAAAAGACACAAAACATACAAAGACACAAAACACTTAGAAACTGTACAAAGACACAAAACACTGAGAAACTACACTAACACAAAACAGCACACTGTCAGCGACATGAACAGGGACAAAGTGTACAAAGAGAGGAGACCCATGAGAGACCAGCACTGTACATACACTGATCTGCAGAGGCTGTGGTGCCATTTGGGCATGGTGTGCTGGTGTTGGCTAGCACACATACTGAAAAAGAAAAGTGACTGATCACCTCCGGACTCAGTAAAGCCTGGCTTTAACCCTCTAAGTGATCATCTCCTGACTCAGTAAGGCATGGTATTAACCCTCTCAATGATCACCTCCCAACTCAGCAAAGCCAGGCTTTAACCCTCTCAGTGATCGCCTCCCAACTCAGCAAAGCCTGGCTTTAACCCTCTCAGTGATCACCTCCTGACTCAGCAAAGCCTGGCTTTAACCCTCTCAGTGGTCACCTTCAAGTTCAGGTCAGGAGTGCCTGGTGTT
>OY757544.1:27143062-27145562 GCA_963584105.1 Alviniconcha strummeri | reverse complement strand
AAAAAAAAGAGTCAGCCTTACATGACTGAATCGTGTTAGAATGTTTCATCATTAATTTTTTTTAAATTAGTACTCCACAATCTATGTAAAACAGAAACCTGTTCAGCAACTTTAAATGATTGGCAAATCACACGCACGCACACACACACAGTAACACAAGTGTCAAGTCACACACACAGAACACAAGTCACAAACACAGACTATATTATAATAATTAATATCTATGTATTTTATAAAACCACCACTGCCCTCTTACCAGTCTTAGATTTAGTTTAGTTGTTTTTTTTAACTTGCACTGACTGACTGAGTCACACTCCATTGCTGAAAAAGAATGATCAATACATCCCACAGTGCAATAGCACACAGCACAGTAAGAGCTGCAAGCTGTTCACTGTACACAAATAACCCTCAGTCCACTAGGAGTTAACTCTGACACACCCATACTGTATGCCATATATGTATCAGTCTAGATGTTCATCATGCACACATCACAGCTAATCCTGTCATTCTAGATGTTCATCATGCACACATCACAGCTAATCCTGTCATTTTACAGCATTTTCTTTTCTTTTTATTATTTATTTATTTATACCATACCATTCTCAGAACTGAGGAAGTGTTCACACTATAAATTATGTAATACACATCAAAATGGTAATTCAGTTTTGGGGTAAAACATTCAGCTTCTCTTACTTATTTTCTTCATCATGATAATGTAGAGCTACCTATTCTATTCTTTTAAAACTATATTAGCACATCCTGGTCATCAAAGAACTGACCATACAGCTGTTCAGTGCCTAAAAGCATTTATTTCCACCTAGTCCTACTCCTAGTCCCAATTGACCAATTTGACCCCAAAAATGGAATTCCAGTCATCCTTGTCCACCAGTTTAGTGGACATTATGACACCTCACCTCCACAGATGGAGAAAGTACCACTCAGCAAGCATTGCCTAGTCTCCTCAGATAACAGAACTAACAAACACAATTTTGTCCAGTGCTGAACAATGAACTGTGTGTGAACTTGACAACAGTACTACTTAGTTACTAGGATTAGAGAGAGAGAGAGAAGAAAGAAGAGAGAGAAGAAAAAAACCACATCCTAGCTATTAAGTATTATAAAAAAAAAAAAAAAATTTTTTTATCTTGACTCTCAGACTGGAGATAGAGACAGGCCAAACCAAGTGAACAAATCAAACAGTATAAAAATAGCAACAGTCAGCAAATGACCTTTTTATTTTTTAACCAAATCATTCATAAAAAAAAACCCCAGATATTAGTTATTAATATTACAGATTTTATTTACTATAAGCCACACAAAAATGTCAATATAAATTCAACACCTGTCTGATATATAGTCATTTATAAAATTACAAGTGATTTGCCCTTTCTTACATTTTTTTTTTTCAAACCATTTCAAATTCAAATTTCGATACAGTGGATAACTTTAATTTTAACTTTCAATTAATTTTAATTTCCATGACATTTTTTATTTTTACTTCATTCTTGCAATTTACACTGTCATTGTTTGTCAAGGGGAGCTGGTTACCCAGTAAAATTTCTAAAAACAAGACATGATTAACAATAAAATGATCAGACTACTTTGAAAATATTATATAATATATATATGCAAAACTGTCTGCAAGTACAGTTGCTAACAGTAACATTAACAACAACAAAATCAACATTGTCATCACCAAGCTTGAACAGAATATTGGCTTTACGCTTTACCCCAGTCAACTAATATTATTTAATAACAAATTCACATGTGGTACACATGCAGAGCTAAAACTCTTGCAATGTCATTATTGAACTACTTTAAAAGAGAAAAAAGAAAAAAGGATGGTGGGGGTGCGGGGTCTGTGTGAGGGGGCAGGGGTGTTCCTTACCAGCTTATGAACTGAAAATGTACAGTTGGGTACAACTTTCACAAGTCTACAAGTAATACTAGTAGCCTAGGACTGAGACTATGTATGAGAGTATGAGAGAATTTTTTTTTTTTTTAAATATGATGCTGCCGTACAGGTCATTTAGGTACGGGGGCACTGTGACCATGGATAAAAAGTTACTTCTAAAACTGTAAAAGCATGCAACTTTTTAACTAATTCAGCAATTCAATTGTAAAAATGTACAAGTAGTTGAACATTCAATGATAATCAGACTTTGAGCAAACCAGAAGACAAATTTATATTTTATGCATTTACTATAATAAAGTTCTTTGAATTTTGAATTAGCTCCACTGAGCACAATTATCATTTATGACTGTTGAATTTGTTTTGGAGGCAAAACAAATGTTTATTCATCACCTCAGCAACTGAAGCATGAAACTGTACATGCATGCACACATTGCCTTCTTCATTTTAATCAGTCAATGTCATGATGTCACATATGTCACTGTCAATGACAATCTAGATGACAAAACTACATATGATGTAAGGAAATGGTGTGAAATCTTTAGCATTCTCAATCTCAGTCATTACACTTTAAAGTGATTGAATCTT
>OY757544.1:27119276-27140362 GCA_963584105.1 Alviniconcha strummeri | reverse complement strand
CAGATACCACTGTATATTGAAGTATTTAGTGCTTTTATCAACTGTAGTGTTTAGCTCCCCCCCCCATCCTAACCCCCGCCCCCTCCACTTATTCACAGTGCATTTTACGATGAAACAAATGACACAATATCCAAATGATTATTGTGTAAAAACTGATACCATGAAGTTGTATGTATTACAAATTCACCAGGCAACTCTGCTGCATCATGTAATTGAAATGTGTGGTGTGCTGTCTGAAATTATCCAAATAATTATGTAAGATTAAAAAACTGTGTGTCATCTGAAATTACAAAATACCTTAAGTTTCACAAACTCTGCTGTGTCAATCGTGTACTGAATTGTGCGGCGTGTCATCTGAAATTATAAAATACCTGTCAGCTTCATAAACTCTTCTGTGTTGATCATGTACTGAATTGTGTGGTGTGCCATCTTGAATTACGTCAGATTTTGAAATTCTGCTGCATCATGTACTGAACTATACGGTGCGCTATCTGGCATTATACAATGTCTGTCAGATTTAGAAACGCTGTTGTATCATGGATCAAACTGGTCGGTCAAACCATCTGATGTTATTACTACAGTGTCTGCAAATTTCAATACAGTTGACTAACTACGGATGAAGCTGAGGGTAACAGCAGTCGTCACAGCCAACACTCCAGCAAAGACAGCACACCTGGTCAGCAGACTGGAACCAATGACTGCGTCACCCACCGTCGAAGTCAAACCCCCACCATCCTCCTCCTCCCCTGTTGCCCGCTCCTCCTCTGCAGGGGCTGATGAATCAGGGGGGACAACCTCAACACCTGATGACAAAGCAGAGGGAATGACCTCCCCTTCTCTGTCCACCAACTGTGAACCTGGTTCCTCTCCAGTGAGAGTGAGGTCTGTTGAGTCAGTAGGGCCTGTTTCGTCAAGCATTGCTGACTGCGGAGCCTGGGTGTCTTCTGGCATAGACAGGAACATGCTGAGACATGGCCCAGTGGTATCCGGGGAGGAGGAAGTGCTGCTTTGGTCCAGGGCAGATATTGCAGCCTGAGAAACAGGAAACAAAGGTGTTCGCAATTTCACAAGCAGGCTACAAAAAAACACAGAAGAACGCACACACACACACACACACACACACACACACACACACTGTCACACAGGAGGGTCAACAGCAAGGATTTTTTCATTCATTTTGTTTTGAAGCAAAATTTCATCTTAATTGAGCTGTTCCAAGCACTCATTATCTGCCATGCATCAGCAAGACCCACCTGTTTTTTTCCACAGTCATGCTTAAGTGCATTTTGGAGGTGGATAAAACAAAAACACACAGAGAAACAGTCTGGCTATTCATAACTAAGGACCCTAAGAATCTTGTGCAATAAAAGGCAAATCTGGGACAAATCATTTGCTGCACCAGGGAATCTATTCTAAGTGGTTCCTTCTGCCTAGCTTCTCAGTCCGATACTGTGCCAACTGTGCTAGATCCCACCCAACTTTGACTGACATTGTGAACTGGATAATGCTGCCCGTTTTTTGCCATACATGTCATGGTGGACAGAAAGCTCCAGTCCTCTCATCTCATTCAACAAGACTATGACTACTGCCGTACTGGACTTTCTCAGTTTCTGCTTGCTGGTATGCTTTTAATAGTGTATAAACTATAACATATTGCTAGCGTATCTCTATTGAGAAAATCGTCCTGATGTGACTCAGTGTGGTTGACAGGCTGTTAAAATTTATTTCCTTACTTATTTATGCATCGCAAACTTTTTCTTTTTCCTTTTTCCAAAATGAAAATGTGTGTTTTTGTTGTTGTTGTTGTGGACAGCATGTAGTTTTGTAGTAGATATCAGTCAGTTCATGTTTTACTTTATCTGTTCACAGCAAGGTGATATCAGATTCAGAAGATTTTTTTATCATCTGTATATTGATTGATTGATGATCACTTATATAGTGCTATTCTCTGCTCTCTTGAGCAGACTCACTGTGCGCGCATGTGATTCTACATAAGTGACTAGCTTTTTATAGCGCGTTTTGTGAATATCCACTGAAGTGGTGTACTTACAGCGCTGGTATGGCTGGTGCCACATGAAACTGCAGCTGTCTCGGCGCAAGTTCTGTGTACACCATACAACCATGCACCATGTCACCTCATGCAAAGCCACATACGTAAGATGTATGCGTGTTTAGCTGTAACCTGCCACCTGCACTTTGGCAAAATGACCAGGATCTTTTACATGCTACTGTGGTAACACGGGGGTGGAACGGATACCGAAATAAGAGTCAGCACAGGAAGTCGACCCTGGAGAAGAAAATTCTCCCACCACTCTTGCAGGGATTCAAACCCGCGACCTTTCCATCACGAGTCCAGCGCTCTAACCACTGAGCTATCCCTGCCCCAAATATATATATTAATAACTTATACAAGTTGCGGTAGATATATCTGCTAATGACCCCCCCCCCCCCCCCCAGTCCACAGAATGCAGAGCACGGAGCCTGTACACACCCAGCCTCCCTGCCTGATGATGAAGTCGGCAGCAGTGTCGGCCAGCAGCCGGACCGTGTAGTCGATGACCCTGTGCAGACCCCTGTGACCAGCCTGGGCAAGATGCAGTGCCACGTGCTGGCTGTACAGCAACAGTGTCGCCACCTAGATGGTGAAGATGAACACAAATGACCCATCAGTTTAGTTCAGTTTGAATCAGTTCAAGACGGTATCTACGCAGTACGTGCTTGGTCACCTCTGAAACAGTTCCAAGGTTCATCTGACTGACGATGGCCTGTGATGTCCACAAACTGATGAAGATAATAATAATAGTTCTTATAAAGCACCATTCTCTAACATGAGTTAAACTCATTGAGCTGTACAATACTACAAACAACTTGACAAAAACCACATTTACATACATTTCAACAGTAGAACTGTAAGTATAGTCTTCTACTGTAAACATGATCACTAAGCTAACATTGTAAACAATGACTATTTTAAACACCTATCAATCACCTACTCAAAAGAGTAAAATATGTGTTACCATTTGTAAATTACCAATAGTATTACATGCTCAAAAATGATCTCCAACTAGTTTGAGTTACTGGTTGACACTATGACAGGGCATAAAACACCAAGTTACCTACTTACCCCCCCCCCCCCCCCCCCCAACCTTGCCTAGCTCTCACCCCCCGCCCCCCGCCCCCCCCCCCCCCCCCACTCTATCCATATGCTTAATGATGTGGAAGATGTTTGGGAGAATGATCAAAATTTGTGCATTGTGTTCATCATCATCTGACCAGAACAGCATCCCCGTATCACTCCAGAGACATTGTATGTGTGAGTCACTGTGTGTGTATGGGGAAGTGGGATGTGGGGGGAGGGTGGGGAGGGGGAAGCAAACCAATGATAAAAGCATAAATTTCACGTAAATGTCATAAGACTAAGAGTTTGATTTGCCCTTCCCTAATAAGCCTTATGGTTTCTGTGGACATTAAGCACCATGTTTACTTACTTATAAGAGTTTGATGATGCTGTGTTTTTAATGGACTTCTAATTGTACATAAATTACCATTTGCAAAGTTTGAAATTGTTTATTAAATTTACAGCTACCTCATTTAGCCAAACAGCTGAAGAAAAGAAAATCCCACTGTGTGCACTGAAGCAGTGACAAGTATATGAACAGCAGAAAACACAAACAGTTGAAATAACCCTTCTAAAAGGCATGCACCTGGGTGGAAAATACAATAAATTAAACGAACAAAACAAAAACAAAAAAACAACACAAAACCCAACAAAATGAAACAAAGTATAAGACTAAAAGTAAAAGAAAAATGATGGCAAAGCGCAAACCTCACTGTCACATGCAAACCCACCTGTCTCCATTCACTCAAGTCCTTGTCCAGAACCATCAAGGCAGCCTCACGGAAATTTTCGTACGTGAAGAGGCCAGCGCAGCTAGCCAGCACAAGCCTGCCCACTGCTCTGTCCAGGTGTGCAAAGTGTCGCTGTTGGACCTCATCCCCGATGCGGGCAAGGATGCGGGCAGCTTCAGCAGTCTCTGGGCTGATGGAGCGACTTCGGCTCAGGCCGTGCGAATGTGCAGAATAGTCAGACTGCAGACCATGCAGCGCTGTTTGAAACAAGGACAGGGAGTTTTCAAAATAACAGATCATCAAGCACATATATTATATATCACTCCTCATCTTGCTTGATTTATGAATACAGTACATCCTCCATTAGCTGCCCATTGATTCACAAATACAGTACATTCTCCACTGGCTGCCCTATGATTCATGAATGCAGTACACTCCCCACTAGCTGCCGACTGATTCACAAATACAGTACACTCTCCACTAACAGCCCATTGATTTGTGAATACAGTACACTCTCCACTGGCTGCCCATTGGTACATGAATACAATACACTCTCCACTGGCAGCCCACTGATTCACAAATACTGTACTTACAAACTTGCTTCTCTGTGCTACTCACAACTGCCTCATCAACTGAACTGCTCCTGTCCACTTCACTGAATTCCCTGACACTTACAAAGCAACCCGTCAGCTACACTCCTCTTGATAGTTCCAGTCTTTGTCTTCCATGTGTGCACATTTGGTTAGAGATCTTTTTCTTATGCTGCACTCTCTCAGTCTCTGTCTGGAACAGTCTCCCCATTCCATATTACTTTTTATTAGATCATCAAACATTAACACACTCACATCTTTCAAATCATCTTTGAAATCTCACCTCTTCAAGCTATGCTGTAGACTCTGTGTGTGTGTGTGTGTGTGTGCATGTGTGTGCGTCTGTTTGAGTGTGCGCATGCTCATGGAAGTTTGTTTTGACTGTTTTGTTCTTTGCTTTGTAATTCCTCCAATTTGAAAAAATGGCACATAAAAGAGTACATTATTATTATTAATACTATTACTACAACCATGCCTTCATTTCCATAATTTGCAATGCATACTCCAATTAATTTTTACACACTTGCTTGAACTCACATCACTGTCCCTTTAGCTCACCGTCCTACAATTATTTATGGTTTAAAGCTAATAATTATAACTGTTGCTGAGCTGACAGGATCTCTAAAGACAAAAGCTGGCTTCAGCTTCAACAAGTAGAGCGCAAATTTTTAATTAAAATTAATGCCAATGTAGTTCTATGACTAGAAGAAAAAAAGTACTTTGAAATAGTCTGTGGTGACTACCAAGCACTGTTCTTGAAAATGAAAGGTTTATCACTCAGTAATTTTGTATAATTTATAAATCATTATCTTTAAAATGTACATGCCAACCAACCACCCTTTACCCTTGGATTTAGTCTGGCCAGT
Source organism: Alviniconcha strummeri (assembly GCA_963584105.1). Taxonomy (NCBI): domain Eukaryota; kingdom Metazoa; phylum Mollusca; class Gastropoda; family Provannidae; genus Alviniconcha; species Alviniconcha strummeri. The sequence continues at coordinate 27,135,057 of OY757544.1, read as the reverse complement.
TGGGATGATTGTGTAAGACAAAGAGCATTAGGTATGTAAAAAAAATAACAAAACACACACAAACAAACAACAAAACAGTTGCCACTTGTGAACAAGCCACTTATTAATAAATAAGGCAGACACATTAATAAACTGTCTGCAGACACATTAATAAACTGTCTATGACAGTATCAATAACTTCAACAGATCTCTGTATTTCAATTTCAGTTTCACTTGCAAAACCAAACCAACCTTCTTCAAATTCCGACTCAAACGAGGACATCTCCTCTTCAATTTCCTGCTGCAGGGAGAGAACGGCATCCACCAGAAGCACACTTTCCTGTGGATCAGGGAGATCCAGCTTGAGCCTGGAACGGTCCCCTCTCCGGCTCTGACTGCGAACAGCCTCCTCCTCCTCCACACCACCGCATGCTCCAAGAGCTGCATCATCTAGGTCATCTGTAAAGAACGGGGACTGGGAGGGCTCAAATCCAGAAGACACTGGGCCGTCTTCTGGTCTGTCAGATGATGGAACTCCGAGAAGTCCTGATTCTAGTGCAGCCTGATCAGGGTGTGATGTAAAATGAAAGGGTGGGCTATCCACCTCGTCCTCCCCAATGTCCACATTCTGAAGGGTTGTGTCTGTCGCATCAAATACTGAGTTGTCTATCTGAAATGCAGCAGCGGAGGTTTCGCCCATTTGAACCAAGTACTCATTGACACGTGTGTACTGAGTGGCTGGAGACACCAGCTGCTGTTCCACATTGATCATGTCTAGGCTGAGGATGGATGATGCTGCTTCATCCTCCAGAGGATCAGCTGTGTATTCCTCAGCCACGTTGACCACTGATTCCGCAGCAGATTCAGACTCACTAACTAATGTCGTCATGCGGTGCTTGTGCATCTGCTCATGAAGGCTTGCCAGCCTGGAGCGGAAGTGAAGGCTCGTCACGCTGCCTTGATGATTTGAGTCGCATGATGTGTCGAGCTCATCATCAGCATCACTGTCATAGGTTCCATGTTCGCTGTTGTCTGTGTTTTCGCTGACACTCCGAACCAGGCTGGCCTGGGCTGAGAGTTGTCTCAGTGACAATTTCGGTGACGATTTGCCAGGTTTAGCTTTTGCTGCCTTTGAGGTTTGAGATCTTCTAAACTTTCTACCTGTGGCGGTCCGCACTTGTGGTACATCTTGGAAAAACCCAGCATCTGTCAGCAGATTCGGTGATGATCTGCTCCCTTTTGTCTTGGCTAGAGGCCTCGCTCTCATTCTTGGGCTGGGGGAGGTGGGAGAGGACCAAACCCTCTTGTCCTGCCACTGTTGCCGCAGCATCTGAGCGTGAGACTTGAGTCGTGACTCGGACTCTGAGGTGGTGGACAGAGAGTTGTGCGACAAGTGCAGCAGGTGTTGCTCGCTGGTGGAGTGGTGCAGAAACTGCAGCACCAGGTACTTGGCTTGACAGGTAAAGCTGTCCGATGACTGGCTGCCATTTGAATCTGACTTGCCAAGCCTCGGACTCGGAGACTGGAAACCTTTGAAATGGTCTGGCGTGGAGCTTCTGCTGTCAGTGTCACCACTGGCAACATTTCTGAATGGATGATGGTGTCTGAGAGAGTCTGAGTGATGATGGTGTTTTGAAGTGTCCGAGTGTCTGGGACTTGAAGTCGGAGATGAACTGTGCTGCAAATACTGCGAGGGGGTTGTTGGATCGTCAACCTTCGATGTTGGTGGCTGAGGGCCAAGGCTTCTGTTCTCTTGAACATCATCACCTTGGTGTACTGTCAAAGTCTGCTGAGGTGACGACACACTGCCTTGACTTTGTGGGGTCAGACAAATGCCAGAGTCACTTTGCGGTATATGGCCAATGTGTGGCGTGGAACCTTGTGGCATCGAACCTTGTGGCATGAAACCTTGTGGTGATGGTGGTTTATCACTGGCACTTGGAAGGTCATCAGTGGGTGTCTGGCTAACAGAGGTGTGCTGGTTATTCTGTCCAGTGTCTAAAGAAGACATCTTGATCTGCGTTGTACATGTATGTAGTTGCTTTAGTGCTCAGCCACTAGCTGTGCTTCTGCACAAAAAAGTGACAGTAATATTATTATAATTTATATATTATTAATGCACATGTATCATTCGATTCATTGTATGTGTGTTACAAACTCACATACTATTACCAAGACTAAGTTGTGTAACAGATGCTGTCAACTAAAACATGAAAACTTAAAATAAAAACTAAATTCAGGTTTAATTAAAGGAACCAGTCTTTTCAATTTGTTTTTAAACAATAGCACCTAACAGACCTAGCAGAAGACTAGAAATGTAGTAGAAAGATCAGAATTTTTGTCATGCTTCTAACCTGGGATTTTGCTCTGATTAAAAATAAGATACCCTGTAAATTTTATTTTGAATTAAAACTATATAAAAGACCATGTTTTATGACTGTGTATGAGAATATAACTATAATATAAGTGGTAATTAGACTCAAGGGACTATATAAAAACACTACAACACCTGTTCGTTTAAAACTCCATGGCTGGATAAAGTAATCAAAACAGGGTCAGTCTATTCCCGTCCCTAATAAGCCGTACATTTTCTGTGGATGTTAAGCACCATGTTTACTTACTTAGTCTATTTCGTGAGCTGGTTTGGCCTAATGGTAAGGCATTAGGTTGGTAAGCAGAGGGACCTTGGTTTGAATCCACTTCAGCTCTCCTTTCTCTTCAAAAGTTGTGGTCTTTGGACAGTCTTGTGACTTTGTCCCTCACAATTATGAAACATTAAAATAGCTCTCATCACTGCCCACCTTAATGCAGAAGTCATTCTGATAGTGACAGAGCAGCAATAGGCCAATATATAATCTCCCTCTCCCCCCACCTCCACACCCCCTTCTCCCCAACCCTAACAAGCCTTATGGTTTCTGTGGACATCAAGCACCATGTTTACTTACACAAGTTACAGTCTACTTGGCTACAACAGGCAAACATAAAATGAACTGATCAGTGAGCGAAATGTTTCCCTTGTAGGGCTTGTATGTTACATGTAGTTTAACTGTAACTTGTGTTTAAGTAAGACGGTGACAACAAACTGAACTGTCCGACCGCCAGTAGCTTCGATAGAAAGTTTTCATTTCTATTATTTTTTATCCACCAATCTACCACATCCTCTCCAAATATAGCAAGACAGGGGTAAATCGTCCGAATTAAAACAGATCTAGGTCTAACTTTAGACGTTTCAGAGGACGACTTATCCAGTTGTCGGCTTCAGTTTACAGTTCACACGTGTTTCAACTTGAGGAAGTTTCCTCTGCAAAACACTTTGTGAGTTAGTTACACATCCTCCTTGTTACCAAAGAAACTGTCGATTTCAGAAGTAAGTAAGTAAAATATTCGGTTAGTCAACCAATGCCCCGTGTGCATTGAGCAAGGATGTCATACCTGCAAACCGAACGTGACATCAGCAGCACTACAGCAGTTGCCAGAAGTACCGAGGCTACCTTGGATCTCCGGCAGCAAATCGAAACCTGCGATCTACGTCACGAAATTATGTGATCAAATCGAAACCTGCGATCTACGTCACGAAATTATGTGATCACAAGACGGCATCCACTTCCGGACGATATTGAACGTGGAGAAAGCAGTGGAAAAACTCTGACATTGTCGGCCGGTTATTTTTCCTTAGGTTGCTCCCCCAAAAGATACAAAAATGTCTCTCACGGATTCAGAAGTAGCGCGCCAGGTAATGTATCTTCTTTCTGTTTTGTAATCTTGTTGACTGTCGTTGGAGTACAGTAAATTTGTGCTCGTTTTCCCGTCAGTTTTTAGCAGACGCTAAGTCATGTGATAATGATGGCAAATCTCTGTTGCTTGCTTAGTATTATATTAAACGAGTTTGGCTCTTTTTGAGATCCCTTTGGTATGTTTTTAGTTATTTCCTTTTTCCCCAGCGGCAATAAGCAGTTGTGAACACGTTAAATGTTCCCCAGACCCCTTTGACAAGGGACGAAGAGTGGAGGTTATTTTTGACAGTGGAATCTAGATGTAGTGTTTATATAAATTTGTCCAATTAAAATTCAGCTTCTTTGGTGAAGAACGCAACAACACACGAATTCACTAATGGTATTTGGTGCTTTCAGTGACACGGCGTGATATGTGTCCATTCACAAGAATGCCCATCAACTTCAAACTGAGATTTGCGTTTGCCACACATTTCTGCACTTATGCAGCCATACTGTATGTAGTGCAAGATTGTAAGGCCAAAGGGAAATAATCAACTACAGTGCTAGTACTACGTAGTGGTAGTTTAGGAACATTTGACATTAACAGTTAGTGAAAACTGAAATCAACTAATATCTCTCTCCTCAAATAGATTTTTGTTGTTGTTTTCATCCATCAAGTTGAAAAACACTTGTTGATTATACTGCCATTTTGAATGGTCTGATGCAGACCCCCCTCCCCCCCCCCCCCCCCCCCCCCCCCACCATCACAATATTTTTTATGGGTGAAGGAAAGTAGCAAACAAAATAATATTTTGTCTCTGTTCTGTGTCTGCCACACATCCCCAAGATCACTCTGTTTACATTAAAAAAAAAAAAAAAATGATAAAAAAAAAGTCAGAATTATTTTTATTTTCAGGTAAGTCAATTATATGATTCATGTTGTATGATTATTAATGCAGTTACAGTTTATAGAAATAACAGTTTTTTAACACTACAGTATGGGCAGCTGTCCCATTTCTTTTTCCTCTTTTTGTTTTCTTTTGCTGTAGACAGTGTAGTGTATAAATTATAATGAATAACATTAACAAGTACAAAAAAGAGAATCAGACTGGTTGTGAAAATGATATTGAATTTGTAAACACTATAATATAAAAATTATGTATTATGTATAATAACAGGAACAAAAAAATCCAATAGTAAATTGAGTAATACCAAAAGTTATATATATATATATAAAAAATAATACTGATAGTAATAATACAGTTAGTATTACAGTTTAGATGAAATGGACCCCTCCCCCCCCCCCCCCCCAGCAAAAGTGGGATGGTATTGAAAAGCTTATTATGGGTTATTCTTGATTATATATATATATCTAGATATATATATTATATATATATGCAGTAACACTAACAGTACACTGTAACAGGTTAATGCACATGACATTATTTAACATATATTTTTGTGGAATATATATATCTAAACATTGAAATGAAGGATGCTTTCTGGTCTGAAAAAAGAAAAAAAAAAAGAAGAAAAAAACGAACTTGAACTTGAAAACTTTATTTTACAAGGATTATACTATTTGTAGTTTAGGTTCATTCAAAAGCCTAACATTGTAACAGCTAGTCCTTACTATATATGTATATAGGCATAGGCATGAATGAGTGAATGAAATGTTATACATGAGAATTTCCACACAAAACATAGCGTGCTCACAGTGCCAGATGAACACATGCCATACATCATTCATTTACTGAGAGAGAGAGAGAGGTACATGATGGTTGTTCTTACTATCTTAGCCTGGTTCCTCGGTATTACTATTAGTCTATTACTAGTATTAGTATTACTATATTTTGTTTTAATATTATTTATGTTATTAAAGTATTATACTACTATAGCACTACTCAGTTGTGGTTTTTGGCTCAGAAAAAAATAAGAGTGACTTGTGCTTCTCTTGTTTCAGATTAAGCACATGATGGCCTTCATTGAGCAGGAGGCCAATGAGAAGGCAGAAGAAATTGATGCCAAGGTTTGTTGTACTGGTGTTCATCTTCTTCTTGCACCTTACTCCACTAGGACTTGAGTGGCCACAATTATCATTTGGATTACTCTGCCCCAGTTGTATGTTACCGAATACCTGTGTGCTTCTTTGTATGCCATCAGCTGTCACACAAGTGTTAGGCCTTCTCATATCAAAAGGTGGGCGCGAGATCTCCAGTGTGAGTAATGTCATAATGAGCTTATTTTGAGAGTGGGAGAATGCTGCACATAATAATAATATACATGTAACACTTACATAGCACCTAATCCAACTAGACTGGCTTAAAGTACTTCACAATTCAAAACAAGAATGAAGATCACAATCAAAACATGAAACATGCATTCACCAGACAATCCAACACCAACAGCAAAGTGCAGGCAAACATGCACACATCCTGGAACAATCCCACATGAAGAGATGAGGCAGACACCGATGAGTCTACACAAGCACTGACTTATAAGGACTAAATAATTGTCCCCATTCAGCCTGTTACTAAGTGTTAGTGTTTGTCCAAGAGTCAAACCCTTGTTCACTGCCATTGGATTCATGCTAGTACTACAGGAGTACAGTACAGTGCATTACTGTTGGCCAACATTTGTCCTCTTCCTCTTCATTTGCCACTGTCTCTTAGTCTACAGTCACAGAGTGAGAGACTCTCTGTTTGGAGTATTCCCTGCACAGAGGTCATTTGCAGCCATGTGCAGATTATTAATTAACCATGTATGTTAATTGTTGTGGAACTCTTTTAAACACTGTAACACAAACAGCACAGTACAACTCCAGACATAATTTTGTGCTGTATTTGATACAGTGTATAAAGGTGTGTTGAAGAACAGTTAAGTTAAATGATTTCGTATAGAAATGTCAATGATAATGAGATCTATAGAATGATAGATGAATCAGATTTATTTTAATATTTCAGTTGTTCTTTGTCAAAGGACTTTGTTAACATAATCATGCTCTGATTGTTTGGTAATTGTATTATGAATAATTATTTTATATTGTTATTACTCACTTTCTGTTAGTTTTTGTGTTAAAGCAATATTGTCAGTGGTATACTTGTTTTATATGATTGTGACTGCACTTTGGAATGATGAAAATTTCCTACAGATGTTGAGTCAATCGCAGTTTTGCACAGTCACTAATTCATAATATTTTTTAATTGTGCTAAACAAAATTATGCATTAGAGTTCTAGGAAACACAAAGGGAAGTACAATATAGTAGGAAGGGTGGGGAAGAGCAGTCAGTACAGAGTTAATTGGTAAAGAGGGAGTTTCAGTTTTTCACCTTTACAGTTACACAGCACAGTTATCTAGTGTGTCTGCATGGGGAAAAAAAGGCACATCCCTAATTTTTATCCCCCAAATACTGAAATACAGGGAGACTGGAGAGAGACAGAGAGGTGCATAATGAATAATATCACATCTATTATTGTATTATATTACATCTTCCTTTGCAACATACATTAAACCTACACAATTGAAGTCCAAGTTTGCTGATGATCATTTCTAGAAAATTGGAAATTTTGATCAATGAATGGATGTTTTCATTTTGTTTTTTGTTTCTTCTGCTCTACAGCTAGTATAAGTCCACTAGTGTTTGTTTTTTCTTCTGCTCTTCAACTAGTACGAGTCCACCAGAAGACACTTATCATCCCAAGCATGAGATGTTCAGACCCCAGTATCATGAGGATGTGTTGTGTCTTGTGCAGGCAGAGGAGGAGTTCAACATTGAGAAGGGTCGTCTGGTGCAGCAGCAGCGCGTCAAGATCATGGAGTTCTACGAGCGCAAAGAGAAACAAGTGGAGCTTCAGAAGAAAATGTAAACATGCTGTTGCGTTGTCTTGAACATGTTGGCATCTGGACTGATCCCAGCTGGTTCATACTTGCTGGACCTGTGTGTGTGTGTGTGTGTGTGTGTGTGTGTGTGTGTGTGTGTGTGTGTGTGTGTGTGAAGGGGCAGGGAAGTAAGTGATGTGTCTGTGTGTCATTCTCCATACTATTATAGAAAGACATTGTGTAACTTCTGTGCATTTTAGCCCTTCCTCTCTCAGCTTTATATTGTAAGGCACTTCAAGCTTTTATTTAAGGATTTGCACTAGAAAAATAACCGTTCCTCTTCTTAATGTTATGGTAATTAAAAACAAACAAACAAACAAACACAACAATTAGCACAGAACTCCAAAGTATGAATCATATCATTTACAGATGGGGAAAGAGACTAACTAATAACCAACGTGTTTTGTTACATGATTTCAGTCAGAGTTCCAATCTGCTGAATCAGGCACGTCTAAGAGTACTGAAGGCCAGAGAAGACCATATAAAGGTAAGCTTGTGGACCAGGAATTTTGACTGTGTGAGTCATCCTTAGGTAACCCTGTATGCAGCTGGGATGTTAAAATCCCAGAACAGCTAACCAGTCTGTGCGTGTATGCATGCATGTGTGCAGGGAAAGTCCATATAAATTCATTTTGTGTACCTGTGTGTGTGTATGTGTGTGACACTGCCAGCATGCATCTTTGTGTGCATGTGTGTGTGTGACACTGCCGGCATGCATCTTTGTGCACATGTGTGTCTGTATGTGTGTGTGTGTGGTCACTACTCTGTGCTAGCCAGTGTAAAAATGAGGTGTCCAGAATTTGCACAACAGGTATCTTCACACAGTTTCAACCATTTCAGGTGCTTCGTGAAGAGGCCAGAAGTCGACTGCTCAAGGTTGTATCAGACAAACAACAATACAGGGAGATCCTCATTGGCCTGATTGCCCAGGTATTTGACATGCGCAGACTGTGTACATGTTGTAGTACACGACAGTTGGGAAAAGATGATAATTTGGGGTAGGGGTGGGGAGTGTTGATCAAACACTTTTTTAAGGCTGGACTCTTGTTGCTGTTACCATCTTCAGTCAGTCCCACTCTCTGTCTGTCTCTGTCTCTCTGTCACTTTCTTTCTCTCTCTCTCTCTCTGAGTAAAAAAGTATTGTACTTATTCCATTACCCTTGTTAATAAAAAACTCATCCATTTATTTGTTCTCTCTCTCTCTCTCTCTAATTATTTTATGGTGGTTGTGTTTTGTTTTTATTTTAATGAAGGTTGTGGCCTTCAGAAGGTCCTCTGTGTTGCCCAGTAGCTGTTCTTGCAGTGTAGCTCCATAGAGCCACTGCTGCCTTCTTGCTTCTCTGAAGAGGGGTCAGAACTGTAGAACATACTCTAGGAGGGATTGTGGTCCTGTCAGGCATGGGCAGTCTTCAGTGTGTGCCAGCCAGTCTGGTGACAGCCAGTCCGGTGACAGCCAGTCTGGTGACAGTCAGTCTGCCGCCAGCCAAACCACAGGACTGACCACCTGAGGTGGAGCCATGCTCAAATGCAGGAGAAGGAAGTTTTCATTTGTTTCTTTGTTGTTGTGAAGAAGAGAGTTATTGGACATGTATGCTGAACATGCCCACATTGTTTGTTGTTGACAGGGACTGTACCAGTTGCTGGAGCCTCTGGTCATTATTCGCTGCAAGGCAGAGGATGTGGAACTTGTTAGGGTAAGTCTTGGCAAGTACTGGCATGTTGTTCAGGGAAAGTCTTGCCAAGTACTGGCATGTTCTTTAGGGTAAGTCTTGCCTAGTATTGGGCATGTTCGGGGTATGTATCTTTGCCAAGTACTGGGCGTATTCAGGGTAAGTCTTGCCAAATACTGGGCGTATTCAGGGTAAGTCTTGCAAAGTACTGGGTGTATTCAGGGTAAGTCTTGCCTAGTACTGGGCATGTTCGGGGTATGTATCTTTGCCAAGTACTGGGCGTATTCAGGGTAAGTCTTGCAAAGTGCTGGATGTATTGAGGGTAAGTCTTGCCTAGTACTGGGCATGTTCAGGGTAATTCTTGCCAAGTACACTGGGTATACAGGGTAAGTCTTGCCAAGTACTGGGGACATTGTTCAGGGTAGGTCTTGCCAAGTGCAGGGTGCATTGTTCAAGGTAAGTCTTGGCAAGTACTGGGTGCATTGTCCAGCTTAAGTCTTGCCAAGTACTGGGCGTGTTGTTCAGAGTAAGTCTTGCCAAGTACTGGGCATGTTGTTCAGGGTAAGTCTTGCCAGGTGCAGGGTGTGTTGGTCAGGTAAGTCTTGCGAAGTGCACGGTATGTTTGTCAGGGTAAGTCTTGCAAAATGCAGTGTGTGTTGATCTGGGTAAGTTACAAAATGCAGTGTGTGTTGATCAGGGTAAGTCTAGCAAAGTGCATTGTGTGTTGTTCAGGGTAAGTAAGTCTTGCAAAGCGAAGTGTGTGTTGTTCAGGTAAGTAAGTCTTGCAAAGTGAAGTGTGTGGATCAGGGTAAGTCTTGCAAAGTGAAGTGTGTGTTGATCTGGGTAAATTGCAAATTGCAGGGTATGTTGGTCAGGATAAGTCGTGCAAAGTGCAGTGTGTGTTGATCAGTGTAATTCTTGCAAAGTGCAGGGTGTGTTGATCTGGATAAGTCTTGCAAAGTGAAGTGTGTGATGATCATGGTATGTGGCTGAAGGAGCGAAAGTAGTAGAGCTAATAGTTTATTGTCTGTGTTCTGTATTGGCAGGACGCCATGGCGGTGGCCATTGACAGCTACAAGAAGGCAACCATGGGAAAGAAAGAGATCAAGGTGAATCTGGATATGGAACATTTCCTCAGCCCTGACGTGTGAGTTGCTGCAGTCTTGTTGATGTTGTTAAACCAGCCAAATAGTTTTACTGCTGTCGAAGAAAGCAAACATACAAGTTTAGATTTTGTTGAGATATTTGCACTTTGACTAATTGATTGACTTCTCATCTGTGAACACCTGAAGGGTCTAGACAGGATTTTTGCAGAGACATTCCCATTATCAATACAGATATATATATACACTTCACAGAGTTCAGGGTTTTTATCGGAACACATTTGGCTGTCAACACTAAACATTTTGCACCTTACCAGAATTTCAGTGTCTGTCATACTCATACTTACAGTTACAGTGCCAGCCCCAACTATAGTTGCAAAATTTTGGTTGGTCATCAACACATTGTCAGACAAACAAATTTGAAATCTCATAATTGACATTTCAGATGGAACGCATTGAGAGGGGGGAAACACATGTATCTTGCAGAAAACCATCATTCTTGACATCCTTTTTGCAAAAACTATTCACCACATTTATGAACCAGATCTTCTTGATCAAAATATCAACGTTTGCATAAATGCTGAAAAAGTTTAACTTTAAAATTTGAGTTACCAGGTTTCAGTCAGTCACCAGCAAATTTGAATCTCTTGAAAGGGGAGGAATCCTGACAAGAAATGAGAAAGGGTGAAATATATAGCAGTAGGTAATTTTAGAATCAAAGACAGTTGTTGTAATTATTCTGCATCAGTTTTGAAATGAGAACCTAGCTGATGTGTACCTTCTCGCTGCAACACCTCAGCAGAATCGTTTATCATTGACAAGTTTGCTGTTTGTTGACGCACAGGACTGGAGGGGTGGAGCTGTTGAACCGTAACGAGAAAATCAAGGTGGTAAACACCATGGACAGCAGGCTGGACCTCATCTTCCAACAGGTAACATTTTTTTCTTTTTTGTTTATGACAAAGATACATGCATGGAGCATTTTAAAAATATTTTTTATTTATTTTTATTACAAAGATACATACATGGGGCATTTGAGGACATACAGCATTGGTACACATTCAATACTTCATGAGTGATATAAATGTGAAATGAAAGAACGTAATGGATAACGAAAGGGGGATACATATCTGAAGACTACATAGGCTTGAGATTATACATGTGTATCAGGTAACAGTTTTTGTTGGTGCTTTCAGAGAGTTGGCCATCTTCCATCTGCCATCCTTACTGTTTGCAAACTTGATTTTTGTCCATCGTGGTGATCAAACAGACTCACTGCCTGAAAGTGTTGAGGGGTGTGTTGGTTGTATGTATTGGCTGTAAATATGTGAAGTATGGCCTAGTATTGAGACAAGTAAAAGTTGTGTAAGCATATCTGGACACGAACATGTCGGAAGGTGTGTAAAGGCAGCTTACAGTTTAGGGTCAAATGCACACTTTCCTGGTTTTTTGAACCTCCCAAATACCTTTTATCGACTGACAATTTTGATGGTCCCTGAACATCCTAAACACCTTTTACTGACTGACCATTTCGATCGTTTCCTGAACTCCCAAACACCTTTTATTGACTGACAATTTTGATGGCTCCCTGAACCTCCCGAACACCTTTTATTGACTGACTGTTTCTTTTTTTAAAGCTTGTTTTATATTTTCTCTGAGAAAGGCCAGGCTTGTTTTGGACATTTCACATCTGCTGTTTCTTCAAGTTCCTGTAAGTGCAGCATGATTTCAGCGATGAATCTCAGCTGTGCCCTTTGTGATGGCCTACTCTGGGTAGAAGAAGTTGATGTCTGATAAAGCATCTGTTTTAAAACCCTGCTAGTTAGCTGATGCATGTGCACACTCATCATTTACCTCGCTTGGCTTAAAAGAAAGAATTTATTTAAGTACAAATGAAGATACAAGGCTATGTGCACACCAACAAACCCATGGCTGAAGACACACAGAAGAGTACCAGCAGACAAACAATCTAAATAAACTTAGTAAACAATTTTTTACAAAAGCAACAAACAAGTGGAAAAAAGAAGAAGAAACAAGGAAATAAACAGAAATCATTAACTTGATTAAGACATTTCTTTCTTGGATTTTGCAGATGCTACCAGAGCTTAGAGACATCCTCTTTGGCCGCAACCCCAACCGAAGATTCACCGACTAGATTAACTGCCGTGCTGAAAAGATTCCTAGGTTCATGGTCCAGAAGCTATACCCTCCAATTTCCTCATGTTTCTGTGCTTTCTCTCTTTCGTGTCTGTGTTTTTTTCCTGTTTTTTTCTTTCTTTCTTTCTTCTGTCTCGTAGTTCTTTCCATGTGATTGTGGACTGGGGTCTTTTTCCACCTTGAGCAGGAGGGTGAAGCAGGTGACTTGAAGTGTGAATGCACTGCAGTGTGAAGTTCTGTGTTGAAGTGAACAAAGAATAGATGACCTGAAATGTGACTGCATTGCAATGTGAGGGTGTGTATTTCATTGGATAAAACATTCAAGGACCAAAGCCAAATGGCAGTTCTTTTCCCCATGAAAAACAACCACACAAAACAAAAATCTGAAACAAGAATGACTGCCAGCATCCCAGAAGAAGGTGCAAACACACCAAAGGCCAAGCAATAAGGCTATCCATTAAGACAGAACACAATGCGAACCTTCCCGGCAACCCCCTTTTTCAAATGACAAAACAACACTCATTTAACAACAGTTAAACAGTGAAAAATGAAATGTAGAACTAGGAAACTTGCATATAAAACGGAGAAAGTCTAAGAAACACAAACTGGCTTTGAAACATCTCAAATGTTCATAAAATGGAGAAAATATGAGGAAAAAAACGGGTTGGCTGTAAAATGTATGTATATATATATATGGACTTATATACAGTTGAGGGTTCACATGTGTTGTTTTGTCCTGATGGATTGATAGTGTTCTTTATGGCCTTGTGTGTGTGTGTGGATCTCTTCCCCATGTTTTGAACAGATTTCAGCAGCTTGCGGTGCTCTGATGGCAGGCACAAATACTTGAAGTACCAGTGTGTGCAGCCCTGCTAATACCCAGCTAATACCCAGCTGCAGCTGCTGTGATAGTTCACCTGCAGAGGTGATGCTCAACACCTTTTTCAAGGGGAAAATGCCATGATCATGAACATAGCTGACTAACAGTAGACTGTAGGAGTGAGAATAAGTGTTGTGTGTTATTGGATTTCCTAGTACCACTTCTCTTTTATTTTAAGCTCTGCATGTTTAGGACTCCTAGTCATAGTAGTTGCATTTTCAGTGGTAGAAGGAAGGAAGAGAAACTTCTCATTACCAGGTTAGCATTTGCATGCTACAGTGTTCTGTTCACTCATTGCTGTAGCAAACCTTGCACCCTCTCAGGCAAGATTTTAAACGCTGCTGCAGAGGATGCAGACTGGAACTTCCTCTGGATGATCTGGCTTTGAGCAGGCACATTGTGTTGCTAATTCCCACCTTTAATGTAAAAATGTTTCATTACATCTCATATTGGTGTAACGTGTGTAGTGGAGTTTTCCATCAAAGTCAGACACGTCATCTCGTGCAGATGATGTCCTCGTCGTTGATTGGTCATCACCAGGGCTGTGATTCATGAACAACATGGTAAATGTTGAGTTTTGTTTGGGTGGCTTGTTATCTGTGTATAGTATGCTGTGCACCATGGTGACGTCTGACTGGGGCTGTCTGCACTGTGTGGTGATTCTTTGCCCAATGAACTTGCTGGATCCGATTCGAAAGTGTCTTGCTTATGGCCAGTTATGGCCATTGCAGCCAGTGTGCAGCCAGAATCAGGCCGGATAGTATATTCCTCATCCAACTTCCCACATCCAATTTGGTTCTTCTTTTTTTCCAAAGAAGGCCCGGATCATACTGTGCAAAACCAACCTGGATCTGGTCTGGGTGGCCTGGTCAAGTTTTAGGCAAACGCATCTTGTCTGGAAGCAAGCCGGTGTGCAAGAATCAGTGAGTCCGGTTCTGGCAGAACGCAAACCGGCTGCTGCCAGTTTCCCACTTTCAGACTCTGTTGTGTTCTTCCACAGACGGCCCGGATCATATTGTGCAAAACCAGCCGGGATCCAGTTGGGTTCTGGCTAACTGTGTCAGGTTTTGGCCAATCAGATCTAGTCCAAAAGCAAGCCAGTGTGCAAGAATCATTTGGTCCGCTTCTGGCCAACACTTCCAATCTGGTCTGAATTGGATGTGGATCGGATCCGGCATGTTTACTGGGTGTTGTTTATTTGTGGTTGTTGCTGTAATTATTAATTATTTTGTTGTTGGTGGTGTGGTTGCCAGAAAATTGTGTCATAGGTCTCGAGAGGATGGGAGGTGAAAATGGCGTGATGCGTGTTTGAAGGCAGGTTGTATGTGACTGCATCTGTCCCTGAGAGTAGCGGTGGTTGAGGCCATCTCTATTTCTGCCCATCCTCATTTACTCAGAACAGTACTGAGCAGGACGTACCTGCAGAGTCTTTTAGTCCTCCGACCCCCCCACCCCCACCCCCACTTTCACCATTCCCAAGCCAAGCTTATGGAAGAGTTTCCATGCTGTGTAGAGTGCTTGCATTTTGCCTTTTTCAGGTTCTTTCTTTCAGGAATAAAAATCATTCCAAATGGTAAAAAATAAAGAGAATCTCTTCCTCGTCCCCTCCCCCCCTCCCCCCCCCCTTCTTCTGGTACTTATTATTAAGTCAGTATGCAGTGACATCAAACACAATGTAGTGGATGTATAATTATATACAGGTGTATTTTCCTCTTTTTTTCTTCTTTTTTCGTTTTTGGAGTAAAAAATAAATCATGTCAGATGGAACCTCCCACCCCTCTTCCCTTCTCCCTTCCAATTTTTTAATCCCCCCCCCCCCCCACCAACCCCAACCCCAACCTCTTGGCATTGTTCATCAAATCAGTACGCAGTGACATCAGAGGGATGTAGTGGATGTATACAGCTGTACATTTTGAGGCATTTTGTGGTACAGATAATTATGATAGAGTAGTGTTACCTGTATGTTTAATAAATATATATACTTGTAATCGGCAGAGTTTTTCGTTATTGGTCAAATAAAAACCTGTCACCACCTGACCAGTTTTGAGAGTGTTTCTATTGTTTTGCAGTAAGGTGAGGGCATGGGACCCACTGGAGGAATACTCAACAGACAGCTGTAGTAGACTAGTGCATAGTAGTAGTAGTCACAGCTCAAGACACCTTTTCTCTGTCTTTTCTACCGTTTCCAGCTCCACCTTTTCTCTGTCTCTTACTTTACCATTTCCAGCTACACCTTTCCTCTGTCTCTTCTACCGTTTCCAGCTACACCTTTTTTTCTGTCTCTTAATTCTACCGTTTCCAGCTACACCTTTTCTCTGTCTCTTAATTCTACCATTTCCAGCTACACCTTTTCTCTGTCTCTTAATTCTACCGTTTCCAGCTACACCTTTTCTCTGTCT
>OY757544.1:27109276-27114276 GCA_963584105.1 Alviniconcha strummeri | reverse complement strand
CGATGGAGGCGGTCGCCATGGTGATCTGTGGGTGTATGTCCCTGGCAGCAGCTCAGGTGCCCGGTTTCGGGTCTTGTCCCACCGAAGTTCAAGCCCAGTCCTCGCTCGACATCGCGCGGGTGGGTTCGGTTAATTTACATTTCGTTTCGTTTATTCTCCGATTGGTTAGTTGGTTGATTGGTTCGTCGGTTAATTGACTGAATGGCTTACTCAGGTCTGACTGAATGCCTGTCCCCGGTTTTGAGGTCGGACAGCGCTGCCTCTGTCTTAGGACCCGCTGTGTAGTGTTTGCTGTTGTTTTTTCTTCTCCTGAAGTAATTGTGTGTCACTGCCCGAGCTCAAAAGCGAAACCGGATGTTGCACATTTTGTAAGGAAAGGACTGGAAATTGGGTGGACGGGGCGTACATTTTTTTTTTTTATTAAAGAAAAAATCAATCAGTTTTTCTTTCTTTACAAAAATGTGCAACATCCGGTGTCGCTTTTTGGGTTCGGGCAGTTCCGCCTGTGCCTCCAATACATTACTTCACTATAGCTCTTGAACTTTTTGCGGTGACAGCATTTTGCAGTGTCATCGGTACAAAATGTGTTTCGTGTTTGACTTCTTGAAGGAGCCGCTGCTGGTTTCCGGGTGTCGTTTTTTTTTTTATAATTATTTTTTATAGTGTTATGTCTTCGGGTACTAACGGATTTGTGTCTTTGCAAACTTCTGCAGTGCGTAGGTCAGTTACAGGAAAAGGAAAAACACGCACACTTTTTTTTGGCTTTTTGTTGTTGAAGTAGGACGACTCACTCTGTCGTCGATGGAACGTTGGTAGGTGGAATGTCGGGTGACTAAGTGAAATGTCGGTTGACTTGGTGGAATGCTAGCTGGCTTACTGGAATGTTGGCTGCCTGCGGTGGAATGTCGGTTGGTTCTGTGTAATAGTGGCTGAGTACACTACTGGTTGAGTCAAGTGGAATGCTGCTTGATCTGTGGAATTTTGGTTGACTGAGTGTAATGTTGGCTGACTCGGTGGAATGTTGACTGATTCCATTGAAACGTTGTCTGATGTTAGACGAATATTGGCTGACGTCATCTGGCAGAATGGCTCTTGCTAAATTTCGTAGAATTCTGGCTGACTCTATGGAATGAGTGTTGGTTCGAAGGAATGTTGGCTGACTCGTCCCGTTCTTATGTTAACTTTGCAGTACCTGGGTGTCTGGTACGAAGCCTACAAGTTCCCTGACATCTTTGAGCTCGGACAGCGGTGTGTGTCAGCAAACTACACCCTGAAGGACAATGGTCACATCAGGGTGGACAATATTGGATACACGTGAGCAACCGAGCTAGGCTATATCTGAATGCATTCTCTCACTGTTTTGTGTGTGTTTGTGTGAATGTGTGTGTGTGTGTGTGTGTGTGTGTGTGTGTACACGCGCCATCGCATGTGTGTGTGTGTGTGTGAGAGAGAGAGAGAGAGAGAGAGAGGAGAGAGAGAGAGAGAGAGAGAGAGAGAGAGAGAGACAGACAGACAGACAGACAGACAGACAGACAGACAGAGACAGACAGACAGACAGACAGACAGACAGACAGACAGAGCTTGCGTATGTGTTACGGAAAATTAAAGTGATTTTTTTTTTCAAAATACACACAAAAATGAATGTAATGATGGATGAATGTTTCTGAATAAATGCCCCACAGTGATGTGGCTAGCAATATTGAAAAAAAGAGAAAAAAAGAGAGTAGATATTGGCCTACTGTCAATAGATTCAGCTATGAAACAGCTATGTAAGCCAGAAGCCAATAGCAAAATTTGAACAATTAAGCCTCTCTGTCTCTGTCTGTCTGTCTCTCTCCTCTCTCTGTCTGTCTCTCTGTCTGTCTGTCTCTCCCCCTCTCTCTCTTTCTCTCTCTCACCACTACTTAGCGAAAGCAAACACGTGAGCAGGACGGCAGCTCGAGCGTTACAGTTCACCATTTTGGGGGACAAAATTAACAGAGCTCTACCAAAAGCAGGCGACTGGGGTCTTTGTTGTTGTGTTTGTGTTGATTTTGTATCGCCTACAATAACTCTCACCTGGCATGCGAGTAAATGCAAGGTACATAAACTTCACCAGAGGTAGCTACATCCTCGTGGCATATATACCCTCCATTTCAGACAATTCTGCAACTTAGGTGTTGACAAGCATAAGACAGAACCGATTTTTACTGAAGACCGGCTATAGTCCTTTGTTCTCGAGAGTGGCTCAACATATAAACACACAAATACACACATTTACATGTCAGCCTCAGAGTGAATGACTCGGGTCTTTCGAGCGCTAATTAACTCCCTTGTGTCTTGGGTTCTGGGGTCGTTAAACTGACCGCAACGGACTTGGCTTAATTTAGTTTGCAGTTGGTAGACGGTTTCGATGACCAACTTGCAGTTAGCAGCTCTTTGTACAGACAAAAAGGCCAGAAGCTGTCAAAGATATCCGCAAAAGTAATCGTGCACATTGTCCATGATTTGACTATACTCTGACCGATTCGGTCTTCCGGCGTGTGGTTTATCTCCGGACTGGAGAAATCTTCCGAACCTCTATTCAGCTCAAACGCATCTGGTTCTAGATTCGGTTATAAAAGCACCTCAGAGGATAGATTACACAGAGACTGACGGGTAAACTTTCAGTTGGGGCAGCCAAACCAGCAAGAAGAAGAAGAAGAAAAGGACACAGACGACAATGAAGAGTCTGGTAGCCATAGTGATGTGTGGGTGTCTGGCGCTGACAGCAGCTCAGGTGCCCGGAGTCGGACCGTGTCCCAGTACAATTAAGTCGCAGTCCACTCTCAACGTGACACGGGTGAGTAAACTTCGTTGTTCACCGTACTTCGGTGGCTGCTTCACCGGTTGACTGAATGACAATTGATCTGTTAGCTGATTTTAATTATCTGCCTCTTTGTCTCTTAGTCTCTCCCCACCCCCTTCCGTTTTCTCTGCATTACTCCCCCCCCCCCCCCCCCCCCGCGCCATTCAGTTCTATTTGCATCCCCCCCTTTCTTCCGCCCCCCCCCCCCTCCCGTCTAGTTCCCTCTGCATCTCTCTCTCTCTCTCTCTCTCTCTCTCTCTTCTCTCTCTCTCTCTCTCTCTCTCTCTCTCTCTCTAAAGTGCAACAATACATAGTAGTTAAATGTAGAAATACACACAGAGTTTAAAATAATGATAATAGAAACAAAATCACACACACACACACACACACACACACACACACACACACACACACACACACACACACACACACACACACACACACACACACACACAATGTTGTTTCCCACTCATTATAGCTCTTGCTAATTACTACGGTGTCTAGTTCTCTGGTACAAAATCCGTAAGAATACACGGTGTTTAAAATCCACAGAAACCATGTGTGTGTGTGTGTGTGTGTGTGCGTGCGTGCGTGCGTGCGTGCGTGCGTGCGTGCGTGCGTGCGTGTGTGTGTGTGTGTGTGCTGTGTGTGTGTGTGTGTGTGTGTGTGTGTGTGTGTGTGTGTGTGTGTGTGTGTGTGTGTGTGTGTTAGGGACAAGGAAAACGGAGGGGGGGGGGGGGGGGGGGGGGGGGTGGGGGGGGGGGGGGGGGGGACAAGTGAATAGCTCATCCGAAAGCTCATTCGAAAGCTCATCCGGGCTCCGACCCGTAAAGACCAAAGAGACCGTCAGCCTCCGCCAGTACAACAACGTTAAGGAGGTTGGGGACCCCGCCAGTGCCAAGCAGCTTGCGTACTCCGCTAACTGCTGTTTCAGCAGCTGTGCGGAGCAAAGTCAGAAAGACAATGTCCAAAAAGCAACTGTTGAGGAACAACCGAAGCAAAGGACAGTCCAATTCTCTATGTGAGCCCAGCTCCACCTCCCTGTTCTTGATCTCTTCTGGGCTGTCCTCAGGGTCCAGCTCCACCTCCCTTCTCTTGATCTCTTCTGGGCTGTCCTCAGGGTCCATCTCCATCTCCCTTCTCTTGATCTCTTCTGGGCTCTCCTCAGGGTCCAGCTCCACCTCCCTTCTCTTGATCTCTTCTGGGCTGTCCTCAGGGTCCAGCTCCACCTCCCTGTTCTTGATCTCTTCTGGGCTGTCCTCAGGGTCCAGCTCCACCTCCCTGTTCTTGATCTCTTCTGGGCTGTCCTCAGGGTCCAGCTCCACCTCCCTGTTCTTGATCTCTTCTGGGCTGTCCTCAGGGTCCAGCTCCACCTCCCTGTTCTTGATCTTTTCTGGGCTGTCCTCAGGGTCCAGCTCCACCTCCCTTCTCTTGATCTCTTCTGGGCTGTCCTCAGGGTCCAGCTCCACCTCCCTGCTCTTGATCTCTTCTGGGCTGTCCTCAGGGTCCAGCTCCACCTCCCTTCTCTTGATCTCTTCTGGGCTGTCCTCAGGGTCCAGCTCCACCTCCCTGTTCTTGATCTCTTCTGGGCTGTCTTGAGGGTCCAGCTCCACCTCCCTTCTATTGATCCTTTCTGGGTTCTCCTGAGGGTCGAGCTCCACCTCCCTTCTATTGATCTCTTCTGGGCTGTCTTGAGGGTCCAGCTCCACCTCCCTTCTCTTGATCTCTTCTGGGCTGTCTTGAGGGTCCAGCTCCACCTCCCTGTTCTTGATCTCTTCTGGGCTGTCTTGAGGGTCCAGCTCCACCTCCCTTCTCTTGATCTCTTCTGGGCTGTCCTCAGGGTCCAGCTCCACCTCCCTGTTCTTGATCTCTTCTGGGCTGTCTTGAGGGTCCAGCTCCACCTCCCTTCTATTGATCCTTTCTGGGCTCTCCTGAGGGTCGAGCTCCACCTCCCTTCTATTGATCTCTTCTGGGCTGTCTTGAGGGTCCAGCTCCACCTCCCTTCTCTTGATCTCTTCTGGGCTCTCCTCAGGGTCCAGCTCCACCTCCCTTCTCTTGATCTCGCCTGGACGAAACATATAAGTTCCGGTCTGTCGTTTTTGTATCGCAGGAGCAGTTCTTAGTCTTCGAAATTCGTCTGCGTGCTGATCGAGGTATTGCGCTAACTGCAGCT
>OY757544.1:27069696-27104696 GCA_963584105.1 Alviniconcha strummeri | reverse complement strand
CTCATGTGCACTTCGTGCCAGTCTACAACAAATTCGTAAAATCAACAAACAGCTTCACCTTCTTAGGTAAGTCTCGCTTTATTGTTTGCAGTTATACAGCTCAGGTCTGGCTGAAACGTACCTTTGTGATAAACTATATGCGGCCAGCACCACGTCTTGTGTCGGGGTGGGGTGGTGGTCGTCGACAGTTTCGTAGTCTCTGTAATCCAGAACAAAATTGACCCGGTAGCTGCCACCTGCACACGCAGAAATGATGCCTGTTGCTCTGATAGTGTTCACAGTGTTGTTCTGTGTGACCTTGTTTGGTTTTACACAACTGTCACAAGACATACGTTTTGCATGTAAACATGGATCTTGAGATTTACAGGTTGACTGCTACAAAGATGATCGAGTCACACACACACACACACACACACACACACACACACACACACACACACACACACACACACACACACACACACACACACACACACACACACACACACACTCACACACATACGCACACACAAACACACACACACACACACACTCACACACACACACACACACACACACACACACACACACACACACACACACACACACACACACACACACACACACACACACACACACAAACACACAGATTTCCTGCCGTTACCATCCGGGAGAGAGACAGCTCCAGAAACACAGTCATGCCTCAGATCGAGATCAGCCAGAGGGATAGAGCGCGCTGATGAGAAAGCAATCTTCACGATAATTCTTTGGGGTTACCTGTTCCTTTTCGGCTGTTCTTTGGTGTGCAAATTGAGTCGAAACGTCACCCCAGTTGCCTTTGCTTTTTCGACTTTGACAATAACGTTCCACATTTTACTTATTGTTCTTCATTCGCATGTAGCATAATTAAACAGTTATAAATTCGTCTGCATGCCAACCACGCTGACAGCACCAAGGGACATTACGCAGTGTGAAAAAAGGTTCTCCGCAACGCGAAGGAACTTTGTGCTCTCTCGCACTGAAGAGTTCCGCTAAGGCCCTATTTGGCAAAACACAACGAGCACATGCCAGCAGAAGATTTGGAAAACTATCACTGATAGTATCAGTGCAAATTGTACATCAATTTGCTGAACTCCATCACTGGAACTGGAACCTTTCTGATGTACGTGTCTGTGGATGTAACTGTAGGGTGAGACTGTAGATCCGTTTGAATCTCAGTTTGTTGCGGGTTCAACTAACAGGGCGAAAGGGCGCACTGAAAAGATGATAAACAGTTATTTTGATTTCTATTTCTGTCACGAATGTGTAATAAACAGCTTCTGCAATGGGTTTTTCTTTGTGGTTTACCGAAAAAGAACAAATGCAGGACACCGTTGGGATGCTAGTCAGGGAACGCATTGTTTCTAGGAAACTCACCAGAGACCTTGAGGGCAGAGAGATACTCCTTGATAATCAAAGGAGGCGTGTGGGGAAGGGGTGGGGGGGGGGGGGGTTCAGACCAGGAAAATGCACATGGGTAAAATGCAGCCGCATTTTCATGTGACGTGTACGACGTTTTCCCGAGGAAAGGTCAAACAATGGCTATGACAATCGATCTCGAGGACGCATACAGCAGATCCGGTTCAAGCTGCTGATGGGCTGCATGCTCATGCAATATGGAGTCAGCCTAACAGTGACAATAATGATCCTTTAGACTGAACGAAAGACCAGTAGTTATGCAACCTGAAAACTGGAGCTCTGCTCCTCATCAGCTCACGAAAGGCTAGCTACTGTAAGCATCACCACTTTCGCCGGTCCTCTACAGTGTATACAACAAGCCTGACGGGTCTGAACCAAGATGTGTCCAGCAAGATGCTCACACTGGCAGATGACCGGCTCATAAACAATATACCAAGGGGCTCCAAGTAAAGCAGCCAAAGCAGTCAGCAACAACGGGTTAGCGTATCCCAGAGGTGCATGACACCGGATCTCTCATCAATCCAGACAAGGCACAAACATTGTGATGCACTGTTGACAACCATGTGTGTGCCTTGTGTACAATGCTGACAGACCCTTACAGTGTGGAAACAACAGCGCTGAAGTGTAAGAAGGTCGTGTCAGTCCTGAAGGCTACATGGCTGAAAAGGGTATTGAAGAACACTATTCTTTTCCTACTGTACCGAAATGTCATGCTCTGTGTCACTGGCTATGGACTAGGCCTCACGCTAATGACACAGACAACTCGGCTAAAGCTGGACAGAGTGCAGAACGAGCCAATGAGAGTCATACTGGGAACCATTAAAGACACACTCACAGAGACCACGAAGTTCATGCTGGCCTCGCACCAATGCAAAAGCAGACAAAAAGCAGAACATGTCAAAGCATACTTCAATGCACTCGAACTGTATTGTTTGGGGAAATGGTTATTTCGGACTGGATTTTGGAAGGTCCTTTCGGGCTGGCTATATTACAGTCCTTTGAATCAGTTCTTTCGTTCTGTCCTTTCGAGCTTTCCAATACGTGTCGCTCTCTTATACACGCTATCGTTTACACAGCATGCTATCGCTGCTTCCAGCAATGCCGTTTCCACTCGCCCCTTATAAAGGATCGACAGCATGGCTTTACTGTGTGTGAGGGTTGCCTGATTATTCCCACATACCGCACAAGCTGCCAGGGTAGGACCTCGTTCGGAAATCTGGGTCAAGGCATGTGACCTCCAACAAGGTTCCTCCAGGGATGCGCTTAGAGTGGCGTGGGTTGATGGATTTGTAGATGACGGTCAGGTTACCGTAGGTAAGGACCCCCGACTTGAGGGTTTTGTGGTAGTAACCCTGGATGCGGTCTTTTGGCTTGGGTCTTTTACTTCCAGTGTAGCTCCAACGCCACAGACCCTTCTTGAAATTTCTTTTCTTGATGTACTGCAAGTAGATCGATAAATTGCAATACGCACAGACACACATATGCCCGCAGTCACACATATGCACGAACATATGGAACCTGATCTTACACACACGCATGCAGGCAGCACTTAGAGAGAGAGAGAGAGAGAGAGAGAGAGAGAGAGAGAGAGAGAGAGAGAGAGAGAGAGAGAGAGAGAGAGAGAGAGAGTGAGAGAGAGAGAGAGAGAGAGTGTGTGTGTGTGTGTGTGTGTGTGTGTGTGTGTGTGTGTGTGTGTGTGTGTGTTTGTGTGTGTGTGTGTGTGTGTGTGTGTGTGTGTGTGTGTGTGTGTGTGTGTGTGTGTGTGTGTGTGTGTGTGTGTGTGTGTCTGTGAGGTGGGGTGGGGTGGGGGGGGCACACAAAGACACGTAGAAAAATCATTTTACCCTCTTCAGTTTCTGATGTGTTAGCTTGTTGGTTTGGTAGATCAAGGTTCCGTCTTTGTTGGTTGTGCCGATCCTAACTGTAATACCGCTTATGTAGGCATGGCCATCCACGTCGAGAGAGTGGTCTATATCGACATCTACAGGGTTGCCATCGCACTGGATTTGGGTCATCTTGTAACTGTCCGAAAAAATAATTTCAAGTTGCGGTTTCATTTTATGTTGCCGCTCTATTAATGAACTAATCGGACGAAAATTCTTAGTGTTCCAAACATTGCATAAAAAGCAATACAAAACCAGGATCCACAATTTTACATTTACAAATGCGTCCTTGGCCGCCGCACAGGAGTCAGTTATAGAGCCATGGGCCTCACATTACAAGGTTTTAACACAACAAGGTTTTACTGAACTTTTTGTCTGGAGGCCAGAAAGCAAATTTACATTCACATAACTCCTTATAAACAAGTGCACAAGTGCGAATAAGACGTCACTACAACACTTCACACAATTGACAAGAGCAACCGCTCAAACACTAATGAAATTTGTGGTGAAAAAGTAAGGCGCATAAAAAAGAATTTTGCTGTTGTTGCTGTGTTGTTGTTGGTTTAGACAAAACAAATCAAGAATACTACTAATAAATAAGCAAGCTTTAAATTCATAAGTTTTGAGGTCATATTCATAAGGCTACAAAATGTTGGTATGTTGAGATGTTGAGTGTAGTACTAAACATGCTAAATACGGTTTAAATTAACATTTTCATTGGAATAATTAAGCAGATAACGAAATTCATCTTCTATCTCACTGTTACAAATAGTACATATTTTTGGTCCTTTGGGATACCTAAAAGTAAGATCTTAATTTAATACGCTTTGCCTTAGGGTAGATGGATGATAGATTAAAAAATGTCCTTGTAATTCAACGATGATTACAACAAACACTATTTTCTGCTATTCTACTTTGCCATTCTCGTATACAAATCTGAAACACGATCCAAACACATAAAGGGTTCAAAAGAACGCTACTTATTAGGACAAGACAAAACCAGCACATTTTCGGGGTAATCCCCTTTGCAAGGTACAAAACAACACTTGTAGCGGGGGCGGGGATAGCTCAGTGGTTATAACACCGGACTTGTGACTGAAAGGTCGCGGGTTCAAATCCCTGCAGGTGCGGCGGGAAATTTTCTTCTCCAGGGTCGACTTTCTGTGCTGACTCTAATTTTTGGTATCCGTTCCACCCCCGTTTTACCGCAGTAGCACGTAAAAGATCCCGGTCATTCTGGCAAAAGTGCAGGTGGCAGGTTACAGCTAAACACGCATACACCTTACGTATGTGGCTTTGCATGAAGTGACATGGTGCATGGTTGTATGGTGTCCACAGAACTTGCGCCGAGACGGCAGCAGTTTCATGTGGCACCAGCCATGCCCGTAAGAATACCACTTCGGTGGATATTCAAAAAACGCGCTGTAAAAAGCTAGTCACTCATTTAGAACCACATGCGAGCGCAGTGAGTATGCTCAAGAGAGCGGAGAATAGTGCTATATAAGTGATCATCAGTCAATCAAAAAAACAACAACAACACTTAAATAACAGATAAACGGTCAAAAACGATGAAAAATGTACCACTTATCTGTTTTTGGTTGAGCTATGTTGGTAACATGGTAATACTAAAAGTTATGAACATAATTTAATGCGCCGAATCCGTTCCATAATCAGAGCAATGACAAAAACGTTCTTGGTAAAACTGAAGAATATAAAAAGATGGCAAATAGCCCTGTTAGTAGTTACCTGCAAGGCAGATATACTCTGAGGGTCTTGTAATGATTGGAGGGGATGTCATCAGATCCCTGGTCACGTCTTGTAGACCTATCCTTGGCTGTGCAGACATGAACTGAAGACACAGGTTAGACATAACTGCACACTAATGTTCACTGCAGAGTCCACGGTGGAAGTTCTGACATTTGAAGCCGTTACACATGTTTTACGATAGTGGACTCTCTTCTGCAAGTTTGACCGACCCACTATTACCGAGAATAGCAGTCTGGCCCATGGACACATCGCCATCTGCTGCAAGACTGTCCGACCTACCGGTACCAGACAACAGCAGCCAGGCTCATACGTGTGCACAGGACCTCTGACGGTGGACCGTCTGCTGCAAGAGTGTCCGACCTACCGGTACCAGACAACAGCAGCCAGGCTCATACGTGTACACAGGACCTCTGACGATGGACCGTCTGCTGCAAGACTGTCCGACCTACCGGTACCAGACAACGGCAGACCGCCCACAGACACACGTACAGCTATGGGATCAGATCTTGGCACTAGAGAAACAGTAGCGGCCAGCACCATATGTTCTCGCCAGTGGTGTTACTGTCTGAACGATGGAGGCAGGAAAAAGGCAATGCACACCACGAATTTCAGTGCATGTCAAGGACATCATAAGACTACGAAAGGCTCAATCCTGGAGCATGGTGACTTAATGTAGACCCGAGGGAGAAATTCCGTGTTCTTCTGGCTAACTGCCGAATGCCGAGGGGGTCAATTACAAAGCAAAACGCGACATTCGTCCTGATACCAATCGCTATGTCCAATGTCTGAGTCTTCACTATTAACTTTGCTTTGTTTGTTGTATCGTGTGTATACTTAACCCTTTCACTGCCATGTTTGCAGCGCCGTCACTCTGAAAACGACAAATAAAAGTGCCAAATTTGAAATCACTAAGGCCTTTTTTCCCCTTCGGGGGAGTACATGAAAGGATGTCTATTAAAATGCATAGTATTGAAAGTAGAGTTGCTGTAGGATCATCAAATATACTGTTTACAGGTGTGTATGCGAGCACTTTTAAGCCCGGAAGTTTTACAGGCTGGGGCGGTGAAGGTGTCAAGTAATTGTCCCAAGTACGAGTTTGTGACCAGGAGAATATCCGGTCATTTTCCGTATTGAAAGTCAGCAATGAGTGACGCCCAAAGGGCGTGGTAAAGATTTTATCATCTTGGTCCCCATGCAGCGTGAAGATTAAAGACAAGGGCGTGGTAAAGATTTTATCATCTTGGTCCCCATGCAGCGTGAAGATTACAGACAAGGGCGTGGTAAAGATTTTATCATCTTGGTCCCCATGCAGCGTGAAGATTAAAGACAAGTGTGGAGAATAAAGACAAGTCAGCGCTATCACAATGCAGGTCAGTGTATCGTCCTATGCATTCTATACCTCTTTTGGGTGGATCGGTTGTCGGCGTGGTGGTTGTGGGTGTGGTCGCCGTGGTTAACATAGTGTCGGACGAACAGTTAGTCATGGAGAGGAGGACACTGATGTTCTTTTGTGCGTTTGGCATTTCCCCGCAAAAATCAGACACTTGCTGAAGAGTGTTGCACGTGTCCTCTGAAGTAGCTCCGTCAGCGCCGCACAGCGCACGCAAACAGGCGACGTACACCTGTACAGCAACAGTGCACGTTTTGTTCACGTACCTCGGTGACATTTGGCATACGCCTGTGACCTATCTTGACGCTTAGAGGTATATATATATATGGATGTGTGTGTGTGGATGTGTGTGTGTGTGTGTGTGTGTGTGTGTGTGTGTGTGTGTGTGTGTGTGTGTGTGTAGATGTGTGTGTGTGTGTGGGGGGGGGGGGGTGCGTCACGCCACAATGCAGTACATCTTGCTTTATACGGCAATATTGCATACATGACAAGGCAAAGCATCATAAATGATTCGGCAATATTGCGCAAAGTAGCATACACTGCAAGGCAATATAGCATACATGACAAAACACAGTAGCATACATGACAATACACAGTAGCATACATGACAACGTAATGCAGCTTACACGACAAAGCAATGTAGCATACACGACAAGGCAATGCAGCATACATGACAAAGCAATGTAAGTTCGTTCTCTTGTCTTACAACGTATGTTCCAACCCTAAGTTGTGAGAAGCTGTTCCATCCACAGCTGTGCAGTTTAACGTGGAACAAAAAGAGCCTTTGGTCAACATGTGACGTAACCGAGGATATGGCGACTTACTAATTGTAATCATGTGGACATAATTAGTAATTGTGTTCAGATAATTACAAGCATATGCTTTCGATTCACACAGTTAACAGCACACTTGCGTCAACAGCTTATAATAATGATTTCAGCATGGCTACTGATCATCTCTACATAATTAGTAAAGATCACCACATGATTAGTAGTTTGACGCTCGGTTCTAACGGCTCACAAAAATACATAATTAGGCCAGAACTGCATGCGAGAGATAAGCAGCAATTATATGCCATGAATTGTAATTATGCACTTTTGACGCTAGTGAGCCGCCTGAAAGTGCTGCTGAAGGGCTGTATATGCAGTGTGGAGTGCTGTTGAAGGGCTGTATCTGCAGTGTAAAGTGCTGCTGAAGGGCTGTATCTGCAGTGTAAAGTGCTGCTGAAGGGCTGTATCTGCAGTGTAAAGTGCTGCTGAAGGGCTGTATCTGCAGTGTAAAGTGTTGCTGAAGGGCTGTATCTGCAGTGTAAAGTGCTGCTGAAGGGCTGTATCTGCAGTGTAAAGTGCTGCTGAAGGGCTGTATCTGCAGTGTAAAGTGCTGCTGAAGGGCTGTATCTGCAGTGTAAAGTTCTGCTGAAGGGCTGTATATGCAGTGTAAAGTGCTGCTGAAGGGCTGTATCTGCAGTGTGGACCTGTGGAGCTGAGCTGGCCTGTCAGGTTATTGCAAATCTGGTTCGTTTTCTTTCCATTGAATAAATCACAGATGTTTGTCCATTGTGTAATTTGTAAAATGTAGCTGCTTAATATAACTGTTTTCGTGAAAACTGGACTGAAGTAGCAGAATGTTAGGATGCTAGATCGTGGAAATTTCTTATGTGCATTTGTGGGCTTTGGATATAATGATTATAATAATAAGGGAAATTTGTCAAGCGCCTACCCCGCGGCCCAAATCGCTGAGCAAACATAACACACAAACATACACCGAAACAGAGACTATTATCCGCAGTTCAAGAAACAGCTGACACAATAATAACTGCAACACACACACACACACACACACACACACACACACACACACACACACACGCACGCACGCACGCACGCACGCACGCACGCACGCACGCACGCACGCACGCACGCACGCACGCACGCACGCACGCACGCACGCACGCACACACACACACACACACACACACACACACACACACACGCACGCACACGCACGCACGCACATTGTACAGACTGATAGGGGTCAAAGACATTGTTGCTTAACTGAAATATTCTGAGAAGAGAAATGTCTTGAGTTTTCCTTTGAAGGAAAATAAAGTAGTCGAGTGCCTGAGGTCTTGGGGGAGATTGTTCCAGATGTGGTGACCGAAGTGTGAGAAAGTGCCAAAGCTATGGGTTTTGCTGTTGAAAGCGCTGGAGTTTGAACATGCGTGTAACAAGGCGACAGATGCCCTGAAGGTTAGGCTGAGTTCAAATGAATTAAAACATCCTAAGCACGGCATGTGTAGCGAAAGTATTAAATACGTCACTTGCCGACCTTTTTTGCATTTCATTCGTAAAGATGGAACCAGCATAGCTGCGCCCTTACCGGGTCAAATTTGAAGATTAAAAGGGAAACAAACAAAGCAAAAATGCAGCGTGTACCACTGTTGAGCGAACAACTCAGTGAAGATAGAGGTTAGACAAAAATAACTCGAAAATTGTATTTGAAGAAAGTGACTTAAACGCAAGATGGCACTCATTATTATAAGACTCTGTTGCTGGAAGACTGAAGATTTACTCGAATTAACTAATTGTTGTTTGGTTGTTGCGGTCTTCCCTCTCTTATTCACTGACGTAGTGGTACGTTCAGACGTACTGTATGTAAATAGCTAGACAGTTGGGCCACTCAACTTTCTGCTGTTTTTTCGTTTGGTTTGGGGGGTTGGGGTAGGGGTATGCGTATATGCTATTTGCGTTTTAGCTTTGATATTGTGGAGTGTCTTTCTTTTAAAATTTTATACATACCTTATAGCTGTCTGTGAACGATCGTGATATGTCATGCATCAGCCATTTTATGAAATAAAGTTTGTTTGTTTTTAAATCGAAGCTGAAAAGTACTTTTGTTATTGAGAGAACAACCAGATAAGGCACTCAGATGAAACGATTTGCACATTTTTTCGTTTTCCGACCAAGTTATCTTCGGTCCGGTTTTCTTTCTATGGCAGTCTTTATCTCGACATAGTTCTCTCTGTTCTTACTTAATGACAGTCTTTATCTCGACATAATTCTCTCTGTTCTCCTTTAATGACAGTCTTTATCCCGACATAGTTCTCTCTGTTCTCCTTTAATGAAGTCTTTCTCTCGACATAGTTCTCTCTGTTCTCTTTTAATGACAGTCTTTCTCTCGACATAGTTCTGTTTGTATTGTTCAGCGCTTTGAACCGCAGGGTAGGCTCTTTATGGATGTCATGTATTGCAATATATACTACACAGACTGTGTGTGTGAACAGATACATAATTATCTACCAAAGGTATTACCTTAAAAGTATCCAATTCCTCATGGAAACTGAGACAGCGCGTATACGAAGCATGTGGGCGAAACATTGATCTGCAGGTGAATATCTTTTCACCCAACATGTCGCAGGTCCCGGCAGTCACAATCCTCGTCGCTTCCTCACACAGCGGGTTCCTAAACAGAGGTCAGCTCTATTAGTCCTGACACAGCGGGTTCCTAAACAGCGGTCAGCTCTATTAGTCCTGACACAGCGGGTTCCTAAACAGAGGTCAGCTCTATTAGTCCTGACACAGCGGGTTCCTAAACAGAGGTCAGCTCTATTAGTCCTGACACAGCGGGTTCCTAAACAGAGGTCAGTCTTAGTCCTGACACAGCGGGTTCCTAAATATAGGTCAGTCTTAGTCCTGATACAGCGGGTTCCTAAATAGAGGTCAGCGCTATTTGTCCTGACACAGCGGGTTCCTAAACATAGGTCAGTCCTAGTCCTGATACATCGGGCTCATAAACAGAAGTCAGTCTTACTCCCAGGCACGGAAATTGATCTGAACGAAAAACTCTGAAATCTAGTGCGATCTGGAGACATGCTTCCCCGGAAAATGTCCCCCTCAAAAGATCAAAATCTACGTAATCTGAGGCTATCCTGAGGTCATTTGTATGAAAACAAATTCAACTCTTTTGTCCGCACCGCCACCAACTGGAACCACCTCAATGACGACCAGGTCACTGAAAGGCCTCATACTTCAAGACTTCAATCGACTGATCGCCACCCCAAGCACCACCTGACTCCCGTGCGCACTCCTCTCTTGTCGCATCTAAATCGAACGTTAGGTCCTGCGACGTATGAAATCAAGATCTCTAACTGCAGCATCAGGAAACCGAGCACCGTTGGGTTCCAGGCTTCATTTCCTAACAAACGTTCACTTCCAGCTCAACTGGTAGTCTTCCTCCGCAAAATGGCCTCCTCCATCCTATTGAGGAGTATGTCACTGTTTGGGGTTGGGCAGCAGTTAAAAGCAACATGTATATAGTTTTTATATTGCTTTTAGTCCTGACACAGCAGGTTCCTAAACAGAGGTCGGTGCTTATAGGTCAGTGTGTGTGTGTGTGTGTGTGTGTGTGTGTGTGTGTGTGTGTGTGTGTGTGTGTGTGTGTGTGTGTGTGTGTGTGTGTGTGTGTGTGTGTGTGTGTGAACGTTTTATAGCACCGTGGAAATAACGAGATTGTCTAATATGTACCTTTTATATTACGTGTATTAACAACAATTGTTCTTAGAGTTAAAAAATAAATAAATAATATGGAACGTATTCTAGTGCTTACTGTGATGTGTCATATGTTTAGTCAAGAACTTACTTTCTCTGATGCGATAATAAGAAGCATGTTCAAAAATGTATTGTGTAGCGTAAATATGCAGTGTGTTTATGTTCTGTGTGAAAGAGGCTAAGGCCTAAAAACAAATAAAGTTTCTTGTTCTAATAAAGTAATCTTGAATTATTATCCCTAGTCGTCGTTTTCATGGTACGCTTTTTTTTCTCTGCTTTTTTGTTTGTTTGATTTTTCAACAGTGCATGCTGGGATATTTTAGTATTTAGATAATCCACCAGAATCTGACTTGGGCCACACAATCCTTAAAGTGCGTGTGTGATCTGTCTGCGTGTTTCACAGACCTGCGAAATTCATTATACTCTCATCCAAAGGGTGTTTGTACAGTCTGCACAGAATTTGAATCCGGAGAAATCGGTGAGCGCGAAGCCCAGCACATAACGGTCACCTATCCGTGTGGTGACCAGTTCGATATTACTTAAATTGGCGCCACTGCGTGTCTTTCCCTTGTAATCATGTTTTAGTACTTCCTTAATCCCTTTCGGGAAATTCGGGTCGTCTGACCTTGGTAAGGCCACAGCAACGCAAAAGCAGCGCTACTCACACCTACCGGTGTGGGCAGTATTTTCGTGTGTCCAAAAATTGGTATATGGCTTTCAGCACATCAACGTTATCGAAACAGCAAGAAAGCCCTTAGCGTTCCTCTGCCGAGATCTGAACAGTGGTTGCATCAGAGCAAAAGAGCTGCGGAATGGGATCCTCAGAGAAGGAGTAAGTAAGTAAGTAAGTAAGTAAGTAAGTAAGTAAGTAAGTAACTTGATGTTTTACGCCCAGTCAACCATTACGGTTATATCAGCGAGAGACACATTTTGTCATTACCCCAGAAATGTTAAAAATGTGTGCGTGCTTAAAGTGGTATATACAGATTTTGAAAAACATACTCAAAAGGCAAACAAAACCAAAAATGATCTGAGAGTTTAAATTCTTCCAAAAATATCGACTTCTTTCAAAAAGTTAAAAATCTGCTCAGGTGAAATGTCCTGGAACAACAGATGCAGCGACTGAGCTGTAAAGTGGCTCTTTCTTACTTCAATAAAATCCGAGCAAGTAAGTAAGACGTGTTCAATAGTTAATCTTTCATCACATCCGCTGCACACTGGTGGTTCCTCGCCCTTGAATAAAAAGGAATGAGTGATAATGGAATGACCACTGTGCAATCGGAATATCACAGTTTCCTCTTTTCTAAACTGTTTTACATTCGGAAATATTTGTGTAGTTTATCCGAGTACTCATCCCACTCAACTATTTGGTGTAGTTTATTATCCAAGAACTCATCCCACTCCGACTGCCGTAGTTCTAACATATATTTGTTTGAACGATATTTTAAGCCTGAGAAGGGGATGAGTTTGAATGAATGAATGAATGAAAATTTATATATAGCGCATAAAAAGCTTCCACACAAAACCTTGCGTGTTCACAGCGCCAGATACACACAGTGCATACATGTAAGCTCTCGCAAGCTAAAACTACCAAAGTTTAACCGAGATGTCACCATTGAGGGCATCCTTAGCAGCAGAGTCTGCCGCCGAATTAACTGTAATGCCCACATGGCCGGGGACCCAGATAAAGACAATCTCTTCACCATCTCTGGTGAAATCCATAAAACAATTATAGTTCTAAAATCTGTATATAGGGTGATCATATTTTAGGTTGGATATTGCTTGTAATGACGAAAGAGAATCAGAAAGGATTTTTGTTTAGAACAGTAAACATGATTGAGAGCCAAAAGAATAGCTCGTAATTCAGCAGTAAATATACAGCTGTCGTCTGGAAACCGACAAGTAAATAGTTTACGAATACGTTTTGTGGAGAAAGCCGCCGCAGCGACTCCTTGCTCTGTTTTTGAACCATCATTGAATTTTTTCTGATGAAAGATATTTTGTGATATGTTGTAAATAAAACCTTTCGTAGATTTCAGGGATAGTCGTGTCTTTCTTTAATTTGGTTAAGTCAAAACGGTCTGTAGGAGCTGAAAGTGTCCAAGGAGCGATGTCCAAAGAAGAAACAGCGTCAGTCAGATTAAGGCTAATTTTGGATTTCTGCAGGTGAGGTAGAATACGGATACCGAGAGGTGGAATTTTCGACGTTGGTTCTTCAAATAGTTTGATGTTTTCGGGTTCGAAAAGGCAACTGTAGGCTGGATTTTCTGGTAATGAATTTAGGTTGAGAACATAATTTAATGCAGGTTCTAGACGGCGAGAGGCCAAGGACGGTTCGTGTGTCTCCACGTGTAGACTGTGGGCAGGAGAAGTGCGGAAAGCCCCCAACGCGATACTCAAGCCCTGATGGTGGATCAGATCCAGTTGCTTTAGAACCGACTGACGAGCCGATCCATAGAGAAGGATACGTACACCAAGGATCGAGATGATTTAAAAGGGTGCTGTGCTTTTTGTCCTTCTTGATCATAAACTCATTTCAAGTGTTCACGGCCACCACCCCCCTCCCCCCATCCCCTTTCTTTCTGTCGGTCTCTCTGTGTGTATGTCTCTGTTTTGCTTCTTCGCACCCCCCTCGAACATCACCATAACATTCGAACATGCCGTCAACTGAGGATATAATTATGGGGAAAAGAGATGAGATTTTCTGGTTAGCTCAGGTGACAGGGTCACACCAACAACACAACCTGGCTATAGTGGAGAGAAACGTGCGTCTAATTTGTGTTCAGATTTGTCCCTTTGACGACATCGATTTTTAAGTATGCCATGATGGAAAGGAACCTACGTCTGTTGGACGGTTGGATTGGCAAAGGCGACGTAGTGTCCCCTGTAGAA
Source organism: Alviniconcha strummeri (assembly GCA_963584105.1). Taxonomy (NCBI): domain Eukaryota; kingdom Metazoa; phylum Mollusca; class Gastropoda; family Provannidae; genus Alviniconcha; species Alviniconcha strummeri. The sequence goes on along the minus strand of OY757544.1, from coordinate 27,090,780 downwards.
CATAGGATCGTGATGAACATCAGCCGGTAATTTCTTGAGCACGAAGAACAGGTCCTCATCTGTGTTGTCAGGACCACCTGCAACACATCACCATTTGAGTGTAATAAAAAAATCAGATTTTGTGTGTGTGTGTGTGTGTGTGTGTGTGTGTGTGTGTGTGTGTGTGTGTGTGTGTGTGTGTGTGTGTGTGAGAGAGAGCGTGTACGACTGTGAATGTGTGTGTGTGCGTGCGTGCGTGCGTGCGTGCGTGCGTGCGTGCGTGCGTGCGTGCGTGCGTGTGTGTGTGTGTGTGTGTGTGGGTGTGAGTGCGTACGCGTGTACAACTGTGAATGTGTGTGTTTGTTTTTGTGTGTGTGTATGTGTGTGTGGGGGGGGGAGGGGGAGGGGGGTGCGCGTGTGTGTGCTTACCGTTGTTGTTGTTTGCTTGTGACTATGTTAGTTAGGGAGTGTAATTGTACTTTTTAAGGAAACAGTTTTTACCGTTCGTGGAGCGAATGCACGTGGATGTGGACAAAGTGATTGTATTGTGAGTGAAGAAGGCTTTACTTGGAACAGATAAGAATGTAATGTTTATTGCTTCAGATGTTGCGTGTATAATTAGCACTGAATGCAGCGAAGCTAAAAAGGGAAAGAAAAAGGGGAGAAAAAAAAAAACGAAAAAAAACGAGGAAAAAAAACAAAAAAAAAACGAGAAAAGTTCGATAAACAAGAAAATCAAAAGACAGGAAATATTATGCAGATTCGAACAAAAGCGACAGACACCTGTTTAGGATAACGAAAAATGTTTCAAAAGAAATTAAGCAATACTTCTAGCCACAAAACCTGAGGGGGAAAAAATAAAAAATAAATGAATCAGTGTTTTGGAAAGAGCTGAAGAGTCTTGGGGGAGGAAAAAAGTAGTACAAGTGAAAAATTGATGTAGGGTATGTGTATGGTATGGCCATTTTAAAAGTATACTTGGTCTCACTGCTAAAGAAACTGTTGACAAGTCTAATATACAAGAACATGATGTATCGGAAGAGACAAACTACTTTCTGAACCATGAGATAAGTGTAGATGAGGTTCAAAAAGCTGTTACAAATCTAAAGTCCAGAAAAGCTTGTAGTCTTGATCACACACACACACACACACACACACACACACACACACACACACACACACACACACACACACACACACACACACACACACACACACACACACACAGAGAAATGCTGAAAGCAGGTGGAAACGATGTGATACTGTTCATGACCGAACTATTTAATACCATTTTTGACAATGGCATTTATCCAAGTGAATTGGCGAAAGCTATCATCCTTCCTATACACAAAAGGGGAAACATGCACTTAGTAGACAAATACAGAGGAGTTTCGCTCCTTACCATTGTTAGTAATTGTTTTATATTGTTAAAAGAAAATAGTAAAATTGTAGAAATGCAAACTGGATTTCGCGGGAACTGTTCGACTACAGACCAGACCAGATTTGTAATTTAGATGCAGTTGTTCAAAAATGTTTGAATAAGAACGGTTAGAAAATAGATGTTGCTTTCGTGGACTTCAAAAATGCTTTCGACTCACTGCATCACGGTAAAATGTTGTAAACTATGCAAAAATAAGAAGTCCAGGGGAAACTTTTTTGCGTCTATAAAATCTATGTATGATTCTTTGTTGTCTTGTGTTGTCTGGGCGCAAACAATGAATACTCTGATTTTTTTTAACTGTCCGGTTGGTGTTCGCCAGTCCAACTAAGTCCAACCATTTCATTTCTCCGTTCATTAAACAGTTTGCCATATATATTACCGAGACAGTTAGAAATGGTATACAACTCTTATTTGCTGAATTGTTCATACTCCTTTTTGTAGATGATGTAGCTCTGTTGGCAACCACTCCTTATGGTTTACAAAATCAGTTAAATTCTCAGAAAGCATGCTGTGATAGAGTGCAAATGGAACTAAACAGAGATAAAAGCAAAGGTTATGGTGTTCAGTAAAGGCTTACCTTTCTGAACTGCTACAGGTCTTTTTGTATTCATCAGAAATATGTGGCCTACACATACTAGACAGCATCGAAAGGGTGCATTCCATTGCATGTAAAAGATACTTGGGTGCCAAGCCGTACACCAAACAAAATGGTACATGGAGAGTTGGGCAGATATTCTCTTTCTATTGCCTCACATGTTCACTGTATTAAATACTGGTTTCGCTTACTGCATGTGGAACAGAGCAGATTACCTAATCAGGCTTACAGAATGCTTGTTAATCTTGATGAAAGCGGGGGGGGGGGGGGGGGGATAAAAAAAATGGACAATGGAGATACGAGAACTCCAGGTAAAACTGGCTTTTACTTTGTATATTTACAACAGGGTGTTGGAGACGTGAAATCTTTTATGTACGTCTTCATGCAAAAAACTGTAAGACATGTTCCCACATGACTGCTCTGCTGACATCAGCTTTAATTTATATTTATATATATTTTAAAGATATTGACATATTTACTCACGAAGTAATGTTTGCTACTGATGATTTAAAAGCCATATATACCCACCTCCATTCCCACCTGTCCCATGGCATGTTTGATGATTGTCTGAACTTGATTTATACCATACCGGTGTGTCGTGGCTTAAAAAAATGTGTACATGTATACTTATATCTAGAATAGTCCCTTGTTTGGACGAGGGCTCGATCTAAAAAAAAGCATGCATGTTTATCTATTACCCTCCTAAATAAAGAACTCTCTCTCTCTCTCTCTCTCTCTCTCTCTCTCTCTCTCTCTCTCTCTCTCTCTCTCTCTCTCTCTCTCTCTCTCTCATTGTTTTGTTCTGGTCGATCAAACACGTTTTTATTCCTTTCACCCATTCTTGCCTTTTCGCTCTTTCTTACCACAGGCACTTTGAGGATAAGATTCGAAAGCCTTGAATGCTGGTCCTGCGCATGTAATCTTCACCATTGGTTCGTAGTTCCACTCGTTCGTGGGCCGGCCGAAGTCAACGGTCAGCGACCCTACCTTGAGGACAGCGTGTTTGGTGCTCTGGTCGTAGTCACCCAGCAGTTTCTTGGACTCGTCCACCTCGTTCCCCTCGTACCGCCACTTCCAGATACTCTTTCCAAAGTCAGTGCCAGTATTGTACTGCACACACACACACACACACACACACACACACACACACACACACGAACACGAACACACGCACGGAAACACACGCACACACACACACACACACACACACACACACACACACACACACACACACACACACACACATACACGCGCGCGCGCGCCATTCCATTGAGTCTTTTGCACACGACACTCAACTTCAAGACTCCATCCCTCCACAGAATATTCAGTCTTCAATATCTTCTCTGGAAACCCGGCTGTTTCTCATACAAATTTGGATGCTTGAAAACAAACTGAAACTAAACAATGGCAAGACAGAGGCAGTCCTCGTCTGCCATCTTCCAAGTCATTACCAGTGTCTAAACCCACTACCATCTCTGTCTGTGGCAGTGAAATCTCGTTTTACATTTCTACTAGAAATGTTAGTTTTTACATGACAGACGACAGGCATAGAACTGTACATAAAGAACGTCCGCCTGGTAGCCTCCTTTGAACTTCGCCGAATCAGTTCAATTCTTTCTGTTAACACTACAAAAACTCTGTATCTGTGTGGTAGTTTGCCTAGTCTGATGTTAGGGTAGTCTGACTCTGCAGTTCTGGGTAATTCGCTTTTTGGGGACAAGTGCTCACATCGGTTTTGACCTCTGTCCATTGACAGTTGAGCTTTCTTTTGCAAATTAACTGTCAGAGAGAAAACACCTGTGGGTCACTGTTTTGGATGTCACTCGATGCCACACAACCAGTTTTGCTGACTGAAGCAGTAAAATATATTCGACCTAAGATCAGTAAAATATATTTGTTTAGAATGTTGGCATGATGATCAGAATGTTTGTTATGCTTAGTATAAACGAATAACTTTATTAAATAAACTGATGCATCAAATAAGCAAATGCAAGTGTGAGATTGTGTTAGACTGGAATGAATAACTGGTGAATTAGAAAGGATGACCACTGTGTTTTAACTGTAATAAATTGTTTATAAAGAAAGATAAGATCAGCATGAATTCTGTTATTGACGCGTATGTTCACTGTTTTTGCTGAATGTAATCATAGTTTTCCTTTATTTGATAGTAATAATATTCACCACCAGCGTCACTGTATATATATATGGAGCTAAACTGAGTTATTGCATTGTATTATGGGTTTCAAACACACGAAAGATTAAAAAGAACGCTATATATCAGGACAAGACAAAACCGGCAAGTTTTGGTGGAAATCTCTTTGTCAAGCTTTTTCAAGACGACTCTTAACCGCTAAACGGTGAAAAACGGTGAAAAAAATCAAGTGAAAAGGTAAACTACCTATCTGTGTACATTGTTTCCTGTTCAGTGCTTGGAAGAATCTGTTGTATTATAGGATTAGGATGCTGTCAGCTACAGGGACAGCAATGTGTGACTGCAAGACACATCAAGTGATCAACGTGCCCTTGTTCCACACAGGGGGTGTCATTGGCGGGAGCTACCACAAGTATTGTTGTCGCGATAAAGGTTTTGTGTTTGTCTCGTCAAAAATATTTTGTCGCTACAAACATAATTTTGTCGTGACAAAAGTTTTGTCGCGGCAAGCATACTTTTGTTGCGACAAAAGATGTGTTTTGTCGCGACAAAAATGATACTTATGGCAGCTGTCGTCAATGATAGAGTAGATATACTGTACATCTTTTTGTGTGATTTATGAGGAGATTGGACAAGCAGCCAGTTGTAATGAGTACTATCATGACTACTGTCATAGACTTATCATTTCTGTCTATAACATAGCTTGTTCTATTGCTGTGTATATTGTCTATTCATGATTGCTATTGCATGTGCTATTCATGTGTGATGTACCTGTATTTATTGACTGATAATATATGACTTTGGTCATGATTATTGTATGGTTTCGTTTCTTGAACGCGAAAAGCAAAAATGTCCTGAATAAAGTGGTAAATGTTTGTGGCAAGGTTTTGGGTGAAAGATACGAACACTGAAGTTACTTGTATGAACGTCGTGTGGTACGGAAGGCTAGGGTGGTTGTGAATAACAACAGCCATGTCCTTGCTAAGTGTTACGAGATTATTCCATCTGGTAGACGTAACGAAATCTAACATAAAGTTTTGTTCTGCTGTCAGTATCATTTCTGAACAAATAAATTCTTTGAAACGTCAGAGCAGTGTGTGTGTGTGTGTGTGTGTGTGTGTGTGTGTGTGTGTGTGTGTGTGTGTGTGTGTGTGTGTGTGTGTGTGTGTGTGTGTGTGTGTGTGTGTGTGTGTGTGTGTGTGTGTGTAAATTACGTAAATTACTAGTTTGTTTAATGTGTAACGTTTGTATTTCCAGTAACTGTTCTTTGAGTTTTAAAATCTGTTATTCTGTACTGTCATGTGGTTAATGTTCAGCCATGTTTTAATTTCTCGAATGAGGTGATCAAGCAATATTGAATCTTGAATGGCACTCTGACTCTTCTATACTCACATGCATGACATAAACAATGTGTCCGTCTCTGTTTCGGTGAAAAACGGTTTTGTGGTCCTTTCGGTGCCTCCGTATCGACACACCTTGGTGGCTGGGACACAAGGGAGACAAGATCATGTGTTACACTTTTACCAGTAACAAACACGTTCACACCTCGTCTACGAGCTAGCAGCTCATATTTTGAAAATGAAGGTCTGCCTTTGTAAGTGGGTTGATGTCCCTTGTGAGTGGGTGATATTTCTGTCAGTGGGTAGGCTGTCATCGTGAGGGGTTTTATCTTTCTTTGCTAGTGGGTTGTCTATCCTTGTGGATGGGTAATTTTCTGTCTCTGTCAATGGTTCGCTATCCTGTCTGTTCGTGTGACAGGATTGTCCTTGTGACTGGGACGTTCATCCTTGTGACTGAGTTCGCTATCATTGCGAGTAGGTTATCTGTTCATATCAATGGATTGTCTGTCCATGCGAGTGGGGTGTCTGTCTCTGACAGTGGTTGTCTATCCTTACGAGTGGGTTGTCTTCCAAGTGAATGGGTTGTCCATGTTTGTGAGTGGGATGTCCATCGTTGTGCGTGCCTTGTCAGTCCTTGTGAGTAGGCTGTCCGTGCTTATAAGTGAGTTTTCTATCCTAGTAAGTGGAGGGTATGTCCATGTGAATGGGTTGTCTGTTCCTATGCATGGGTTGTCTGTCCCTGCGAGTGGGTTCTCTTTTCCTGTAAGTGGGTTATTTATCCATGTGAACGGGTTGTCTGTTCCTATGCATGGGTTGTCTGTCCCTGCGAGTGGGTTCTCTTTTCCTGTAAGTGGGTTATTTATCCATGTGAACGGGTTGTCTGTTCCTATGCATGGGTTGTCTGTCCCTGCGAGTGGGTTCTCTTTTCCTGTAAGTGGGTTATCTATCCATGTGAACGGGTTGTCTGTTCCTATGCATGGGTTGTCTGTCCGTGTGAGTGGGTTCTCTTTGGTTCTCTTTTCATGTAAGTGGGTTATCTGTCCATGTGAATGGGTTGTCTGTTCCAATGAATGGGTTGTCTGTCCGTGTGAGTGGGTTGTCTGTTCCTGTAAGTGGGTTATCTATCCACGTGAGTGGGTTGCCAGTCCCTGGGAGTGGGTTGCCTTTTCCTGTAAGTGGGTTATCTATCCATGTGAATGGGTTGCCAGTCCCTGGGAGTGGGTTGCCTTTTCCTGTCAGTGTGTTATCTATCCACGTGAGAGGGTTGCCAGTCCCTGGGAGAGAGCTGTCTGCATGTCATTGTGAGTGGTTTCAGCTTCTCCCTGTGAGCGAGTTCTCTGTCCCTGTTAGTAGGTTTTCTCCCCCATGTGAGCGGGTTGTTTCCCTGTCAGTGGGTTGTCTTTCCAAGTGGGTGGGTAAATTGTCTGTCCTTGTGAGTGCGTTGTATCGATCTTGTGAGTTGGCTGTGTGTCCCTATGGTTGTGTGTCTCTGTCAGTGGAGTGTCTATTGCTGTCAGTGAGGTGTCTGTCCCTGTCAGTGGTGTGTCTCTTGCTGTCAGTGGTGTTTCTTTTGCTGTCAGTGGGGTGTCTCTCCCTGTCAGTGGTGTATCTATTGCTGTCGGTGGGGTATCTGTTGCTGTCAGTGGGGTTTCTGTCCTTGTCAGTGGTGTGTCAGTTGCTGTCAGTGGTGAGTCTATTGTTGTCAATGATGTGTCTATTGCTGTCAGTGGTGAGTCTATTGCTGTCAGTGATGTGCCTATTGCTGTCAATGGGGTATCTGTTCCTGTCAGTGGTGTGTCTGTTTTGTCAGTGGTGTGTCTCTTGATGTCAGTGGTGTATGTGTCCCTGTCAGTAGTATCTCTGTCCCTGTCAGTGGTGTGTCTGTCCCTGTCAGTGGTGTGTCAGTGGTGTGACTATTGCTGTTTAGTGGTGTTTCTGTTGCTATCAGTGGTGTGTCTGTTGCTGTCAGTGGTGTGTCTGTTGCTGTCAATGGGGTATCTGTTTCTGTCAGTGGGGTATCTGTTGCTGTCAATGGGATATGTTTCTGTCAGTGGGGTATCTGTCCCTTTCAGTGGTGTGTCTGTTTCTGTCAGTAGGGCATCTGTTTCTGTCGGTGGGGTATCTGTTGCTGTATCAGTGGTGTGTCTGTCAGATCCGTGGTGTGTCTGTACCTATGAGCGCTTGAATCATAATAATAATAATAATAGTGCACATTAATGATGCACTGACCAACGCCTTAAATGGTCACATGATACGTATTAACCTAAATAACCTAACCTTTTGTCTGCCTTTTTCAGTGGTGAGTATGTCTCTGAATAGTGGCTTTGCTTTTCGGTGGTTTACAATCGGGCCGCCAGTAAGTCTGCTCTTGAAAGGAATGCGAAAATGTCCTGTCTTAAGCCCGTTCTTAACTGAGCGAATGTTTCTTCGCGAACCTAGCTGGAAGTATTCATCGAAGCTATATTCGGGTCCAAAAAGCTTCGCTCAACATGTTCTGGGAACATTCGCCCTATTGGACGATCATTGCCTCTGATTGGCTGAGAGCAGAGCTCTCCTGTTGATGAGGAAGAAATAAAAATAAAAATGGATGACGGTGTCGCTAGGTTGTTCACTCGCTTCGGAGGGAATTTGTTTATTTATTGACTTGTGGGAGGCGCAGCCTTGTCTCGGAGACCCAGAATGAGATAGCAGTTAGTTAAATTACCCTGTGAGGGGTGATGAAAGTATATTGACTTGACTTTAGCCTACATTTTCGATCATGCTGTCTGCTGCGCGTCTGTCGCAAGTTCGGGCCGAAGCTTGCATCTCGTTACAAGCCAGTTGAGAATGAAGTAAAGTTTGGACTGTCCGAACCACATTCGGCGAAATAAAAGTTCAATTAAGAAACGAATCATAGTTCGTTGAACAGTCCGAAGTATGTTCGGCGAACAAACATTCGCCCAGTTAAGAACGGGCTTTAGGCTTAATGAATCGTAGTTAAAGATTTTTAAGTTTTAAGTTGTGATCATCAGTTATTTTTTCTGCCACATTTCCGTACGACTGGAACAGAGAAGAAGAAAGAGCGGTTTGGTTCCAAACTATATAGCGCACTTTAGCTATTACATCTATTTTAGAATTAACAACGGATATGTGCTACATGTAAGGTTTCTTTCATTTGTAATCTGCTCACCCAAGTTGCTCTGGAGACAGAGACACAGAAAGCCAACGACACCAAGTACTTCTGGAACCTTCATGCTGGTTCCCTTCCTTGGAATATCTGTGAATAAACAATTGAACACTTCACAGCCGTTAAGTATCCATGAATGAAAAATAATAAAAAGGATTTCTATAGCGCCCATCTACCGCACAAGGTGGGATCGCTGGGCGCTTTACAATAGCGCTAGCAAAACACACACACACACACACACACACACACACACACACACACACACACACACACACACACACACAAACACACACACACACACACACACACACACACACACACACACACACACACACACACACTCTCTCTCTCTCTCTCTCTCTCTCTCTCTCTCTCTCTCTCTATATATATATATATATATATATGTGTGTGTGTATATATATATATATATGAATCAGTCAAGCCGACCGGACAGGCCTTGAAAAAGCCCCAAGACGGGTGAAAAAATACAGTAAAAGTTTGCAAACCAAGACATGCTTGGACTTTGTTTTATACTCTCTCTCTCTCTCTCTCTCTCTCTCTCTCTCTCTCTCTCTCTCTCTCTCTCTCTCTCTCTCTCTCTCTCTCTCTCTCTCTCTCTCTCTAGATATATACCTGTCGCTCGATCTAACTATTACTGCAGAAATATGAGGATGGCCAAACTAAACAAACAAAAACAAAACTTCGTAAATGAAATGAAATTGTCGTTTCAGTTCAAAGGCAAAATATTTGTCTTCTTTTTTCTGTATTAAGGTTTGTCATCACTCGAACTGAAATCAGTTGTTTATTTTCATTAGCTGTGAGCTTCTTCTTTTTTTTCTTGTTTCCTTTTGTTTTCTTTCTTTTTCCTATGGAATTAAAACTTACGAGTCAGTTCCTTGTGGTGACGGTCGGCGCTGCAGAAGGAAACAGTGTTCAAATTGCACAAGCTGCGATCTGATTCTGACGTGAAAGAAAGTTGAAACTATTATTTTATAGTCTTCTCCTTGCTGAACGCGTCTCAATCAAAAACCAATTAAGCGCAATATGGCAGAGATGAGAGAAGCACGCCCTTCGTGTACTTGGGCCTGTTGCAGCTGCTGTCACAGGCGGTCCATTCCTGTCGATTGATCGGCTTTTCCGTCCATCGATCTGCCAAGGGGGTGTAGGGCATGCACGGATGAAGCTGAAGCTATATGGATGGATGCGGATGGCTATAGATCGTTAGATGAAGGATGGTTGGATCCAAGATTCCAGTACACTGCAAACTCGAAACACAGGAGGAGTTTCAGTATCCGATAAAGTAAGTAAACATGGTGCTTAACGTCCACAGAAACCATAAGGCTTATTAGGGACGGGATAGTATCCGATACATTTTATTCCCCCTTTTATATTCCCCTGTGTGTGTGTGTGTGTGTGTGTGTGTGTGTGTGTGTGTGTGTGTGTGTGTGTGTGTGTGTGTGTGTGTGTGTGTGTGTGTGTGTGTGTGTGTGTGTGTGTGTGTGTGTGTGAGGGTCTGTCCCTGTCAGTGGTGCGTCTGTTGCTGTCAGTGGTGTGTCTATTTCTGTCAGTAGTGTGTCTGTCCCTGTTAGTGGTGTGTCTGTCCCTGTCAGTGGTGTGTCTGTTTTGTCAGAAGTGTGTCTGTTTTGTCAGTAGTGTGTCTGTTTTGTCAGTGGCGTGTCTGTTGCTGTCAGTGGTGTGTCTGTCTCTGTCAGTGGGGTATCTGTTGCTGTCATTGGTGTGTATGTTTTGTCAGTGGTGTGTCTGTCCTTGTCAGGGGTGTATCTGTCCCTGTCAGTGGTGTGTCTGTCCCTGTCAGTGGTGTGTCTGTCCCTGTCAGTGGTGTGTCTGTCCTTGTCAGTGTTGTGTCTGCCCCTGTCAGTGGTGTGTCTGTCCCTGTCAGTGTTGTTTCTGTCCTTGTCAGTGTTGTGTCTATCCCTGTCAGTGTTGTGTCTGTCCCTGTCAGTGGTGTCTGTTCCTGTTGTGTCTGACCCTGTCAGTGTTGTGTCTGTCCCTGTCAGTGTTGTGTCTGTCCCTGTCAGTGTTGTGTCTGTTCCTGTCAGTGTTGTGTCTGTCCCTGTCAGTGGTTTGACTACTGCTGTTTAGTGGCGTTTCTGTTGCTGTCAGTGGGTATCTGTCCCTGTCAGTGGTGTGTCTGTTACTGTCAGTAGGTATCTGTTTCTGTCAGTGGGGTATTTGTCCCTGTCAGTGGTATGTCTGTTGCTGTCAGTAAGGTATCTGTTGCTGTCAGTGGTGTGTCTGTCAGATCTGTGGTGTGTCTGTACCTGTGAGTGCTTGAATAATAATAATAATAATGTACATTATGGATGCGCTCACCAACGCCCGAGTGGTCACATGATACGTTTAACCTAAATAACTTAACCTTTTGTCTGCCTTTCTCAGTGGTGAGTATGTCTCTGAACAGTGTCTTTGCTGTTCGATGGTTTACAACTGGACCGCCAGTAAGTCTGTGCTTGAAAGGAATGCGAAAATGTCAGGTATCAGGCTTAAGGAATCATAGTTAAAGATATTTCTTAAGTTTTACGTTGTAATCATCAGTTATTTTTTCTGCCACATTTCCGTATGACTCGAAAAGAAAAGAAGAAAGAGCGGTTTGATTCCAAACTAGATAGCGCACTTTAGCTATTACATCTATTTTAGAATTAACAACGGATATGTGCTACATGTAAGGTTTCTTTCATTTGTAATCTGCTCACCCAAGCTGCTCTGGAGACAGAGACACAGAAAGCCAACGACACCAAGTACTTCTGGAACCTTCATGCTGGTTCCCCTCCTTGGAATATCTGTGAATAAACAATTGAACACTTCATAGCCGTGGAGTATCCGTGAATGATAAATAATAAAAGGGATTTCTATAGCGCCCATCTACCGCACAAGGTGGGAGCGCAGGGCGCTTTACAATAACACTAGCAACGCGCCCGCACGCCCGCACGCACGCACCACACACACACACACACACACACACACACACACACACACACACACACACACACACACACACACACACACACACAGATTGATAGATATGAATCAGTCAACCCGACCGGACAGGCCTTGAAAAAGCCCCAAGATGGGTGAAAAAATGCAGAGTTTACAAACCAAGACATGCTTGGGCTTTCTCTGTCTGTCTGTCTGTCTGTCTGTCTGTCTGTCTCTGTCTGTCTGTCTCTGTCTGTCTGTCTCTCTGTCTGTCTGTCTGTCTGTCTGTCTGTCTGTCTGTCTGTCTGTCTGTCTCTCTCTCTCTCTCTCTCTCTCTCTCTCTCTCTCTCTCTCTCTCTCTCTCTCTCTCTCTCTCTCTCTCTCTCTATAACTGCAGAAATATAAGGATGGCGAAAACAAACAAACAAAAACAAAAATTCTGAAATGAAATGAAATTGTCGCTTCTGTTCAAGGCAAAACGTTTGTTTTTCCTTCTGTTGTAAGGTTTCTCATCACTCGAGCGAAAATCTTTTATTTTTCATTAGCTAGGGGATTATTTTCTTATTTCTTTTTCTTTCTTTCTTTTTCCTATGAAATTAAAACTTACGAGTCAATTCCTTGTGGTGACGGTCGACACTGCAGAAGGAGACAGTCGATGTTCAAACTGCACAAGGTGCGATCTGATTCTGACGTGAAAGAGAGTTGAAACTATTTATAGTCTTGTTTTAAACAAAAATATTTCGAGACGAAAGAAAGATACAAAACAAATCATGCGCTCATCAACAATCTATAACTTATAGGCGATGAGCTCATACAGTTGGAAAAAATACAATGTATGGCGGACGAACAATTTCACTTCGCTATCAATAAATGAGACGTAACAAAAAATAACAACAATAAAAACTAAAAACAGGAGAAAACAAAAAACAAAAAAAGAAAGAAACAACAATAACAAAACACAAAAATACGAACAGTCACTTATAGAAACCAGTCGAAACAAATTGTAGGTAAAAAAACAAAACAATGTTAGGTAGACAGATAGAATGGCTGGTGGCCTAAATAATTAATACTAGCTAGAGAGAATTTGAGTGTGGAGACAGAGGGGGTGGGGAGAGGGAAAGGGAAAGATGGTTTGAAGTCATTTTTCTACAGTAGCATAAAATTTTTTTTTTAAAGTTCAGAGGTATGAGCAGGCAGTCGGTCATTTGTATAATTAAAACATATAATCACATATACAGAAGGAGTTAATACTTGGATTTTTAACGTCCCTTAACTGTACTATGTTAACAGGACAAATCACATGTGCACACAAAAGTCAGTATATACGGTCAAAAACAAAGATTGTTTTTGCTTTTAAATAATCATATTACAGGTCAGCTACCTGCTAGCTTACCGTTCTGCTTTTAAAGTCCTTTAGATAGCTTAATGAATTCATGGACAGTTAGGTCTCGTTGCTAGGGAGGGTAAGTATTGTTCTTGCGTGGATGTTAAGGTAGTTAGGACAGTGAAGGAGGTAATGCTCGGCCGTTTCTCTAGAATAACCACAAGAACATTTTGGGTCGGTGCTTAAATGGCGGTTAACTAGGTCATTGTTAAGGTTAGTCATTTCTAGGCGAAGGCGACAGTGAATGACTTATGCATTTCTTTCTCCAAAGTAGTAATAGGCTGGAACTTCACTGTTGGACAAGGACAAAGATCGTTTAAAAACACTTAAAGATGTACTTTCTTGAACGCTAATGGGGAGAGAATTCCACTCTGTTGTGGTGGATGGAATGAAGGAGTTTCGATAAAGTTCAGTTTTTCATGTAGTCACATCTCTTTCTAATGGTCTGCGTCTGTGGTACGGATTAATGTGGGCGACTAAAGGGAGCAAGAGGTCACTTATATATTGGGGACAGAGGCCTAGTATCATTTTGTGGAACATCAAGAGTTTATGCCGTTTCCTTCTTTCCTTTAATGTGCAGACTCCGGATTCTTTGTAAAGTTTCTGGTGGCCAGTTCTGCGTATACCTCCTATAATGATTCTTATGGCTTCTAGGTGCAGGTTTTCTAGCATTTTTGACTGAATGTCGGTGCAGTTATCACAGACGATATCCGCATAATCAAAAAGTGGGAGGATGAGCGATTTGTACATAGTTTTTAACGCTTTTCTACTTATTTTGTACTTATAAGACCGAAGATAGGAAATTAACATACTTGTTTTGTTTATAACAGACCTAATGTGTTCATCCCATCTGCAGTTGTTTTGTAAGATTATTCCTAGGTGTTTGTCAGATGGTGTTTCTTTTAGAGTTGTGCTGCCAAAAGTGAGTTGTTGATTTTGATTCTGACCTCTAGTAAAGTTTAATTGTTCAGTCTTTTCTTTGTTAAATCTAACTTTCCATTTTTTGGCCCATTCATTAATTTGTTCTAAGTCATGGTTCAGTATTAAGCACGCGAGTCGGGGTTGTTTAGTGCCAAGGACAAACTATTGTCGTCTGCAAATAACTTGATCACAGACTCAATATTGTTAACAATGTCATTAATATAAATCAGGAACAGAAGCGGTCCAAGCACAGAGCCTTGTGGGACTCCTGCTGAAACTCTTAAAATCGGACTTATCCCCTTTAATTACAGTAGCCTGCATACGACATGATAAATAGTCCCGAAACCAGTTAAGCAATTTTCCACTGATGCCGACGGCTTCCAGTTTTGATAGCAGGCATGTGTGCCACACCCGGTCGAATGCTTTGGATATGTCAAGATAAATCGCTTGCGTAGTAATCCTTTATCAAAAGATGAACATATATCATTGTAGATGCAAAGTAATTGGTTTACTGTGGAACCTCCAGAAATAAATCCTGATTGTGATTGTGTAATAATATTATTATATTGTAGGAAGTTGTACACATGCTTATGAATACATTTTTCAAGCACTTTGCCAATGCAACTTAACAAAGAAATGGGGCGATAGTTGTTACAAAACTCCTTGGGCCCTTTTTTGTGCAAGGGGGTAACGTGAGAAACTTTCCAAATAGCAGGGAACTTGCTTTCACTGCGAGATCTGTTAAATAGTATAGTAAGAGGTTCAGCAATGCTAGAAGAGGCGACAATAAGTAATCTGTTATGGACTTGGTCAGGACCGGTGGCTTTACTTTTATCTAAGTTTTGGATAATATTGCTTATTTCAAAAACTGATAGTGTAATGTCATTAAGTTGAAAGTCTAGTTGAGGGAGGTCTGGTGGTGTGTCATCTTCGTGTTCTAGAGTTGGCTGTTTAATAAAGAAGTCATTAAAAATGCTTACCTTTTCTTTATTTGAATCGTATACTTTTCCGTTATAGTCTATTGGAGGAATTTCATCATTGCCTATATACTCTTCTTTTTCAGGAATGCCCGGACCAACCGCCATCAATCGTTCTGTCTAAAAACGCTTTAAATTATTTTTTATGTAATACTTTATGTAGATTGATTTGGTAGGACTATGCTCTACATGTGTATAGAATATCATATTTAGGTTAATATGTATCATGTGAGCGCTCAGAGTGTTGATGAGCGGATGATAAATGTACATTATTATTATTATTATTATTATTATTATTATAATAAGGATATCGTAAAAGATAGAAACCTTTTGAAAAAAAGAGAGAAAGGGGAAATAAAATTAAAAAGGCATGCAATAATAGTAATAATGAGGAATAAATAAACCGCGTGTACAGCTCCTTTTTCTACATTATACTTAGACACACGTCCTCCTCCCAACCCCTCCATCTCACAGCTGCTGCAGCTCGCAGAATATTTACTAGACTTTGGTGATGCGGTTTATTTGATGGCTTCTTGCCTTGAGAAATCGTTAACATATAAACTGAAAGTTATACTCAATAAAGCATGACAGACATAGGCATAAAACCAAAGCAACAACAATATAATAATAATAATAGATTATTTATGGCGACCCATCTCGTAAGAGCCCAGAGCGCTTACAAATATATAAGGATACACTCATTTCATTACACACACACACACACACACACACACACACACACACACACACACACACACACACACACACACACACACACACACACACACACACACACACACACACTACAAATGCATGCATTACTGGTGATGGATTGGTAAAATGACAGATCAGTATGCAGAGGAGAAGAGACTTATGGGATTTTAGTTTTGACTTAAAAGAGGAGACTGAAGACGAATGCTTGACAGAAAGAGGAAGTGAGTTCCAGAACACAGGTCCGATATACTGAAAAGATCTCTCCCCCATGGTCCTTCTGCCCATCTTAGGACCACGGAAGATGCGAGTGTCCGCGGCTGAGCGAAGATAGCGAGAAGGAGAGTAGAGATGAAGCAACTCAGAGAAGTCTGGAGGAGCTGTACCAGAAACAACAACAACAACGATGACAGACATAGGCATAAAACCAAAGCAACAACGACGACGACGTAGACGGTCGGTGAACAGTAATCTGGTGTTGCATTCAAGAGAGCAAAATGTTTGGAGTTTCTGGGATTTGAACCTGACACCTCCTGATGCACTAAGATGTTTTGTGCGCAGTAGTTAACCTGTCTCCGGATAAATGATAATGTGCATGCGTGAATGGAAGTCGCCTCTTTTTTCTCGTATCATATTTGCCAAAACTACTCTGCATCCATACCCCACTCCGGGCCTTCCTTTCCGGCACACTTCCTCGAAACTGTGCAGCAACTGGTTACTAATAAATATACCAAAGTTCCTTTCCGGCACACTTCCTCGAAGCTGTGCCAAAGTTCCTTTCCGGCACACTTTCTCTAAACTGTGCAACACCTGGTTACTAATAATCATACCAAAGTTCCTTTTCGGCACACTTCCTCGAAACTGTGCAGCAAATGGTTACTAATAATCATATAAAGTTCCTTTCTGGCACACTTTCTCCAAACTGTGCAAGAACTGGTTACTAATAATCATACCAAAGTTCCTTTCTGGCACACTTCCTCCAAACTGTGCAGCAACTGGTTACTAATAATCATATAAAGTTCCTTTCCGACACACTTCCTCCAAACTGTGCAACAACTGGTTACTAATAATCATACCAAAGTTAATTTCCAGCACACTTCCTCGAACTGTGCAGCAACTGGTTACTAATAATCATATCAAAGTTCATTTCCAGCACATTTCCTCCAAACTCCGCATCCATGACCCACTCCAGACCTTCCTTTCCGGCACATTTCCTCAAAACTGTGCAACTGGTTACTAATAATCATACCAAAGTTCCTTTTCGGAACACTTCCGCCAAACTCTGCATCCATGCCAAACTCCAAGCTCTGGTTTACGACATCCTTCCTTCAACCACTACTGTATTTAGTTACGCCACAGGGTCTAGAAAAACCGTCAGCTAACGAGCAGTTTTTTTTGTTTTGTGTTTTTTGTTGGTGCTCAAACAGCAGTAAGTTTGTTACAAACAATTCAGATTATATTAGTTGTTTGTTTTATAACTGACCAAGTTGCTTACACCAGTTCAAATAAAGCCAAAATCGTTTGAATCTAGACGGAACTCTTTTTACCCGGGGTGGATGCGTCTCATGTTTACGTGCGTGCTTGGGCGCTAGATTGCTTCTACAGCCATATTAGTACCCGAACCTTTCGGAGGGCGCTGACCGCGTCGGTGGACAGCTGCCGTAACCAAATCTGGCAGAGTTTGGAGGAAGGTGCCGGAAAGCGATGCTCGGAGTGTGCATCCATGCCTCACTCCGGACCTTCCTTTCCGGCACCTTTCCTCCAAACTCTGCAGCAACTGCTTACTAATGTGGAGAAGAAAGAAAAAAAGTTGGACTACCAATTTATGCATTTTTTTTCTTTTTGATATTCTACAGAATATAACCAGGCCAAAAGAAAAAAAGAAAAGAATATAACCAGGCCAGTATTTAAAACGACCCCTTTAAGATGCACAATTTACTGTTCCTTAGTAAACTCTTTGACCAGGTCGGAGGCAGTGAATGATCTGCAGATGTGGGGTTATTCAACTTTGAAGCCTGGTCGGGAACTGGGACTCCAAGACTGACGCCTTATCTTCCCGTCCCCCCCCCCCCCCCCTCCCGCCCCTCTAGGCATCAAAACTTCAAAACTAGGCCTACTAAGGTGGCTCTGTACATGATTTTGGGGGGTATTTTTGTTTCTCAGCCTCTAGTCCATATATTAAATTGAAATTTGGCACATATATGTAACAACACAATCTAAACACAGTAAAATTAGTTTCAGATCTCTTAGACAAGTACTTTTTTTCTTAAAATATTTTTCTTCTGGTTTTACAGCACCGAAATATGACAAAATTTAGAATACATATCTAGGTCATAGTATGAGACATAGGGTAAACTTTCTTTCTTTTATTGACACACATGGGCTAAAACTGTACAGTAACTCAACCAGCTTAAGTGTCAACATCCTTGTTTTAAAATGTCAGGCTTGACTTTCGACCTTTTTTTGTGTAGAACCAAATGGCTTTTGAAAAAATTGATAACATAAAAAGTATTGTTTGGATTACTGCACTCAGGAGGCATTTTTACATATATGTGCAAATTTTCAAAGGTATACCTTCATATTATCCCAAAAATATCATCACTCTAAATTCACAAACCAACGCAAAACCAAGAAACGAGAAAACAGCCTCTAAAGTTTGACTTGTTATGTAATCACAAATACAATGGTTTTTCATCAATATTATTTGAATTTGCTCATACAGAAGCACAGGGTTGGTTTTGCTATTGATGCACAAAAAAGCCAAGAAACATCAAGACTTTTCACTCACTCAGAAGCGCCCAGCACCATACATCACACCCCCAGCCCCTTGTCTTGCGAGTCGCTCAGCTCTCAGAAGATTGTCAGTTGTTTTCCGCCTCTCTTTCTCCTTATTGGAAGACTTCCTAGAAGCTGTTCTCACCCTCAAAGTGTCCTGGTTCTCTGCATAGTCCACTACTGCCTTGGTTGGAGTGATTTCTATTTTCTCCAAAACATCAACAATGGTTGTAGCTCCCTTGTTGAACTGCTGCACCGCCAAGCCCAGGCAAGTGTCCACTGTTCGGAGGCAGGCCCAACGCACCTTCGGACAGATGCTCCAAAGGAGAGAGTGGAAACTCTCATTGCTGTTCTGTTCTCAGGCCATCTATACACTTAGCAAGGAGAGAGCGGTCTGACAGTCTCTCATAGACTGGGCGGATGGCCTGCGCAACATCTGCCGGGAGGGCCTTGCTGTGTGCCCGCGGTTCCACGCCTTCAGCGACAGCTCTTTGAGAGAAACACCATGACTGTGGGCCTTCTGGGCAGAACTCATGATGGTGACAGTCATCAGTGGAGATTGAGTGGTAATAGCTTGCCCACACAGCCTGAACCATACCATCAAGATTGCCTTTGTTGTCCTTTATGGCCCGACCATAGTAGTTAGTCAACATTTTTATCCTCTCCTCTGTCAACTTGCCCCTGCCTCCAATGGGGAGCTCCTGAGCCTGCCTCTTCTGCTTCAGGCTGCGCAAAGCAGTACCTAGCCGCTTAGCAACATGGTTGATACATTCTACCTTAATGATAGGCCTCCCTCCATACGGATCAAGTTCTATAAGTCTTGTATGTGTCTTGGCATCCCCATCCCCCAACATTTTCAAGTAGCGAAACCCATGCTTCTGCAGTGAGCGACCAAACAGAATGATCGCCCCCTCCACCTCCATTGCCCCTGATGAACAATCAATGTTTTTCTGACACTTATCAGCATGTGTTGCATACCAAGCTGCATAGTCAGGGCTGTCTGCACGGGGACCTGTCTGACAAACAGAACAGTAGTTGCTGAGGGCCACATAATCAAGTATCACACCTGTCACATTCTCAATGACCGTCACCACACCGTTGTGAGACATGTGACCCCTCTTTTGCCAGCTACCATCAATGGAAACAATCACACCCAGCACCCCATCATCATCCGTTAAGATGCACAGTTTATGGAGCTCTGCGCACTGCTGGCTCTGTTCCTTTGTAAAATCTTTGACCAGGCAGTGAATGATCAGCAGATAGGAGTTATTCAATTTTGAAGGTCAGGAACTAGGCCTTGTTACAACCCCCCCCCCCCCCCCCCCCCCCCAGCCCACCATCTCCTCCCCGGATTTCCGATGCAAAGCTCTCGCAGTTGAAACTTTGGGTTTTGCCGTATTAATGAAGGTGTATTAACAGAGTAACTGTTATCTTTCAGTCCCAGTTTCAGCGAGCAGGGCCACTCGTGAGGCCATGAATCCACTTTCAGATTACATTGCAGCAACATCACTACAGCATGCGACAGAGCAGCTGCGACACTCTTGCTGCTTTAACCCACATACCTTCCCTGTCGGTATAATCATACATACTCTGACACGATGGCTGACTCAAAAGAAAAGGTGGCAGTCATGCAGGTAGGTGTTTGATGATTTACCTTGAAGCAAAGTTATGTGTACCTGCTAAGCCAGAAAGACACACATAGACTCTTCTTTGTTTTTTAGTGTATGAATTGTTGTCAAGAGAAAGGTACATGCAACCCCCGTGATCGCATCCGCATTTAAAGGAAAGCAAAAGACGGAGGGGGGGGGGGGGGGGGGGGGGGGGGGGGGGGGGGGGGGGGGGGGGGGGGGGGGGGGGACTGGAGGGGGCAAGAGGGAGGTCTCTCTTTGTGTGTCAGTCTGTTTCTCCGTGTGTGTGTGTGTGTGTGTGTGTGTGTGTGTGTGTGTGTGTGTGTGTGTGTGTGTGTGTGTGTGAGAGAGAGAGAGAGAGAGAGAGAGAGAGAGAGAGAGAGAGAGAGGAGAGAGAGAGAGAGAGGCAGAGACAGAGACAGAGACAGACAGACAGACAGGGACAGAGACAGAGACAGACAGAGCGACTGAGAGAGAGAGGCAGACAGAGAGATGGAGACATAACACATAATGCAAGAAAAAAATGTTAAATTATTATACGTGTCTATTCTTGTTCTGTGGTTTACAGTAATAATCGTGCAGCACCCCACAGAGCAAACATTTCACTGTACGCATTGCAGAGCATCCTCTTGAGCCTACACCTATATGTACAATTGATTCACAGTGTCCAAATGTAGCCATCTTTACCATAGGATTGTCACCTTCAGAAGCAAGCATGTGCATAACACACCTCTGTCTGTCTGTCCTGTCTGTCACACACACACACACACACACACACACACACACACACACACACACACACACAACATATATATACCCCCCCCCCCCCCCACACACACACACACATACACACATACATGCACACATATACCCATCTGTGTCCTATTGTCAACACCAACATCCCATACGCTAATAATACAATACAAAGAAAGGACTATCAAACAAAAAACTAAAACAAACATATGGGGGAAACGGTGAATGTGATGCTTACACAGCCACTGTTTATCTCACTCTTTTCTCTCTTGCACACACACAACACACACACACACACAAACACACACATCATCCGAACCCCCCC
>OY757544.1:27057311-27067311 GCA_963584105.1 Alviniconcha strummeri | reverse complement strand
TGTGTGGTTGTGTGATTGTGTGTGTGTGTACATGTGTGGGGGTGAGTGCGCGTGTGCGCATGCATGCATATGTGTGCATGCATTTATGCTGGTGTTCATGCATGCATGTGTGTGTGGGGGGGGGGGAGGGGGGGACAAATCAATCCCCATCTTGCTTTTTTCTTTCTTTCCCTTAAAAAAATAATAATCTGTCTTTAAGTTTGTGTGCACCAACTCCACAATTTCTGCCAGGGCCCAGCCCACGGTGGCACGGTGAGCCAAGAGGACTGTGGACAAGCATTCCCTGGTGAGGCGTAA
Source organism: Alviniconcha strummeri (assembly GCA_963584105.1). Classification (NCBI taxonomy): domain Eukaryota; kingdom Metazoa; phylum Mollusca; class Gastropoda; family Provannidae; genus Alviniconcha; species Alviniconcha strummeri. The sequence goes on along the minus strand of OY757544.1, from coordinate 27,067,014 downwards.
CATCATGTCCCTGGTGGATTCCCACAATATGCCTGTACAGCATAGCCAGCCCACAGAGGCACAGCGACCAGAGAGGTCTGTGCACTTGTATTAGTTGTAAGTATTCCCTGGTGAGGTGTAACATCATTTCCCTGATGGGTGCCCAGTCCCACAATGTCCCTGCACAGCACAGCCAGCCCACAGTGGCACAGTTAGGTAAGAGGACTGTGGACAGGCATTCCCTGGTAAGGTGTGTGTAACATCATTTCCCTGAGATCACTTCCCTCAGAGCAGAATGTAAACACAACCTTTTAGGATGATCCACGTCTGATTTACGTCCAGCCATCGCCCATGAGGGAATAACAGAGAGGGAGACAGAGACATGTTAGCAATGGTGGAGAACACTACCCTCATGTATGCATGCAAACGTCCGTGTGTGTTCGCAAACGAAGTCATAACTGACCCTTTTCAATGACAAAGAGCCGGACAGAACTTTGCCAGACGCCATAACAATCAAGGGAATGCACTCTGCCAGTGATGCTCCTCATGGGAGGCGACTGCAACTGCTTGGTCATCAATCATTTGTTGTTTTCTCCCTTGGACTGTTTGCTCTCAGTAGGTTCACACCGAGGTCACATAGAGAAAATGCACTACGAGAGTGAACATTGAATTAAACGAAGCGAAATGAATTGAATCAAAGAGAGTAGTAGGACTAAAATTTTAGTAGTTGAAATATGCTCTTTTCTTTCCTTTCATGGTGCTTTACGTCCACAGAAACGATATGGTTTATCATAGGCAGGATAGGAAATACATACTCTGTAGTGACAGTATTTCAGTGATAAAGTAGGCATTTAACACTGGTTAGTCTGTTCACCCTGTTCACACAGAACATGAGCTCTGAAAAATAATATTTTTTCCGATTCAATGTTGCTCTACGTCCACAGAAACCTGATGAGGCTTATTATGGACAGGAAGACCAGGACGGCCACCTACACTTACACCTCTTGAGCTCTGAAATAATCTTTTGGCGGAAATCTGGTTCAGTTAATTCCTGAGTGGGAGTGGTCAAAACATCCGGTGTTCTAAGGGGCTCGAATCGCCGAGTTGTCGAAACTATTTTGGGTCATGTCAGCCTCCTTTAAGAGTTATAGGTAGTAGCTATAACAATGTTGTACTGACTGGGCAGGTCGTGACAGCCACTATATTTGTAGGGCAGGTCGTGACAGTACCATAATTGTACTAGGCAGGTCGTGACAGCACCATAATTGTACTAGGCAGGTCGTGACAGTACCATAATTGTACTAGGCAGGTCGTGACAGCACCATAATTGTACTAGGCAGGTCGTGACAGAACCATAATTGTACTAGGCAGGTCGTGACAGTACCATAATTGTACTAGGCAGGTCGTGACAGAACTATAATTGTACTAGGGCAGGTCGTGACAGAACTATAATTGTACTAGGGCAGGTCGTGACAGTACCATCATTGTACTGGGCAGATCGTGGCAGCACAAGAACTGACTGTACTGGGGAGGTTTTGACAGTACCATAACTGTGCTGGGCAGGTCGTGACAGCACTATAATTGTACTGGGTGGGACGTGACAGCACTATAATTTTACGGCTGGGCAGGTCGAGACAGTACCAATACTGTACTGGGCAGGTCAGTGTGAGAATACCATAACTGTACTAGGCAGGTCGTGACAGCACCATAATTGTACTAGGCAGGTCGTGACAGCACCATAACTGAACAGGGCAGGTCGTGACAGCACGGCCATAACTGACGGTACTGGGCAGGTCGTGACAGCATCACAATTGTCCTCAGGGCAGGTCTGACAGCACCATAACTGTACTAGGCACGTCGTGACAGCACTATAACTGTACTGGGCACGTCGTGACAGCACCATAACTGTACTAGGCAGGTCGTGACAGAACTATAACTGTACTGGGCACGTCGTGACAGCACCATAACTGTACTAGGCAGGTCTGACAGCACCATAACTGTACTGGGCACGTCGTGACAGCACTATAACTGTACTGGGCACGTCGTGACAGCACCATAACTGTACTGGGCAGGTCGTGACAGCACTATAACTGTACTGGGCAGGTCGAGAAAGCACTAATGTTTTACTGGGCAGGTCGACTGAGCACTAACAGTCTATTGGATTGGCCGAGACACCACTAAACATCTGCTGGGGCAGATCGAGACAGCATAAAATATTTCTGGAGCAAGTCAAAACGGCACTCTTTTTTTTTGGGGGGGGGGGGGAGCTGCGGGGGCGGGTGAGGGGGGGGGGGGGGGCATGTCGAGACAGCAGAAAAATTCTGCTATGCCGGATCCAGACAGCATTAAACTTCTAATAGGGGCAAGTTGAGACGCCCCCGCCCCCCCCCCCTCTCTCTCTCTCTCTCTCTCTCTCTCTCTCTCTCTCTCTCTCTCTCTCTCTCTCTCTCTCTCTCTCTCTCTCGGCAGCAGTCAACCTGTCATCCATACTGCCACTAAACGATACCAACAAACACGTTGCCAACTGCATCAACAAAACCAATGATGGCATGTACCATGCTGCGTGGGAAAAAGGTGCGTTTTTCACCGACAATGATGAGACTTTTTACTCACGCAGCTGGGAAGTCAAATCCTCGTGGTACCTCAACGGATTCCGCCCAAACAAACGCCGCAGTAGCGGACTGGCGAGAAACCTGAAAAGGACTGTTCGATTAAGCAGGCACCGACCCTCCGAAAAGTCGTCGCAGCAAAGGCCCACGACCTACCAACCAACTCCTGCTTACGTGAGCTATGTACCTAAGGATTATCGCTCTCATCAACGTGCCCACCAGTCGCCACCTCCTCACCACCAACACGGCCACCCGACCACTGCCTCCAACAGCCCAGCGCACCACACGTCCCCAGCTAACATCCAGGACAGACGGACGTACTCCGACGTAGTGAGTTATGGCTCAGCAAAGACCCACCCAAGCCAAGCTCACCCAGAAGCATACGACCAATCTCGCGTCACGTCTCAAATACAAAACCAACAGACGGCGTCTCTCATGAAGCAACCCCATCTCGCTACACCACCAATCCAGCAAATGTACCTGTCAATGGTTGAAAAGCTGATTGAGTTTGGGAAGATTCTTCATGTTCAGTAGCCCCCCCCCCCCTCCCCCCCCCCCCTTCTTTTGTTTAAAATACTGCATTTCCCTGACATATGCGTAACATTCACTTTTAAATTTTATACCGTAGTACTTTTCACCCTAGTTTCGTGTGATCTTCTGCAAGCATAAATTCGGGTCCGCGTGCCTTTCTTCTTCTTATCACTCCCCCTCCCCCACGCACACTTGTGCGCAAAGTTTGGGCTTCCTCTACCATATCCTGTTTGATTGTGTAGGTAGTTTTGAGCAGTTTCATTTTGTGTTTAAATTTTGATTTCCGTTTGAGTGCATGTGCATAATTAGTAGTATAAACATTATTATCTATGTTCAGTAAGATTTCAATGATCATGACCACTCTTAAGACAATCGATGGACTACGGATAGGGCACGCAAATGTATATCATCTGTATAATAAGGTACATGACGTGTGCATGTTGTTAAATGATTCTCCATTTATCCACCTTCTTGGACTCAGCGAGACGCGCCTTAGTGCACGTTTTAGTGATGAATCAATTTCTATTCCTCACTATACTATCATTCGACGTGATGCTGCAGACCAGGGTCATACTGGTATGGCGCTATATATTCACCAAAGTATCAAAACCTTCACGAAGAGGCGAAATGATCTCGAGTCCGAGAAGGTAGAATGCATATGGGTGGAGATAAAACACCAAGCCTCCCCTGCTGTTCTAGTTGGATATGTATATAGAAACCCTGCAGCTACACATACCTGGTTTGACGACTTTGTGCAAATGATGGACAAGGTCTGTGAAAGTAACCCAAACATTGTTCTTCTTGGAGACTTCAACATTGATCTCCTCGAACCCCAACCTACCTGGTCATTTGCAACGTCTTTGTTTGGTTTGCGCCAACAAATACGCTGTGCGACAAGAATAACTCAAACCTCTGCTACATTGCTCGATCATATATATACAAATAATGAACAGATGTTATCGAAAGTACGAGTTTCTGATATCAGCGTCAGTGACCACTGTCCAGTCATCTGCACATGGTCATGCAAACAGCCCAAAAATATGACCAAAGGCCATACAACCGTCCAATATCGTTGTTTTAAACACTTTGACCAGGATGCCTTTCTTTGGGATTTGAGCCTCGCTCCTTTTGTCAATGTTTTCAGCTTTTCAGAGCCGAATCAAGCGCTAACAGCCTGGTATGAAGCTTTTCTTCCTGTTTTTGAAAAGCATGCGCCAATTAGGAAGAGACGAGTCAAACACCCTACACTTCCTCAATGGCTGTCATCTGAAATTATCAAGGCTATGAAACTTCGTGACAGACTCAAACGCGATAAGAAATTTGAGGACTACAAGAAACAAAGGAATAAAGTCACGAGTTTAGTCAGAGCAGCAAAAAAAGCTTACTTCGCAAAACTGATCAATGATAACAAAGATACTGCATCACAATGGCGTGCAATGACTGAAATTACACACAAGTCCCGAAATAAAGCAAAGACTGCAGAGATTAAATGCTCTCCTAATGTGTTCAACAATCACTTTCTATCCTTAACTGACGCCATACTTAAATCTGCAGATACTAGCACTTCTAGTGACTATAAGATCCCAGCATCCCTGAAGAAGTTTTGCAAGGATAGGATTAGTTCCAGCGATTCATTTAAGGTTCCTCCAATTGCTGTACATGAAGTAGGCGCATATATTAAAAAACTAAAGAACAAAAAAGCAATGGGGCCCGACAATATTAATTCTATGATGTTAAAACTTGCTCTTCCTTATGCAGTAGAATCTTTGACATACATCTATAATTTATGTATTCAACAAAATATATTTCCCTCGGTTCTGAAAGCGGCCAAAGTTATTCCACTGCCTAAAACCAAAGATCTTACTGACCCAAATACTTTCAGACCAATTTCTCTTCTATCTATTTTGTCCAAACCACTTGAAAAGCACATTCATAAGTATCTAATACTCTTTATTGAAGACCACAATCTGTTCCACCCTTTTCAGTCTGGCTTCCGTCGTCACCACTCATGCCATACAGCTCTAATTAGACTCTGTGATACATGGCTTTCTGCAATCAACAAGACCCAGGTAGCCGGCGCTGTCTTCCTTGATCTAAAAAAGGCATTTGATCTAGTTGACCACTCTATTCTTCTAAAAAAAAAATGTTCGTCTATGTCCAGAATCTGTCGACGGTGTCTTTCCTAACATCTTATCTACAAGACAGAACACAGCGCGTTTTCCTGAATGGGCAATATTCTACTGAAGGCATAGTTGAATGCGGTATACCACAGGGATCTGTACTGGGTCCACTTCTATTCTGCATCTTTATTAATGACTTGCCCCTGAACATAACTAATGACAATGTCGTCTGTGATCTTTTTGCAGATGATAATTCTATTCATTCATGTGGAAGCGATCTTCAGTCAGTTCAAACATCTCTTCAGGAAGGCTTAAATGACGTATCTACGTGGTTTGATCAAAATCGCATGGTAATTCATCCTCATAAAACAAAATGTATGGTACTAACTACAAGACAAAAACATCAGCGTAGACCCCTGACCCTTAATCTCACATTAAGAAAAACTCCCGTTCAACAGGTACGCGAACATCGGGTCCTGGGCGTAATAATTGATGAAGAGCTAAAGTGGCAGTCTCACATAGATAATGTATGTAAACATGTATCCAAGAATTTATTTCTGCTCAGCCAGCTCAGGCACTATGTGGACAGTGACGCTCGTAAAATCTTTTTTCAAGCCCACCTGCTCTCGCATATAAACTACGCCTCTACTGTTTGGAGTGGTGCCAGTGAGGTTCATCTAAAGAAGCTCAACTCCCTTTACAGACGAGCAGCAAAATTAATCCTACCAGATCAGTCCTTGTCAACTACGGAAAAATTAAAGAAACTAAATATTCTTCCACTAGATAAGCAATTAAAATTTAATTGGTGTGTAACTATGTTCAAAATACACACTGGCAAAGCACCCCCTTATCTGAGTGAGTTTCTTCATCGAGCTCCTGCCCGGTATGGGTCAAATAACTATGTTTTACCGCGCCCTCGCATTGACCAGTTTAAGACAAGTTTGCTTTTTCTGGATCTTCAACCTGGAACACACTCCCACCCAAATTAAAAACATTTAGTTCACTATGCAATTTTAAAATAAATTTGCGTAAGTTCCTACACTCTACACTATCCTAGGCCTGTATTTGTATGACTTTAATGTAGTATAACACCACGTCTGTATATGTAGTTTTGATTCACATCAGTGTGGATAACATGTCTCCGTCAGAATATATTGCCTGTGACATTGATGAGTAACCTAGTTGTGCCTATTGCGGTCAATTGTATTGCTAGTATCGATGTTGCTACCGCTTTGTAATACTGTATAAGTTTTGAAAATGTCATTAATAATCTTTATATGTGTTGTGTAGCATAGCAAGGACAGATTGTAAGAATAGGCTACTGCCTAAAATCTCAATCCTTGAGTAATAAAGTTCTGAGTTCTGAGTTCTGAGTTCTCTCCCTCTCGCAAGTCGAGAAAACGCTAAACTTCTACTGGGATAGGACGAGACAGCTCTAAAATTAAACTGAAAAAATAAAAATAAAAATCTAAGGCAGGCAGATATAGTACTAAACTTATACAGGGGCAAATCGAGACAGCATACAAACTTCAAATGTTAAAACCATTTATACTGATTTGATGAAAACAAGATCGGTTTTGTTCGATTTTTGTTGTTGTTGTTGTTGTTGTTGTTGTTGTTGTTGTTGTTGTTGTTGTTGCTGTTGCTGTTGTTGTTGTTGTTGTTGCTGCTGCTGCTGTTGTTGTTGTTATTGTTGTTTGGTTGGTTGGTTGGTTTTTGTTTGGGGTTGTTGTTGTTTTTGGAGGGGCGATATTTTGTTTTTGTTGCTTTCTGTTTGTTGCTGTAGTTTTCGGGAGGTTGTTTCTTTGCTTATTTCTTTGTTTTTAATATCTATAGTAACTTGGTTGGGGGTGGGGGGAGCGGAAGCGAGGGCGGGGAATGGGGGGAGGGGGGCTGAAAGAGACAGGAGCAAGACTGAGACACTACTGAGGCTAATCAAAGTACTGTCTCGAGCGATACAGGTGGCAGAGGATATTGCCCGTCAGCAGACTTCACCACAGATATCTTTACATGATTCACAACCTTGGACGCCGCCATTACTTCTGCCACCACTGACGTCACGGAACACCTGAGAAGAAAAAGACAGACAGACAGACCGTGCAGCGGCACACACGCACACACACACACACACACACACACACACACACACACACACACACACACACACACACACACACACACACACACACACACACACACAAGGAGAGAGTCAGAGTTCATCAGCTGTGCGAAAATCGAAGTGGACGTCCTGGGTTCCCGTCCCTAATAAACCTGCGGTGCGGTTTCTGTGGACGTCAAGCAACACTTCAGCCGACAAGGAGAGAGAGAGAGAGAGAGAGAGAGAGAGAGAGGAGAGAGAGAGAGAGAGAGAGAGAGAGAGAGAGAGAGAGAGAGAGAGAGAAAACTCCCAGCGGCTGAAGCGCATTTGTCGTCCCATCACGCTGTCTCTGCTTTCACCAACGACAAGAAGACGAAGTGGTCGTGTCGAGACGGAAGAGAAAAGCTTCCATTACCTCCATACACACCGCATAGACACTAACAGCAGAATGATGTTCCTAGAGTTTCCAGCTACAAAACGGACAGTAGAAGCTTTGTAGGAAATCTGGAAATCCTTTCGGGGAGGGAGGGGGGGGGGGTGCACCCAAGGAGGTCGATTTTTTAGCATCATACCACCTGTTGAACTGACCCTCGAAGAAGACTTTGTCGCCCACTTGGTCTGATTGGTTCAATGGTGGCTGACCTTGTCTTCCATCCAATCAGATACGCTTTCCCGATTTCCTGTGCAGAGAGAGAGAGAGAGAGAGAGATTTATATAATGCTTGCAGGACATCTGCCAGATCTCATGGAGAAACAATATTAAATAATTATTATGTATACACATTGACATTTGTATTAAGACGGGGGGTGGGGGGGGTAAGGGAGAGAGGCGGACAGACAGACAGACAGACAAACATGGATAGACAGAAACAGACAGGGAGAGAGAGTTCTTCTTCTTTCATATAACTGGCTTGGTAGGAGTTCCAGCTACAGGCAAACATCCTCAGCAAGAGAATCCGGTCAGCTCGACAGGCTAAAGAGGCACAGTTGCAAACTTCAGCATAATGTAACGCTCGTTTTGCACGATACTAAAAGCGACTCTGACCAAACTAATAGTCCGTTGGCAGACTGAACCACAGGAAAGGGGGGACAATCCACAGTGCGCACAGATCGTGTTTTCGAGAACTGCAGAAGAAAACCATGAAATGAGCATGAAGTCGGTATCTCTCTCTGTACACAAGGTAACAGACACCACAACCAGGCTCAAATCTAGCTCCGGATAAGAGAACGACAAGGAGAGCGCAGGGACACGATGTGGACAGTCAGATGCGTGCAAGTCGATTCCACTATTCTCACCAGCGTAGAGCTTTGCACACCAGGGATAGACAGATAACTGATTTCTAACGCCCAGCCAACCGTGACGGTAATATCAGGGCACTAGGGATTGCACCCCTCCCTCCTGCCCCCACCCTCCTTCTCCATTACCTGTCATCGGAGCGGTATGTGGACGGAAAAGCAAAAATTGAATGTGTGTGTGTGTGCGTGTTTGTGCGTGAGTGTGCGTGCGCGCGCGTGCGTGTGTGCATGTGTGCGTGGAGTGCGTGCGTGTGTGTGTGTGTGTGTGTGTGTGTGTGTGTGTGTGTGTGTGTGTGTGTGTGTGTGTGTGTGTGTGTGTGGTGTGTGTGTGTGTGTGTGTGTGTGTGTGTGTGTGTGTGTTATTCATTTTTCAGAGTTAACGAGAGGAGACGAGTTTCACTCATATCCCCAGGAAGGTGCAAGAGACGCGCATAATTATTTGTTTTAAATCGTAGATTAATTTTAAACTTGCATCCAACACTAATCTGCACCGAAATTGTCTAACACAGAATTCCCTCTTGGTCAAGGACAACGTATTTGTAACAACGACAGTGTCTTTTGTAACGCGGACAGCGTATTTTGTAACTTGTAACGACGCACGTGAAACAAGATACCCGTTGACCTTCTCCTCAACGTTAATCCGTCTCTATTCGCGCCGCACTGTTCCCCCCTTAACACCTATAGTGGCACCGTATCGCTTGTCAACTTTAATTCCTGACAAGCCATCACTTAAATTTCGTTTGGCGATTTTCATGTCCGGTGTGGAGGCATTTTGTCACCCAGCTTATCTACGCTGTGGCAAGCGACCACACCAAGAGCCGATTAGAACACTGAAAAACCGGACGTGTCAGACGTACGGCAGTCGGACAGCTGTAGATGAATGGACTTTAGGCCTGCTGTTGACGTTCGTTTGTCAAACACCTGAAAAGCTAGCAACGGGCGAATTTCTTTTCTTCTTCTTCTTCTTCTTCTTTATTTTTTTTATTTTTTATTTTTTTATTTAACTTTATTTTCATTCAGTTTATATTACAAAATAAATTAATGCACCGTAAGTCATAGACAACTGCAAGA